>JAUMHL010000002.1:6110835-6216171 GCA_032362345.1 Sandelia bainsii | reverse complement strand
TTTTTCAATGTCATTCTCCCTGACCTGAACCTCAGTAATGGATGCAGGTTTAGCAGGGGGTGTTGGAGGTGCTGGAACCACAGCAGAGTCTGGGTCCGTCACCAGCCTAGGCTTTTCATTGTCTTTGTTCCTGGCCTTCACCACAACAGAGTTTGTCTCTGAGCTGGATGTTGGCTTCCCCTCAGTCACAGGCAGACTGCAGCCATCCTGGACTGGAGTGGTGGCAGAATGTTCAACAGTGGGTGTCAGATGAGCCGACACTTTGGGGTTCTGGGGCTGAAACATCCCACAAATTTGTCCCACTGCAACATCCACAATTCTACTCAGCAGCACTGGTGCAAAGCTCTTGATCCTGTTCACCAGGATGTCATGTGGGTACATCTGCCTGATCTCTTCTAGGATAGACAGCACCATGTCATCCCTGAGTGAGCGAGAGAAGGTGGCCTGATGTTCCTTATTGGGGAGACCGTTGGAGACCCCATCCAAAACGGCCTTTGTAACCCCAATAGACAGTTTGCTTAACTTCAGGGAAGGCATATTTAAAAGAGTATGGGGAGGAGGCACCCAGAAGCCCTGCAGGACTTTGGGAACAACTTCCATCACTACCTCTTGTGGACAGAACAGTTTGAAGCTGGGGGCTTCCTGCTTCTTCTCTCTCAGGATTTTGGCGTAGTCTTGTGCCATGCTGAGAACTTTAGGATGTCTGTAGGTTACAGTCATTTAAATTAATTGTTAGAAATGTTAGGAATATCCTAGTGATATTAAAACCATTGTATTTTAACTGCTAATACATGTGCATCAGATGTGACTCACTGAAAATCAGGAGGTAAGGCCTGTGAGGAGTTGAGGAGCATCTGGGCTTCAAACTCAACATCTCTCATTTTATTGCTGATGTTTAATGCCCACACCTGAAATAAGTAATTAATTGTGAAATGCAGTTTTGACACACTGTACAGTATATTTAGAAGATGAAATAAGAATAATGTAACAATTTGCTCCACATTAAATGTCAGGATTTACAGTATTTTAGTCTTACCAGCATGAGAAGCCGTTTGGCTTCCACCTCATCAAAACCCTCCAGTTCAAACTCCCAAAGACTTCAAACAGAAACAAAGAAAAAAAGTTAATCTTTAGTGCTACTCTTCACTTCATTAATGACAGATTGGTGTAGGGTTTAGTGCTTGTGTCTCAATAACTCACCTTTCTCTCAGTGTAGTTTTGCTCTTCTCCAAAATGAGGTTGATCATGTCTTCAGCAGTCACGTGAGATGGGATCACATTTTTCTGCTGAAGCCTTAGAAGCTCCGTCATCAGAGCAATCTAAAAAAAGTGTGGTCATTTGTTATTTTAAGCACAACAATAAAGATTTTATCAGCCTTTACCTGGCATTTTATATCATTGTAATTTTGGAAGGATAGTAGGTCTTACCTGTGACTTGTAGCTGTTAATATGCCAGCAGATCTGCAGAGCCCGATTGTATATGGGTCTAAAAAATAACTCCTTTGAACGATATCACATAATTTTACTTTTAGTTTTTGTCAGCTTTTTAAAATACATCTGAAAATGGTCAATGTCTAACTCAACTAAAAACTGAATCTCTCTCACATACCCTGATGGGTCTGTAGATGCCTCCACTTCCATCAAGAAAGTCCATGGATGTTTTGTTGCTGTATAGCACAATACAGAACAAGCAAAACTTTTATCAAATTGACAACAATAAATTAAATTTAATGTTGATGATAGACGTGATAGACTCAAACACAGTCGGTTCTTTTGGCACAAATGAACAGAGTGAGTTTGGGGTGAAGAGTGTTTGAGACCTGAGGTAGATTTCTGATCATTGAGTCACAACACACAAACGTCTAGAACTAAAGTGCTTATGTCACACATTTTGCTAAGTCACCAAGGAAACGTTTTTTGTGAAGGTGCAATGTTTAAATGAAGTTTTAAGCATTTAACACACACACATTACATTTAAATATTTTGTTACCTGGTAAAATCTACTGAATGTTCTTTTGGGTCCGTCATCAGCCTGGACTTTTCATTGTCATTGTCCCTGACCTGAACCTCAGTGATGGATGCAGGTTCAGCAGAGGATATCAAAGACACTGCCTTCACCATAACTGAGTTTGTCTCTGGGCTGGATGTTTGCTTCTCCTCAGTCACAGGCAGACTACAGCCATCCTGGACTGGAGTGGTGGCAGAATGTTCAACAGTGGGTGTCAGATGAGCCGACACTTTGGGGTTCTGGGGCTGAAACATCCCACAAATTTGTCCCACTGCAACATCCACAATTCTACTCAGCAGCACTGGTGCAAAGCTCTTGATCCTGTTCACCAGGATGTCATGTGGGTACATCTGCCTGATCTCTTCTAGGATAGACAGCACCATGTCATCCCTGAGTGAGCGAGAGAAGGTGGCCTGATGTTCCTTATTGGGGAGACCGTTGGAGACCCCATCCAAAACGGCCTTTGTAACCCCAATAGACAGTTTGCTTAACTTCAGGGAAGGCATATTTAAGAGGGTATGGGGAGGAAGCACCCAGAAGCCCTGCAGGACTTTGGGAACAACTTCCATCACTACCTCTTGTGGACAGAACAGTTTGAAGCTGGGAGCTTCCTGCTTCTTCTCTCCCAGCATTTTGGCGTAGTCTAGTGCTATGCTGAGAACTTTAGGATGTCTGTAGGTTACAGTCATTTAAATGAATAGTTAAAAATGTTAGGAATATCCCAGAGATATTAAAACTATTGTAGTTTAACAGCTAATGTGTGTGCATCAGTTGTGACTTACTGAAAATTAGGAGGTAAGGCCTCTGGGGAGTTGAGGAGCATCTTGGCTTCAAACTCAACATCTCTCATTTTGTTGCTGACGTTTACTGCCCACACCTGAAATAAGTAATTAAATGTGAAATAAAGTTTTGACATACAGTATACTTAGGGGTTAAAATCAGAGCAATGTAACAATTCATTTACTTTCAACTATTGTAAATCTCAGGAACTAAATGAGTGTAGTCTTACCAGCATGAGAAGTGGTTTGGCTTCCTCCTCATCAAAACCCTCCAGTTCAAACTCCCAAAGACTTCAAACAGAAAAAAAGACAAAAAGTTAATCTTTAGTGCTACTCTTCACTTCATTAATGACAGATTGGTGTGGGGTTTAGTGCTTGTGTCTCAGTAACTCACCTTTCTCTGAGTGTAGTTTTGCTCTCCTCCAAAATGAGGTTGATCATGTCTTCAGCAGTCACGTGAGATGGGATCACGTTTTTCTGCTGAAGCCTTAGAAGCTCTGTCAACAGAGCAATCTAAAAAAGGAAGGCCATTTGTTGTTTTACGCACAACAATAAAGATTTTATCAGCATTTACCTGGCATTTTATATCTGTATATCTACATTGTAGTTTTGGAAGGATAGTACTTACCTGGGACTTATAGCTGCTAATATGCCAGCAGATCTGCAGAGCCCGATCATATATGGGTGTATCAAACAACACCTTTGAATGATATCATATAATTTTACTTTTAGTTTTTGTCAGCTTTTTAAAATACATCTGAAAATGGTCAAAGTCTAACTCAACTAAAAACTGAATCTCTCTCACATACCCTGATGGGTCTGTAGATGCCTCCACTTCCTTCAATGAACTCCATGGATGTTTTGTTGCTGTATAACACAATACAGAACAAGCAAAACTTTTGTCAAATTGACAATAAATTAAATGTAAGGTTGATGATAGACGTGAGAGTACTCAAACACAGTCGATTCTTCTGACACAAATGAACAGAGTGAGTTTGGGGTGAAGAGTGTTTGAGGTCTGAGGTAGAATCTGATTATTGAGTCACAACACACAACATTCTAGAAATGAAGTGCTTATGTTCCACATTCTGAATCATCGAACTCAAAATGTAAAATAGCTTATTTCTGCCACAGAGTTGTTAAAAACTATTAAAAACATGTAAATAAGCGACACTGGTGGTCTTTGTGACATGATCCTTTGTTGCAATGAACTTGCGCACTGTGGATCCCACATTCAATGCCATAGAGCAAGAAACGTTATGACATTCTGTGTATAAAATGTGTATTAATCCTAGTGTACCAAATGTTTATTAATCATCAGCTGAAAATAGTGTCCAGCAAATCCACTGTTAATTCCTGTTTGAGTATGTTTGGTAAGACAAGTGCCCAACTGTTTTAAGAAAATCTTTTGTAAAAAACATGAAACAATATATTTCTAATGTGTTTTGAAAGATTTAGATCTTCCGATGAAAGAAACAGACATGGAGACGCTACAGACATGATAAGGATTATTGAGAAACAGACCAATATGTTTTTGGTTTTTTTAATATAATTTTGTTGACAATAAAACATTTGGTAATATTGCCAACCTCATACTTTAAGTCTCAATTTGGAAGGCCCAAAACCTCAGTTTATCAGGGCATAAAGGGGCATCAGCATGCTGAGATGCAGTTTTTAGTCAATCAGGTAGCTCAGTAGCTGCAGAAGCTAACACACTGTAGTTCATTTCATAGTGCAAAAGACAATGTTATTCTAAATGTAACTTAGGGCATATTTAGCTTTTACTTCATTGTGCCGTTTGTTACATTTCCTGGAATTAGTAAGCATTTTCTAAAATCACAACATGTGTTGTGGTTGATCTGGTTGGAGGATACTGTCAGCTTGGGGCTCTGCAGCATCTGTAGCTGATTTGTTGATTCAATGAAAAAAAATCAGAGATGATCTTGACATGTGAGATGCAGTGTTTAACATACAACAAACTGTCTTATTCCAAAATAAAACAGCTGTCGCAGTGAGAAATTAAGAGAGGCTCTGCAGGACATTAGGAAATAAAATGATGCACCAAGAAACTTTAATGTAAAGACACAGTATGTAATACTGCCACATATACATTGACATAATAATAAGAATATTTTTATATAGTTATAAAACTCTTAAAATATTAAACTCTTTACATAACAACATAGAAAGTTACAGTTGTCACATCTTAAAATAAAATGCATTTCATTTTTATAAAAATATATTTTTTTATCATCCACCTGAAGGAAAAATCCACGCTAAATTAAATCTCACATATGTTTTTCTTTTGATCTGTGGCAGTTCAATCGATATTTGTGAACTCTCCCTCAAAGCTAGAACTCAGGAAAGCATGAGGCTTGTGATGTTATCTAGCGACAGTTTTTGGAGCTACATATCATGTGGACTGAAATATTTCTTTGAGCTTTATTACACCCACATGTCTTTAGAAAACACCTTGGGCACTTTTAGCGTCTGCTGAAGGTTTTTCCTAGCCGACTGTTAGCAGGGCTGCTCTGCATATCGTCTCCTGATTACATCATAAATATTTTGACTAACTCTATTAGTGACATGTGCGTGGGCTAGCATGTTGAGTACAGTATAATCCAACATCAAAGCGAAAACATCAAATTTACTTTAGGTTGAAATTGCTTTTAGACAACACTCTTGTGTCTCTACTGTAACAACCTTGTTTTTGATGTTTGCATTATGTAAGTGTTAACAATGCTTAACATTCGTTCCATAGTATTTTCAGACTGTGAACTCATAACTGGAGCCAGTCATAAACCCTTCACAAGGGAGGCGTGCAGCATCCAGCATGATGGTGGATCATTATTAGGCTCATATACTGTAACGTTCTTGTGTCAGCAGTAATCGGATGTAGTATTTGTCTTGGTATTATGTTAATGTTGTTGTCCTTTGCAACAAGAAGAGCTTGCTTTATTTATTCCACTGCAGCCTGTGCATACACCATGACACACTTCATCTATCATTCAGATAATGGCCATGTGTGGTTGCTTTATGTGTTTAATATGTGTGTGTTTTCTAAAGAGAGCAAAAGAGGGACACAGGGTACCTGCAGTGAATATGTTTTTCCTATACTGTAGAGTCCTGTGTGTGTGTGTGTGTGTGTTTAGGCCAGCTTATGCTCGCCTAGAAGATGTGAGTGTATTATCCCACCATCTCTGCTGGGAATGTGCTCCATACAGCCAGCTGAGCGGTGTAAATCTGCTCGGCCTATAAAGACCCAGCTTATCTGACCTGATTAACGGTCAAACATGGCAGACAACGTTTGAGACAAGAAAAAGATGCATAGGGAGTGGACATTCCACTGAAACTTCCCACAGGCTATTTCTTGTCCACACCCGGCCTCCACTCTGGCTCCGCAGCTCTGTTTGTCTTTTTCTTGTTCATCCCCCACCCATTCTTCTTCTCTTTCCATGGGGTAGAATAAGCAACAAAAGGTGTGGGGTAATGTAAGCAACAAATGGTGTGTGTATATTTGTTTGTGTGTTCCATGCCTTGGTGTCACCACAGGGGATCCCGTGCACTTGGTCCTGTCTGTCCCCGTTCGGCTCTGACAGGAGTCATTTTGGGGTTATAGGTCTAAATTTATGGGCAAGGGGTCACGGAAACACAGCAGGGGGTCAGTAATGATAACCCTGCACTGATCTAAATCACAGACTAGCACCATCCTGTGCTGTCCATCAGTACCCCTCACCCGCTATGTCCACATGCATATATACAGTACACATCTTCCCGCCCCTCCCATGCAGAAGCAAACAAACTGGTTGTATTTCATAGCATTGTCTAAACACAGGATATAGAATGAGCTGTTTGCGAAGAAAATGGCTGTGCTGTGTTTAGGGGTTAGAGACAGGAGAGAAGTGATTTTAGACAGGAGGCTTTTAAGGAGTAGAACATATAATGGAGAAAATGAGCAACAGAGCGGGAAAGAGAGTAAGGACAAGGATATGCACCCACACACATACTGTATACAGACAAACAGTCTTTATGTGTCCCCAGCGGAGACGAAAAAATGTCCCTCCATTTTCTTTCCCATTCTGTCCTCATTGAAATAATGTACCATGAGTGCTTGGTGAGATGTTTTCGGTGGTTAGCCAGGCCGGTGAGTCTCTGTTCTATAAACGGGTAAGGCCATGAGGCAGTAAACAGAGGCAGCCTGTCTTTATGCACTCCTCCTGTCCCTTGATTTCCTGTGTAGTGGGCAGGGTAAGCCTGATCACTCCTGACAGCTGTCACTCTCCATCTCAGTGTACCACCGTGGACTCTGACACACACCGACTTCCCAACCAGAATACTGCCGCAGTGGAGAGCACACTATCTCACCCCCGGTAGATTGCCTCAGTGAAATACATAATGCCGTTCACAGCAAACGGCAAAGTTGTTTTCATTCTTGTCACTTAGTTTCTTTTTTCTTCAAATGTGCAGTTAAAACCAGTTGAACTTTCTCTATTTTTTTTCAGTCTGGAAACTCAGAGTGACTGATAAGCAGTGTATTATTCAAGGATAAATTGGTAACGGAAAAGATTTATTTATTTACTGAGTCGTGTAAATATAGATTCTGACCTGGTGTTTGAAAAACTGGTGTTTGTTTCTGTGGTGCTCACACTTGATAGGATTAAGGTTGGGAGACATGTTGCATATAAGTAATATCCATGCTCGTTAGCATGGACTCTTTTTCTGTATCGCTGTTATTTTTTGCTCGGCAACCTACACATAATGCACCCCTAAGGAACACCCACCCACCTAAAGAATCTTTCATTGGGCAATAGGGACCCACCGCTATCTTCTTTTGCTTTCTAAGTCAGCTTCTTCTCCTTTTATTTTCCCTCTGGAGAGTTGAAGGTCGAGTTTGAAATCTCTGCCCCGGCTGCAGCATAACACAATATCCACCACTGCCCCTACATCTGTGGGGTTGTAAACACTCCAACATATTTGCACACGTGTGCTCCCACGCAGGTAATAATCACGGTAATATTGTGAGCTCAGGAACATGAACGCACCAACACACATATAAATAAAGTCTTATACACAGCCAAATAAATTTAAACAC
The DNA here is from genome assembly GCA_032362345.1 of Sandelia bainsii. Classification (NCBI taxonomy): domain Eukaryota; kingdom Metazoa; phylum Chordata; class Actinopteri; order Anabantiformes; family Anabantidae; genus Sandelia; species Sandelia bainsii. The sequence continues at coordinate 6,208,293 of JAUMHL010000002.1, read as the reverse complement.
TGGCAGTCTTACATCAAGATTTGATGCAGCGCGACAACAGTAATCTGATTATAAAAAAGTGTTAAATGTCATATTTTAGAGTTAACATAAAATTACCATAATCACATCACAGCCACTTAGAAAAAAAGGCAGCTGCATTTGTCAGTGGCGTTTGAACAAGACAAAGGCATTTTGATTGTCAGATTATAGAGATGCAAATAACTCTCACATTTCTAACTCGCAATTCAGAGCATTTTTGTTGAGAAATGATAACTGTTAACATCTGGTAACCTCCCTCTTGTGTGTTAAGTCACACTGAAATATTTTAATTACAGGCAATAGACACTATGCAGGGTTTTTCTCACATACTTGTCATCAGTAAGAAACAAAAGGACACATTTTTTGTCCATTTCCATATTTATTGGATTTTGGTCATCACAAAACACTTGCAAACTTGGACTTAATAACTAGTATTTTTTGGTTAACGTTTCAGTCGGTCCTCGTTTACATGAACTAGCAGATATCATTAGATAAAAAACGAACAAATTCTGTGTTATTGATCATGTTTTTCAATTATTACACTATCATGAATTGCAAAGGGCTTCAAGCATTGGATTTGTGTAGAAAATCACTTGTGGATTGACTTCAAGTGGCTGTCGTTGATGTTACCGATTAGAGTTTTAAGCAGCTAATCAGGAGGCCTTAACAGATTTCATATTCAAAGTAAACCCTGCAAATGGGTCAGGTTAGCACCGGTGCAGCAACATGGCCTGGGATAAGGAGATTTAACCCCCCCGTGAGAGTATATAGCTCAGTGTTTATTGGAGTGCCAGTGTAATATATGACTTTCTGCTTGCTTTGCAAATCTATCCAGGCTGCCTCTGCTACTTCTCCTTTGGATATTTCATTCACAGAGGGTTAGCAGGCACAGCGTTATTGCTGGTTATTGCCTTTGGTTTATTACAGAGGAGTTTGTTTAGAGTGGGCGTTGGGGGGTTTGGGGGGGTGGAGGGTGTGTGGAAGGGGGACACAAGGACTTTCTTGTAGAGGGAGGGCTGCTCACGTGGCTGTACAAGTGAATGGTAACCAATGGTTACGGCTGAACCCATCGCTGCTAGATGAAGCTGATATATTCATGTATTCATCTCAATTAGTCCCCTCCGTGCGTCTCCAAATGCAGACGCTCATCCCTCCTCGGCTGTGCTCCATGCTTATCTTATTAGAATATTTTATCCTGCGTGTGAGGCCTCCCTCTCTCTTCTCTACTATGTCAACGCTCACTCCCACTCCTGTAACTATCCTTTTTAACTTCCGTTATTCCGCTCTCATGTTTAGAAGTTGTTTATGAGTGTGTGTGTGTGTGTGTGTGTGTGTAGGTGCTGTGAGAAGTCTGTGTTCAAGTCATTTTTGTTAAGTGATAGCTTAGATCTCCTCTCAACACACAGACCGCGAGAGACCGCAGAACTAACTCTGTGAAGTAACAACACAGTTGATTTCTGTTTTTGTTTCTCTCCTCTCTACCAACACAAACTCATTTGCTGAAGAATTCTTTTCTCTTTGAGCAATTTTCAATTGTTGAAAGTAGCTTCCTGGTTTTCTTGAATTCGCTCCGCTCCGCAGAAAACATCTCAGTGGTTTTGCGACCTTAAAATAGTTTCAGGCATAAGGAGAGGAGACATGCTGAGGCTGATTGAGAGATACATGTTTGGAGTAGAATCCTTAGTGATTAGGAAAAGTAAATGTAGGACAAGAGAAGATGAGCATCATTGTCCATAAGGCAAATTATACTGGGCAGTAGTGTATCAGTGTATTAAAAAAACATAAGTGCAGAATAAAACAATGGCAACCCATAATCAAAAACACTCTGGAAATGCAAATTTTTCTTTCCATCTGAGATGTATGAGGTTGTTTGCCCTCTGCTTTGCCAACAACACATATTCTCAGAGTCTTTCTTCTCTGGCCAATAGCTAAGCTCAAATCACAGCTCTGTGTCTGTCAGATGGAGCTCGCTCTCCCTCTCCGCCATCCCTAAAACGGTGGTTTCTCTTTTCCAAGGCACACTCTGAAATGGCTTTGTTTTCCGACAGCCATTCAGTGGCACCCTCAACCAGGGCCTGCCAAGAAGTCCGCCTCCCCGAGCTGGAGCCCGGGCTTGTTTACACAAACTCATCTGAGAAATATGGATGTATAATTATAGAGGTTGTTAGTTTTAATGTCGCATCCTTGCTATGGAAACCACTAAATGCTTGGTCAGCTACGATGAGGGGTGGCTGATGAAACTCTGACCGGCGATGGCGTGAACATTGCTGCGGAAAACGTTTTGGAGCAAAGGAGAAAAAGGGGTTTCTTGATGGAATCAAATCAACGCAGAGCAAAGCAAACAAACATGAATCACAAGGCGGTGATAGGGATAGCTGTGGTTGTCCAACGCATAAATACAGAGTCTAAATACTGCTCTGCAGGCCAGGACCAAGCCCGTTTCTGTGAATTCAGCTTGGTGGCAAAATGTCCGTGTTCCATTCCAGCACAACCACAGGCACACAAACACAGTAACAGGAGCAGACAAATACACAAGAGGCGTGTGTGCGCACAAACACGCAGGCATAAATAAGCACAAAGCCACATAAGCAAATTTAAATATATACACACATATATATATATATATACTCATAAGCTCACACCATGAACTATGCAAATAGATGCAAAAAACCACAGTGTGCTCAAACACGTCCTTCTCCCTGCACAGAGCCTGAGTAATAGAACCTGTTGTATGCATTGTATTGTTTTGTTAATGCACATTCAACTGTAGCTTAGCTGAGCATAAGATATTTTCACTCAGCACTCTCTTTCCATCCAGGTATGATGGGTATGAACGTGTGTGTTGTCACAGTCTGTGCATGCATACCGTGATGGATGGATGGTGAAAAGAAAGCTTCATGTCTTCAAATAAATAGGTGTTGTGTTTGAGTTCAGGCTGCGCTGCCGCACACAGAGTTGATGATTTTATATGTTGCAACAGAACAAATTTATGTTCCAAACCCACAGGTCCAATTTCCTGCTCCCTTTCTATTCCTCTCCCCCTTTTTTCTTTTGCAACGTAATCTTTCTCTCCCTCTGCAATGCCAATCCACCTATTTTCTCTCCTCCATAGATCTACCCCCCCCCCCCCTCTCTCTCTCTCTCTTCCCCATCTCTCCTGCACAGTGACAGATCCTTCAGGAAATTGTTTCGAGTCTGCCAGACATATTTCTGTTGTAGCTGTTTATTTGTGCTGGGGAGGGGCACAGGGGTCCGGAGCCACAGTCTCTCTCTGCCCCCAGACTAGAGGTTAAGCTCCCGAGCTCCTTCTCCTCCCTGCACCAAAAAAAACTGATCCTTGATAAGTGTGACTTTACCGTGTAACCGATACCAGGGATGAGAAGACAGGAGCACCAGAGAGGATGTAATCAGTGTGTGTGTTTGTATATACGTGTCAGCTGTTGGCTTTGTGTGTATTAGGATGTAATCAGCAGCATTTTCTCTGTGGTCTGCTGTGCTCTCTGATTGGGGTTTTGGCGAAACATGGGAAGGGAGGAAAGGTGTTTCTTTTCCTGCTTCTTGTGTTGCAGGCTGGCCTCAGAGCTGGAGATGCCTTCGCTGTGGTTTGGAGCTTGTGCTCAGAGCTCTGGCGCTTTACACATCAGCTGCATCAGACCTTCTATCCATTATATATCAGCCTATCTCTGTGTCACCATGTGTCTCTCATTGTCTCTGTGTGTGTTTCTATGTGTTAGAGCGGCACTGACTTGGGTCCCATATTAGCTGCAGTCAGCTTTGTTCAGTCGCCTCCATCTTAGCAGGTACAGGAAATTCCCCCAGGGTGAAGGCACACAAACACACACACAGAGTCACAGGGACACATGCACGCGCACACACCTGTGCACTGTCCTTTCTCTCATGCTCTCTATCACTGTCTTTGTTCTGCTTCTTGCAGATTTTGTTTTTGCGGACAACAGATGGGCTGACATCAACTCTCTCTGATATAACAAGTACACTCTCTGTCTCCGTCTCTCTCTCTGTCTGTCCATCTCATTGCGCTTACTCTCTTTCTGCACTGTAATCTCTCTAGTGGTGAAACGATTTGTCAGTTATTCGTTCGAGGCATTAATCAAGCAAGAATCCCACTCATTTTCTTGGTGGAGCCTCTCGAATGTGATGATGAAACCCAAATTCAGTGTGTTTGGGTTTTGGACTCATGGTTGGACATTTGGAAACATCAAAAATGTTAGCTGCAGCCCTAAATCGTTCTCTTTTTTGTTTTTCTCTGAGCCAGCCATCACACAGGCTGTTTCATTAGCCTGAAGGCAGTTTTCTCACCTCTCTCACCTTTTCTTTCCTCGCATATCACATCACTGTAACCTTCCTTCTTACTTAGAATACCTCATTGGGTTTGTTTTTCATTCCCTATTTGGAATTATAGTGGGAGTTACTGTGTGTTTGTTTGTTTGTTTCCCATCTTTGATGTATGCTATTGTGCAGAGGAGGGCTGTCTCAAATGTCGTAACTCTCTTCTGGAGGCCAGATTGAAAAGGTCAGTGAAAATGAAGCTCCACTCTCCACAGAGGAATGGGCAAATTATAGGTGCTCCACACAAACACAATCAAGCCTTATGCACTTACATATTGAAACTTGTTTGCATAAATGCACACAGACGCACGCACACACACACACACACACAAGCTCCCTGTGAGCATGCTTTTTTTTACTTGCTCGAGCACGAGTTCTCTGAGGATATTTCATCCTCTGCCGTTCGTGTTAACTTGTTCCAGGGCTTTAACTCTGGTTTCCTTAAGGGTGGAGTATGCTCACAGATTAGCTCTTTAGTCAGTCTAGATTTTTGGAGCCTCGTGGCCTTTGACATGTCACTACTATCTCCCACCGCATTCCGATCCAGCCCAGCACTTCTTTTATCAGACAGCACAGGCTGATTTGTGGCTCGCGGACGTTTCAGATCGAGCAGGGCGACTCCTCTCCAGAGTCCAGAGTCCCAAATCACCTCTGCAGACGACCACAAAGGCCAGAGAAAAGACAGAGAGGATCAGTTTTTATCGTCTGTTTAGACTTAGCAAGTGAACCTTGCTTTACCTTGTGTGATTATCAGTGCAAATGAAGCAAGACGAAAACTTCAATGAGCCTCCTGCTGAGGAACAAGCCCAGTAAGAGACCTTCTGTGTGTATCTGTCAGCTGATTACACATGTGTAACCTGACAATACCAATACCACCCACTAATATGGATGTTACCGGCTGTTTTAGTGAAAATAAATACTGGGAATTATAATAGGCTAAGCTTACAAAGGCATTTTCATGGAAACACTGCTCGGATAATCAAAGTACTATTCTGTTCTCTCCTGACAACCTGTAATTTTGCAAGTTTTATTACAAGAAGAAGAAGCCCAGAACATTGTAGTTTCTCATTAAAAGTTTATTTATTGAGTGTTTGTTGAGAATATTGTGAATGTTTTTGCTTTGGGGGAAAAATAGTTTTCAGTAAATTTTTATGAAATGCACCCCTCAAACGCTGAGTATCTGTGCTGCGCCGGAGTTCAGCATTTTGCCATAAGCAACAGTGATCAGTGGTGTGATGTGGGAAGAGTAGTTTTCCATTATGTTTTTGCTAAGATATTACAGGTCTGTGATTCTCCCAAATTAAAAATAGAGCTCGCCCTACACAGCCTGTCAAATGGTGAGCTCTCCGATCTGACTTCCAACTTAGGGTGGTGCTCAGAAAAATTTGTGGGATCACAAGATGATTAAAGGGATAAGAAATGTTATTAAATTAAATCATATCATTTTTTTTTGTTGCTTTTACGTAGCTTTCTTTCCTGTGAATAATAGGTACTTTCACCTCTTCAGGCTATTAAAATGAAAGAATCAGAGATGGAAAAATCTGTTGCTGATCTGTGATGAGCCAAAAATGTTGGAAACCTCTGATATAAATCATTAAATAAGCTCCCAAGATTCATGTCTAATGCTGCACATCCTGCACTATAGCTGTGTCACAGTCCACCACTGATTCACTTTTGTTATATTATCCATATCATCAAACCAAATGATACTCCATTTGCATTATTATCAAGTGCTTTTTTTTTTTTTGCTTTTACTAAAAAGCCTGGCTCAATGTGGAGGCCCCAACAAGAAAATGTAATATGATCAAAGAAAAATAGATAAATAAATAAAATCGATCTTTTTTTTAATATGAGGATTCCCTCTTACTTTATGTCATCTGTCCCATATATCAAATTTACTCTCATCATTTAGCTCTTCTTTATGGACCCATTGGCTTCACTTCTGAGTAGTTGATTTCAGGACAGTTACTCTTAATATTCTACTTTGTCCACCATTTCACTTTACATTCTCCCTAGTACAAAATGACGGTTAATAGAGAATAAAACATTTCTAATATGCGCCATTTCTCTAAGTCGAACCTCCCAGAATGTTCTTGTCGCTCAACACGACTGAAGGATATGACTGAGGTGCATGTTTGTAGGCTTTTAATTTGAAGTAGCAGTAGGAAACAATCAGCTTAACAGAAGCTCCTCAGAACAAATGAGGATGAATCAGAAACCAGTGAGGGAGCCATCAGTTAGATGAAACTAAGAAAAGAAATACAGGAGGAGAAGGAGTCAAGTTGACTGATTGTAGATGTGGATTAATGGGTAGTTGTTCGACAAGTGTGGGCATCTCGCCCGCTATTGTTTGCAGTTAGGGAAACGCTGGGCCAGTGATGAATTAATGAAACGCTAATGTGTAACTCCCCTCTGTCTTTAACAAGCATGACACTCTGTGTACTCATTGTTCGCTACACACATAAGCGCACAAAAAGCCCTGTGCACACACACACACTGGTTAAGAGCGAGATAAACAGTAACTCAGCAACTCCCACATGAACAATATTAACCTTTAGCTTTTCAGCTTGTGTGTGAGAGTGTGTGTGCTTCAGCATGTGTTGCATCCCTTCTAACCTTTAGCTCTGACCAATAGGAAGGTGAAGCGCCAGCCTTTTTCTCTCTGACCCACTTTTCCCTCTGCTTATTTCTCTGAACACGCAACATTTAATCTGCTCTTAGTCAAATGATGCACTGTCTGAGAGGGGAGTAAGGAGGCAAGTATGTGTGTGTGCTGTGTGTTTTTGTGTATGTGTGTGTGGGTGGCTCTCAGGGTGTGTTGTTCACCTGTTAGTTTTGTGTATTCAAGGGTGCTAATGTGTGTGCGCCCACTAGGGCTGTGCCAGTTCTTTTTAAAATAATCGTAGAATTGATGGACAGTGACATTTACAGCAAACAAAAGAAAAAAAAAACAACAGTTTGTGTGTTCACATGTATACAACTGCTGGTCACCTATGGTCTTAAAAAGCAGAGAGTTACTGCAGGCCACTTCTTCAGGCTGTTTCCCCTGTTTTTTTACTCTGCACATGATTTGTGTAAAACTGCTGAGGCTTTCTGTGGCTGCAACTCAATGATATCGGTGAAAAGAACCATTACAGCCAATTAGCTACTCTGTCATTAGGGAGGGTTGTGTGGGCTACTGGCAACTTCTCCACACAACAGAATATATAGCAGAAATAGCTGGTGAAGCTGAAATAGCTAATATCTAAAAATGTTCCGTGGTGGGAGAAGCAAACCTCGAATTTTACAGTCTTGGTGGTTATTAAATCAATATCAGCTAAGTTGTTGCATCTTATAACTTTGATACTGTATACAACAGCTTATAGTGTTAGAATCTACAAGTCACCACTCCCTCAGGTTACACTGCTTTATTGTGCCAATCGACCGCATTCAGAATTTTGTGATCCGCACTCCCCCAGTGCACACCTGCCACATTATATGGGTCCTGGCTTAGAGGTGTGCATGCACATTTTAAGGAGACCTCCTTCATTTTGTGTGTGTGTGTGTGTGTATGTGTGTGTGTGTGTTAAAGAGAGGGGGCGACCAGGAGTTCAGAAGAAAGGTTCAGGATGCAATGTGCTCTAAGATGAGTGTGTCTGTGTCACGTTGGAGTATGCTCAGTCTGTTCGTGTTTGAGACAGATGACTTGCTCTTCTCCCCAAGGTCCTCCTGTTATTCTGCATCCTTTATCTCCTACTGATCTGACAGACAGCCTGCACTGTGTGTGTACTTTTGTTTGTTTGTGCAGGCGTGGGTATGTGTACGGGAATATTCCCCATGTGCTCATCCCGTCTTGTGTTTCCTTGTGCTCGCTCGTAGAGGACAACGTCATCCTGTGTCTTTGAGTGTGAGTGCACTTGGATACACAGGGAAGTTTTGTGCTGTGTGTAGGAGCACAGCGGTTTTGCAGCATGCTGAGTTAGGAAATGGGGAGTGGAAAGTGCAGCAGTGTAAAAGCTCTGCCCCGCTGGATTCACTGGAGAGGTGACACATAGACACCCGCAGGTAAATGATGCAGAAGCTCTCTGCGTCTGCAGGCTGTGAGTGTTGCACATACACACGCAGACTCACAGATGCACACACAGACACTTTGGGAGCTGCTGACAGGTCCTCTGCAGAGGTTAAAAGCTGTCATAAGTAGTCTTGAAGCACTAGCCCAGTGGTGCTGGCTGTGGAAGTCCATAATGCCCGACCTTTGGCTCTAATCTGGGCCTGACTGATACTGTGGTACTGGGACCACACACATACGCAAACACACATACAATAAGAAATGCCATATATACACTCACTGGCTACTTTATTAGGTACACATGTACAGTCTTATGCAGTCCAAAACAGCACCAAAACGGCAGCTCTGCCATGAATTCTACTTTCACAATGTTATAATTTCTCAGTTTATCTTTCTCAGTAAAGTTGCCAGTGAGTATATTTAGTTGTATATATAATTAAAAAAATTACCAAGGAAAATTCACATTTACATATAAATTCACAATAATGCACATAAATACACACACATGCACAGAACTTGACAAAGAGATTCTCAGATGCACACAATTGTACAGACGCCAGAACACACGCAACAAGGCACTCATGGGAGAGTGTAAGAGAAACGGTGAGTGTGAGTGAGAGTGAAGCAGTCTGGCAGACACACTGGCAGACACACTGACATACACACACATGCGCACAATCCAACACACGCATATGCTTCCTCTGCTTCACAGAGAGAGATCACCTCCCACTTCTTCTTCTTCTTCTTCTTCTTCTTTCCAAACTGAGCTCTCCTCCTCCTCTTCCTCTCAACTCCTCACTTCGTCACCTCCTTCCATATTCCCTCATAGACATACACACGCACACGTAGACATGCAACCGCACTTCAGACAGATCAAGTCTCACTCCTCCTCAGCTCGCACACTCTCTCGTCTTCAAAAAGAGGAATCTCCCGCTTCCTCTCCTGCCCCTCCTCACCTTGCACTCCTCTTTCCATTGCCTTTCTAAACACCTCACCTCCACACACACCTCATCGCTTCACCTCCCTCCCTCACCCCTCCACAGCACCACCCACCCTGCACTATCCCATAGTGCTCTCTGCTGGGAGGATTTAGAGGTACCCTGTAATTTTGGTGCCGGAGGAGCTCTTAAGTCTTGCCTGATCTTCTGGCTACACAGGCAGCCAATGTGTGTGTACGCATTTGTGTGTGCAAGCACATGTCAGTGTGTGTTAAGTTCTGTGGGTCCAAGTGCTTACATGTCTCTATATTTTTTCGCAACCATTTCAAGTGTGGTTGTATTTGTGTGTGTGCAGCCGTGCATGCTTTTGCTTTTTGCTCCTGTGTGTGTGTGTGTGTGTGTGTGTGTTATGTGAGAGACAGAGAGAGAGAGAGCAGTCTAATCAGGACACAGGAGAGGAGCTCCTCCTCTGGCTATATCCTGAAGCAGTGAGCTAAGCAACAGTTGTGTGAACTGGGCCACTAACTACCCTAAACCTTGACACTAATGCTACTACCTGCTCACCGTATGTGCAGCAAAGTGGCTCCTAGGAACAGGCAGCATGTGGTGATATTAAAGCTGCTACACTACATGCTGGTGCTTTGCAAAAACATAAAGGTTAGGCATAGTTGCAGAACATGAAGATGAGAAAATCAGCTGTGTCCACACACATAACTGAAAACCTCATTTGCTCTAACCTAAATTCAATATTGGATTTTCAAACTAGCATGAACAATGTGTGGCATTAGTGTCAAAGGTATGACTTTTTTATATTGTCTGCCAGGTTTTATTATTGAAAAGAAACACGAGAAGACAACATTGGCTGAGCTGAGCGCGCCTAATTCATTTGAGATGATATGAAAAGTCTGAATGAATTTTCTGTGCCAATGCCAAACCTGCAGAGTAGGTTATAAGGGAGAGACGGCGAGAGAGGTTGGAGGTTGATCACTGATTTCCATTTTTATTTCTAGGACAAAGAAATGGAGGGCTGATGGACTGGGACATCTATTTAGATCCATTTCATTCTGCCATAATCAGGCTTTAGCCATGCCCTAATACTCAGGATTAGAAAAGGTTCAAAGTGCAAACATCTAGATCCCCCAGTATTATTCCAGTCTGCCAACTTCACTCTTGTATGTGTTTGTGCGAGTGTGTATGTGTGTGCACGTGCATGCTTGCACGCATGCCAGATCTGCTGGGGAGGGTTATCTCTGGAATCAGGCCCATAAACCTAATCTAACCCTCTCTGTGCTCATTCAGGGGTGAAATATTTTGTGCAAATAGGCTCTTTTTTCCTTCTCCCCACTTTGACTCTGGTTCGCTAATGTAAACAAAAACCGAGATAGGAATATTGCAGGTATGAGAAATAGCCATTTCTGTTGTGACGCTCTGTTTGATACAGACACACATACCTGACAGGCTGTGTTTAGCTCCCTGCTTTGCCTCAAATATATGAAACAGCTCTGTGTGCTGGTGTTTTTCCTTGATGCTAAGTGTGAGTGATCAGATTGTGGTTGTGCCTGTTTATGTATTTAGGGCTTTTTTTGGGGGGGAAATGTAGACATTATTACCGGTGGTTACTGTGACTACCCGGTGCCTGCATGGCTCTCCTAAGTGGAAGTCTGAATGCTGTGGAGAATGGGGGGGCTGTGTGTGAAAGGTAGCCAATGAATGTCACCTCTCATCCACTTTCTCATTAAACAACCTGCTCTCTGTCTGTCACATGGGCTGTATCTATCCCCTCGTTTGGTGCTTTGGGCACATGTGTGAGCACGCGAGCGCACACGCGCATACGCGCATACATAGGCATTTGAGCACATGCACACATGCACATGTACACACTGTATGAAACAGGAATTGGACAGGAATAATAAGCAGCAGATGATTCATGATGGAGATGGGGAATGTATTCAGCAGGACCACCTGAATGACCTCATTTAACAGACCTGAGAATAAATATAGACCACCGCATCGCACTCTAGCCTTAGCTTGTGTTGTCTTGGCCAGTCAGCAGTGCGTCTCTCGCATGTCTCCCACTCTTCTCCTCGAAGCACCTAGGGAGCAGTCCTTCCCCTCTACCCCCAATGTCCTTGTGAAATCTGTGTGCATTTGTGTATATGTATATACTGTTAATGTATGTTAATGTACTAGCAGTGGTGGTATGTGTGTTGTATTGGAAAAGGAGCTTTTGTTGCAGGCCAGCTCTTTCCCCTGTAAGGCTTTCTCTTGGCTGATACATTTGTACTGTAGATATTTCCCAACATCAACATTTGGCACCTGGTTTCTCTTATGACTTCAGCAGCTGTAGATCTTTTGTTCTCCCTCTAGTCACTCTGCGGCCAGTGATCCACACCCACAAAGTGGGCCTTAAATCATACAAAAAAGCCCTCTTTGGAGCCAACCACTTTATTAAAAAAAGCAACATTCCTTCATGCAATGACCAGTACTTTTTGTACTCTGGACCGCTAACGTTGAACCAGTTTGTTCCACTAAATCATTAGCAGCAGACTGGGAGTTTCTTTGTTCTTCGTCCTGTCATTGCTTTATCCCCTTGTGTTTTTATCTCCGCCGAGACACACAGGAAGACCCAATTCCCCAGTTTCCTCTTTCTAAAACACGACACGACCGTCGGCCTTTTAATATCTGGAAATCCAGATTTGGATTATCGTCAGTATGTAGGGATGAAACAAGAGAGAGAGGGTTAGAGATGGAGGAGAAATTAAGTGAAAGAGGAGATAGAGTGAGAGGCTTTTAGATTAAAAAAGGAAGCTGGCCGTGTGTCCCTGTTGTGGCGTAGGGTTAGGGAGTTTGAGAAACGTGGCCGGCAGTTGTTGTTTTTTGAGTGAACTCTGACACGACAGATGTAAATACACTGATACCAGACCAGGGTTAAAATGACAAACACAAGAGAGCTCACAGAAACAGCCTAGTAGTTTTTTTTAACTAAAGATTCAAAGCACATTTTTTAATGTACTCAACAGTTGTTTCTGTAGTTGGTTTCCATCACTGAATAGTACTTAAAAGATGGATTCACATAAGGAAATGTGGTTAAAATTGGACACGGTTAATCGGATTATGAATTTCCAGTGGTACGGAAAGAGCTTGAATTATTTGTCGTTTTAAATGGCCTGAATACAAACAACATATCCAGTGATCAAGTCTTTATAAATCCAGCACTCCTTCAGTTGTTCGCCTAAACATAACCCTCGAAGGGCCAACTTATCATCATGCCACATCAGTAATGCACGAGCCTGTTCAGCCAGCCTGAAGGAATAGTTAATTTAGATGACAGAAGTAAGTTAACACTGAGAAGATTTGCTCTCCCTGAGTGGATATAAAATTCATAGCATGACAATCACTCTTCGTCACATTATTCAAGAGTTTTTGAGCCCGATCTCCAAAGAGCTAATTTTTGTATAACCTTGGCCTGGAATTCTAGAAATTGAAAGAAGAGGAGAAATTGTGTGGAAAATGGTAGGATGAGGTTAGTACTCATGGCGGCAGCTGGCCATTGTGAGACGATGTGCCTTTAAGACTGGAAACAGGCCTGTTCACCTTACTGCCTTTGAATGTTCCTTTTAGCAGAGACATGCTCCCTGCAAAGACTTTACATAAATCATGAGAGTCACTTAGCCTTGAGTGTTCATTCACATTAATGTCCCACGTAAATTTAAAATCTTTTTGTTCCTGTGCCGCACTCGCCTCCGCTGGCCCCTCATATATTTCAGTGTCCAGTTCACTCAGTCGTGTTGAGTCTACAGCGGAGGAATTTGCCAAAGAGCTCCTGACACAATGTTATCACAATCATTTTCACAAATTATCACATAGTTCAGCCGCACTAACAAAATGTTGTGGTTCTTTTTATGTGTGGTTCTCTTTCTAATTTAGAGCCCGAGTATAATCTGATAATGTAACATAATATTAGTGCAATTCATTATTTCGTTTTCTTCAATTTCGTCAGGGCACAAAGCTGAAATCCCACAGGGCAACAAAATGTCAACATTAATAATACTTAGGAATGACGAGGCATGAATCAACTAGATGAGCTGCTCCATAGCTGCAGAGCCAAATTTCAACACTGCTCGATACAACATCAGTTTGGAACAGGAGAATGCGTGTAGAAGCACTGATGCATCATGCCAGCAAGGAAGGAATTTCAATGTTTGTAGTGCATTGTTTAGACCCACCCAATCCTCCATCTGTAACAGAGTCTGCCTCTGTTTGTGTCATCATTAGATAAGCACCCTCTCCAAGACTATCTCATCATAATGAGGGTGCCATCTGAAGCAATCACCCAGGGAGATGGTCATTGAGTTAAGAGGGAGGGAAGGGGAGGGGTAGAACCAGATAGAGCAGATAAAAAAAAAACTAAATGAGGTGAGTGAAAAAACAGAGCGCACGAGAGAGAGAGAGAGACCAAGACGGATAATGCGAGGAAGAGAAACAAAAGCATTTCATAGGAAGGGAGTACGTTAAAACAGCAAACTAAGCGGAGATGGAGAGCATTTGGGGAATTCCAAAATTAGAGCTGCCATCGCATGCGCCCACACAGGCGCACGCCCACACATACACACAACCGCCTCATGCTTAGCCGCTGAGCGTTAAGGTCAGAGTCACACTCTGTCTCCTTAGGTCATTATCATGGGCCCTAAAATAGACAGCCAATTGTGTCACAGTGTCTGAAGTGAATGTGACATTGAATAAACAACCCTCGACCCTGAGCTCCTCACTCAAGTCAGAGCAGAACACACGCTTTAAAACAAATGGAGAGACGCTGACACACACACACACACACACTCACACAATCTAATTATGAATTAACACATGCAGCAACATTAAGGCAGGCATTTAGTTCTCAGCAGTACCAGAGAGTAATGACACATGTGGCTCAGAGGGGCAGAGTAAGCTGCTCGAAGACTTGGCAAGCAGCTGGAACTCTCGCTGGCATGTCTCACCGCTAAACTATGTACAGAGAGAAAACACACACACACACATACAGGTCTGACTATGTTCCTCCTTCTCTCCACCTCAGCGCCCACCCTTCCTCAGTAGGCTCTAATGTTGTTCCATTCATTTGACTTCACTTTATTGTGTTAATGAGAGATACTGTTGAGAGGAGCTGGTGGTTGATTGAGGGTGAGAACGGCTAATCACTGGAACAGCTAATCAGTGCTTGTCGTAAATATTGATTAGTTCTGTGCGTTATGGACGTGCTCATTAACCAGTGTGTCATCTCCTCTCCTCTTCTTTCTCCTCTTCTCCTGCTTTTCTTTTTTATCTGCAATCGCTTCTTGTCCTTCTCTCTCTCTCCTCTTTCTACTCCTTCCCCTCCTCCAGCAACCTCCAACGGTACCGTCGAGGGCCTGGAAAACCGGGAGGGAGGCGTGTGCAAGAGCCGAGCCATGAAAGTCATCATGAAAGTCGGGCAAGGTAAATGTGCGCTCACTTCATATGTTGAACACAATACAGTGGTGCTGCCTTGAAGCCATGTTTCACTTTGGTGTGACATTTTCATTTATCGCCATGTGAGTCTACCGTGACTTTGTCCCCCACTGCCCTCCGACAGGACCTGCTCTCTAGAACTGTACCGTTGTGTTATAAAATGATTTGGCTGCCGGCGGTTTTTAAAATTAATGTTATATGACTTCAAAATAATATTATTTTGCAGCTTCATTGTGTTTCAATATGATTGTACAATTAAATTGTCCATAATTCTGAATCCATGTCAAATGTAAATAAAAGTTAACAAAAGACTTTAATTTTGCAATATATATCACAGTAAACAATATAAAACTCCACCATTAAGTCATTTATTGCCATGCAATATAAATAAAATAAATACAATGTGATGATTTTAAATGTTTTTTCTTGTAAAAATTAAAAAATGATTTAAAATCTGTTTGATTAGCTTAAAAATACTTTGTCACCAAGTAAACACAAGGGTGTTTTTTTGTTTTGTTTTAGCTAAAAAGTAAGTTAAAAATTAGTTTGATAAGGATGCTCAACCCAAAATGCACAACATATCAATATGAGATTTTATACTTTAATATAATATAGACATAGGCTACATTTAGAAATAGAAGTGTCAATCGGTGTTGCAACTTTTAACATTTTCTTTAGTAGCCTATTTATAGGCAGTATATAATAACAAACTAACCTGTTTAAAATACACTGTAATGTAGAAAATATATGGATATAGTGTTTATTGTTTTTGTCAACAATTATAACTTCTCCCTTGATGCATCTATAGCTTTTTTACAACCCACTGTAATATTGCAGTAGTCATACTGAATGATTCAGGCTATCGTTAAGCATAATAAGAAATAACTGTATAAATATGTTAAAAAGTACTACGGCGTTGGCAGTTCATTTTGAAAAACAAAACAACATTTAAGTAAGGGTACACTTTACTAGATTTCTTGCAGAGCTTAAATAAATACAATAAACCATAGTAAGGATGTTAATAAAATAATACAACTAACATATTCAATATAATAAAATTATATCACATTCACACCAAAATTGAAATATATTTGTAAGATTACAGCTGTATTATATTGTCCGTTTATTAGCTGTTTATACACATGCTTCATTGGAGTTATAGCTTTTGACAAATACTTTAATATACACCTAAAATGATCTCAGATATATTTTTTCTATTTTTTTCTTATGGATGCTAACTGAAGAGGTTAAGATAAAGTGTTATAACTCACTGGTGAATAGAGTTGAAGATCGCCACTAATAAACAATATTCAACTTTTAAACTTTGCTTTCAAATGAGAAGTTATTTAGTTAGCCGTTGGGTGATTTGTCTGCTGATTTTTCTAACATTGTCCTCTGATATCTATAGTTGTGTTAGGTTGCAGGGGATATTCCAAATCAATAAGAAGCACTGCTTTATGGACTGCACTATTGGATTTATAGGATTTTTGCTTTGGCGAGATGAAGTACCTTGTTTTTTTAGGTATAATTCTTCCATTATAAAAACATTGCCAGCTGGTTAGTTTCACAGCTGTATAATTATATATTTAATACCTCTATAAACCATATTCAGTAGTTTTTAATAAATCTTTTTAAATACATAAACAGTTTGTGTATGTAATGTAGAAAATGAGATCACAAAGAAATAACAAATAAGAAATGAAGAAGAAGCATGACTCCACTTCGTCCTCTGATGTTCCTCAGCTGTTTCTCAGCCTGATTTTTATACACTAATCACAGAACGATAATATGTTTGACATTGGTATGTTACTGCATGGTTGGGGTAAGTCATCTAAAAATGCTGAAAGTAAACACGAATGCTTTGTTTAGAAAGCCTTGGACACGACATTTGGTTTGCATCATACATTTTACTTTTAGATGCAGTTTCACTCAATATGTGAAAATCCATATCCTGAATTCGACAGCATACAGTACACAGATGTGTTACTCTGTAAACACTTTCCCTATCTTCAGTGTGGCTGTTTTGACCGAAACACTAACCACCATCTGAGAAGAACATCTGCCCACCACGATGATCTGATTCCAGTTTAAAAGCTGGATCTCACCATGTCAAATATAAACTGAGACTGGCTGAGAAATGTCTATGTGTGTCTGTCTGCAAATGTGTGTGCAGATATTTGAATGTTGGATAGTGGGATGACAGCAGACTATCCTGGCAGTCGAAGGGAGAATAGAAGCTAACAAGCTGCTGATGCTAGCAAGGTCTGAGTCGGAACAAATTCAGCAGATACAGTGAAAAATACCCACAACCACCTCGTTGCATTATCTTTCCATGTAGGTCAGTTTGAGCATCAGACAGCCTGGGATTGCAACACCATTGCCAAATGACAACACAGCTGCTTGAGTGCAGGCAGCACGGGCTTTTACACTAAACTATTAACTGGTAGGGGAAAAAAAACAAATCCCTGAACTCACATTAATGAAAGTTGAAAGGAAATGTCTTATTCGGGGGAAAGTTCTAGGAAAGTTCCCCCCAGCTCCTGTCTGTTTCAGTGGCTGCCGGCTGTTCTTCAACTTCACCAGAGCCACGCACTCGTTTCCCCAAACGATCCAAAACGAGCTGTCAGTCACAATCAATGTGCCCTAAAAACCTTGTTAGAAAAGATGCTGTTGGCCCAGCTGCTACTACTTTTAAATCTATTTCTGTGGGTGGAAATTTTGATGCATAATGTGACCGTCCAACCCAGTAACTATATGAAGTAGGGCCGTGGGAAATTAGAGCATTGACAGAAACTTTGATTTGGCTGCTGTGGATCATTTCTAGGTAATTGTCTTTCCTGAAAAGTTGAAGAAGTTACAATTAGGCAAGCAACTAATAATTATTTTCATTATCCATTTAATCTACTGATTATCCTACTAACACAAGGGAAAATACTGAAAAATGCCTCGTGCTTGTTTTATTGTACAGTGGTGTAATACAGTAAGTACATTTACTCAAGTCTTAACTTTAGTACAGTTTTGAGCTACTTTTACTTTACTTATTTCTATACACAATTATTAGATTACTATAGTTGTTAGCTCCACCTTGACAAAGCAGTAAAATGCTGCTCATATATAGCTATATCTGTAATAATTAAATTAAATAATACACAACTATAAAACTCACAGGGGCAATTTATCTGCACTATATTAGTTTTTTATTATTTATTTTTACTGCACTATTTTTTACTGTGTGGTATTGCTGCTATTCTTTTGCTTAGGTTTAAGCATCTGAATACTTTGTCCAGCACTGTAAACCTACACTTTTACACTGTCAGTCCACAAATCCACAAATACAGTGTTTACAGTTTTATAATGCACCAAATCCTCATTAATCAACAAATCATATTTGACTGAATCTACTAGTTACGAAAGGATTTGTTGATAATTTGGCTAAAGGCTCAACAACTCTTATTTTTTTTAATAATTAATTTATATACTAAAGTCATTTGCCAAGCAGAAAACAGCTTTGTTTCATATAATATTATATTAACATTATTTGGCTTGTGAACTGTCAGTCACTTAAACTGAGTAATTTAAAGACATATTCAAAAATTTGTGATTGTGATTGTGTTTTTTTTTCTTTTCTTTTTTTTTCTGACATTTATATGAATTAATTCAAAAAAAATGGTCAAAAGACTCATGAATAATGAAAACAGTCTTTATTTGCAGTACAACTCTACAAGCCACGCTGGTTGTTTCAACAAACATAAAAAAAACCTGGGCTCTGTTTGGCTCTGACCCCAGATGCTATTGTGTTTAAGCCACATTTCCTCAGGCTCTGCAACTGAATGCCAACACCCTCTGTAGCCAAGTCCCCAAGATCTTCCCATATGTCCACTCGTAGTCCTTTGCACTTTGCACTATGGATTATATTTTGGTGACTCATCCCAGTGTGCAGTATTTGCACATTTTTTTAATGTTACATTTGCATTTCATTGTAGTTACACTCCCGTTCCTGTTAGTCGCGTTGAATCATCTGTTGATGGGAAATCATGCACCCTGACACGTCAGTATCTTAATGTGTTTTAAATGCCTCATGTTCTGTCTTTTGTCTTCGAAAAAATGTGAAGCAAAGAGGAAGAGAAATTGATTGAAGGGAAGACACAGGAAGCCCATATTTTATACATCCGTAGCTGTTGTGCTCATTAGAAATATGTTGACTCACCGCCTTGCACGCATCCTCATTTTCTCTCCCTCTACCTTTCCCAACAAATCTCTCTCCTCTGTCGCTCGATCATTGTCTCCCTCTCTCCTCTTCCCCCCGCCCTCTCCCTCCTTCTGGCAGGTTGGCAGTTCTGAGGTAGTTGCTGTCTGCATAGCTAAGGGAAATGTCAGCAGTACACACAGAAAAATGGGTCAGAATATTATGACGCTCCCCGCACATGCTCACTGGTTGACACAGTGTTGGGGCTATAACCACGGAGTGAATCAGATCACTGTGTCCTCTCATATCATCTGCCATGCGTGAATGTTCCCACTTCTCACTCCTGTCTTTTCTCATCAATTATTGACTGCGCACAACAGCTCACGGCTAAGTTCACCACTGCTGCAATCAGTATGGAGCAATGCGGTGGTCTGGACATGGAGAAGATAGAAGAGGAGAGGATATCAATTTGTTAATAGCATGGTTTCATTTTTCATTTTTCCCCCGCTCTTTTATATCACTCATATCTGCCAGACATCCCACACCCGAATAATTTCCCTCCACAAGTCTTGGCTAAACTTGGGTGGAAATACAAAATAGACTGCTTGACTGTCAGGCCCCTTTTGACTCACACAAACACACACACACACGCATGGCCACACAAACTTGCCACAAGGGGCTCAAATGTAAATTGCCTTCCCACACTCCCTCCTCTTTATTTCTCACACACACCCCTTGAGCAGGCCTTTGGGCAGATGCAGATAAGGCTGTTAGAGGAGAGGCACCTGATAGCGTACTGTGGAATCCATCTGATCGGCCTGGGTAATAGTTTATAACTGTCTTCTGTCTGCTGGTCCTGCTCTCGTAAATGCCATGCTGTGGACCTACCAGTGTTTACCACACAAAGACCTTAAAGTGCCGGCATCGCGGGAGACAGTCAGATAAACGTTTCCTTTTCGTTCCCTTTAGAGCTTATGCACACCACCATCTCCTCCTTTCCTCTTCTCCTCGTCTCCCGTCTTCCCTTCCTGTCAGCCCGTTCTTCCCTCTTCAGACGTGTGCCTCTTTCAGGCAGAGTTAAAGCCAGAGCAATAAATAAGGCATATTATGGCCTTTTAAAGTGATGAATAATGTAAAACAATAAAAAGTTAATATATAACTACTTTACCCTCATTCTGCCACAGCTAAGTGTATTGTAAGTATATTGTAGGTGTGCTCATATGTGTGTGCACACACGCATGCGAGTGTCCTACACTCTCATGAATGTGTCAGTATTTGAAATGCCTGTCTGAGTGTTTGCTGAAGGAGTTGCTGATGTAGAAGTGAGCTCATTTTTTTATGACAGGACAGGGATACTGGCGTGTTACACAGACGTTCGTTAAATTGTCCTTCCTTTTTTGTGCTTTCATCTGCACTTCTGAGATGCTTTCAACACGTGCAAAGATAAACTTCTCCGTGTATAAGAGATATATCAAGAGATAATAAAAATAATTCTTGCCGATGCAGTAGAGCAAGTCATTGTGATTCAGTGCGTGCATCTTGCTAAGGCTGAGTTTGTGTGTGTTTTTGGTTTCCCACAGTTCCAAACGCAAACCCTGTGGTGCCGGAGGATCCAGAAGTCAACGCCATACCGGAGTCCACTCCCAGTTCGACTGGCCGGGACCCGAAGGAACCTGTGATGCCAGGAAACTCTGGTGAGCACTGACAATCAAACATTACAGCCATGAACTGCCTTTTGAAACTTATGAATACGATCTAGCTTCTGGAGTGCAAATATATTAGTAAAATAAAGGTTTTTCAAATGTAAAAAATGAATATTCACAGCCACAAGGGCTCTGCTAATAATTAATCACATTTACCCTGAAGAGAGAAAATGAAAAATCCTAGTTGAGTATGTAGTATATATTCTCTCATATGGCGTTTTCATATCACGGTGGTGTACAACCACCGTTGTCCAAAATTCCAAATTCATACTGTACAGAACCGCTGTGCTGCACCCAAGGAGACTCAAAAGACAGACTCCTTTATTATATATTTTTATCAACCTCATTAGAATTGCAGATAAATGAAGATTAAAAGCAGAGCTAATTGAAGAAGTCTTTCCAGCCTCTTTAGATGCTCTGGATCCTCCTTGTTTCCTGTTTTCACCAGCACCTTTCATGGCTGCTTCCCACTTTCTTTTCTTTCTTTTTAAGATCACTCACTACACTGACTTTTTGACTTACTCCACAACTTTGCATTCCACAAACTTCCTCTAAGTACAGACTGTTCTGCCTGTCGCAATGTGATAAGCCGTCCTCATTTAATAATTGCTTATTTGACATTAGTGGGTCTATAAAAAGATTTCCTAATGTCACTTTTCCCTATTCCCAGGCTTTTACCTGTCTACCATTGTTAGATCAGTGATTATGTCAAGTGAAGAAGTGGAGAGTGGAATGAAGGACGTTTCACTGCAGTTTGAGGGGGCTGATATTTCAGGAATGAAATTTCTGACAGCCTCTCTCCAGCTCCCAGAATGTATGAAATTCCTTGCACCTCTGATTTCACGATAACGTGCGACTCAGTAGCTTTCAGTGATGTCATGTGGTTGTGATAAGGCATAAGGAAGGCACAGTTATCCCTTCTCAATAAATGGTTAAGTGCACAGTGGTCAGCCGAGTGTGGCGACTCAGTCATTAGTGGGGATGGCAGACTTTGGAGGCTTTTGTGTGTCTATGGTGGCGTGTGGAGGGGGTCATGGGCAGTAAAGAGGTGGTTGTAGTGAGATGGGGGAGGCTGGGGGTTAGTGCTGCTCTTTGGCAGCAGCTGCATGCATACATGGAAAACAGATTTGGTTCTTCTCGGATTTCAGTCACTGGAGGAGCCAGTCTTTCTCTCTCCCATCCAGTAACAAAACCCTCCACCACCCCCACCCCCCGCCCTGAACCCCTTAGACAAAGGGGTAAAATAAAATCAGATGTGCAGATATACCCTCCTCATTTTTTTTCATACCGCACTTGGCCTTTGCAATACAAATGTGGCCTTGACATGTCGTACAGCTTGTGCGATGGGACTCAATCTTATCAGAGCAGGAATCTTTTTTTGTGTTGAGTGATGGCTACAGATTTCATTAGGAGGCTATTTTGATTCAGTTCATTCAATTAGGTTACAACAGTGGTGCTGTTAGTCCTGTAGGGTAAACAGAAAATGGGAGTGTGATCACAGTGATGTGATGTACATATGACAGGACTGACTTACTGTACATATTATTACTCCTCTAATTGTCTCTAAAGGACTTTATAAAAATCACTGGGGAGGGGAGTGGAGCTGATTTTATTTTGTTTTATATTGTTGTTTTATATTTTAAATCAACGACGAATCAATGACTGTTATTAAGTTTTTTTATTTGGAGCTTCTTCTTCAGTTAAAACTGCACTACCACTCTGCAGTATCTCAAAATAATATATTTATTCAAGAAAATGGTGAGAAAACAGACACTGTCTATATCTGAATATAGACATGCTAAATAAACCATTTTCATAGTCACAAAATAAGCGAAACAAGAACAGGCAACGGTGCTAAAAAAGCTTTTGCACTGCTCACCCCTCCACATAGCATCTACATCTGGCAAAATACACCCCTATGGCACATATGAAAACCATCTTTTTGATGTGTCTATTTGATCTTTTTTTTTGTATAATAAATCTCAAAAACATAAAATAAAAATATGGGGTAAAAAACTATGAAAGACCCTCCACTCTTCTTCAAAAAGAGTTAGACTATGCTCCCTTCAGCAACAATAAAAATGACAATATCCTCCTCCTTTTCTGACCTAATAACTTCTGTGCGGTCCCTAACCCCTCTCTCTTTTCATTTCTCACTCTAGACCACATAAATCAGGACCAGGGTTCCTCTGCAAACACGGACAGCATCCTTGGCTCCAAAGTGGCTGTGTTCTCCGCCATCGGAGCCGGCTGCATCATCTTTCTCCTGCTCATCCTCCTCCTCGTCATCTTGCTCATCAAGATGCGCAAACGTGCCAGGAAAAACTCCCACTCGCAGCCCCGCCCCTCGGCGCTGTCACTCAGCACGCTGTCCAATCCTAAGCTGCCTGGGGGCACGGCTGGCACGGAGCCCAGTGACATCATCATTCCGCTGCGGACAGAGAACAACTACTGCCCTCACTATGAGAAGGTGAGCGGTGACTATGGCCACCCCGTCTACATTGTCCAGGAGATGCCCCCGCAGAGCCCTGCCAACATCTACTACAAAGTCTGACGTGCTCTGAACAACCAGCGACACAGCCAGGAGAGAGAAAAAGAGGAGCGCTTGATTTATGTTCTTGGGAGGAACACTTTCCTTTGCATTTTGGGGACTTGATGCTTCTTCAAGCCCCTGTTATTTCTACCACCTGCTGCACAAATCTGGAGAGACACGCACTGACCAGTTACCAGCGGGGTTGTGAGCTGACTGATGAGAGAGGTTTATTCTGTTTGTTTGGGTTGTCTGACAATCCCCCCCTCCCTGACCCCCTCACCTTCTCTTCCCTTCACCTCCCACCTTCTACGTCTCCCCGCTGTGCTCTGACAGGGGGGTGAGGCTGGAGTGAACCAACAGATGGAAGTCCAGCTTCCTGGTTCGCCGTTCCCTTTAATGGGCAGGATATAACTTATCTCAGTTCCCTGAAGTACAGTCTGTGCTACACCCAATTAAACACACCATCCTAGCACACTAGCCAGCAACTGGCAGACACAGGCTCCCAGTGCCACTCAGCCTGCAGTTTGTGTGAAAGCATAAAACGTGTATATGTGTATGTGTGTTAGTCAGGGCTCCGTGCTGGGCCAGGAAACTCTCCAGATAGCTCAGGTATCAGACACAGTGTGTGAAATAATGTGTTCCTCTCCCTTCGCACCTCTGATGTTTGCCTTACTTACTATTTTTGATGGAGGATTTCCTCAAACCCTGATTCAGTTCACAAAGCAGTTGTATTTTGTTAGATTTTTCCTACAAGTGCACAATGTAAAGAGTTGAATACGTCGTCATCATCATTGCTCCATCTTCTCACCGCCCACGTCAGCCATTGCGCTCATTTTTTTCCTTAAGTACTTTGACCTGGACTGTTGATGTCAAGGTGTGTATGTGCATGTGTGTGTTATTCTGGAAATACTTCCTTCTCCACTGGTCTGATATGAGCTTTTCTATTACTCTGGTATTTATGACCTACTTTGAGTGTATCTGAGGGTGTGTCTTCTGTGAGAGTGTGTGTTTGGGCATGTCCAGACCAGTCTTGTATCTGGGCAGACTTATTGGCTTAGGGGTAAAACGGTAAGTTACTCCATCCTAACCTTCAAGAACGAGACAGACTGACTGACTTGCCGACGGACAGACAAGATCTTACAAAACCCTTCCATTACTCCAGTTGGCACCAATTGAAGGTTTTTATTGTGTGTGATGAGCTTCTGCTGAGATAGTTTTTAAGACAGCAGGCAGGCTGATATTTGTTTGTTCTAGCTTCTGGTGCTACAGTGTAAGCATCAAACAGTTAGTTTGATGCCTGCTGCTTGGGCAAAGTGGGTGTAGGTTTGCTGGTCAGCCGTGATTGGCTGGCCTACATAGGTAGGCTGCCCTATATATAAGTTGGATGGCAAGCTACGGCTCAACAGTGGGATACAGTATTGTCAGATGCCAATTGGCTGCCATCTGTAGATGAGTCAGTGGAGTGCGCAGTCAGTGGTGTCGCCAGCGTGTGACTAATCTATGTGCCATCTCTGTGCCCACACTCACCAGCCGGGGAAGGGAGAGAGAGAGAGAGAGCGAGGGATAAAGGAGAAAATGTTCCTGTGACTTGGCTTTAACCTGAGAGTAAGATGGCGGTGGGGATGGGGATGAGGGGGGTAATATAGGTAGTGGTGGTGGGGCGGAGGTATTTTAGAATTCATTTTTTCCATCCTCTCACCAGTTGTGCTGTGAATAAAAATGCTGTGCAGAATATTCCATAGTCAAGGTGTTCAGCCAGCGAGGACACTGCAGCTCAGCTATCACACAGCCCAGGGCAGCGGCACCGAGACGGAATTTACTGCAGCTTGGGTGTGTGCACGTGTGCACAACGAAGCTTGCATTTATTTGTCGGGGGGTTGTTTGAATCTGTCTGTGTGCACGTGTAGGTGATTCTCTTCTAAGTTTAAGTGCTTATTTGTGCTTATATTTGCAGTTTTTCTCTGTGTGTGTGCGTGTGTGAATGCTTCTGTGGTCTAGCAGTTGAACAGACTTGTTTTGAGACTGGAACTAGGTGCTCCAAACAGTGTGTCTGCCAAAATACAGAGCACCGCAGTCCCAGTTAATGATGTGTGAGAGGAGAGGGGAGCAGATGAGGACAGCTATTCCTCTGTACGCAGGCACGAGGTGACGTTTGAGGCACATGTGCACACACAAGCACAGACACACAGAGACTGACGCGTCCAGGTTTATCTCCAGTCAAATGATCAGACTGCTGGTGAATGTTTGTTCATCGGCAGAGACACCCATCATCCTCTGCCACACAGGTTACTATTGCCATCCACAGACACACACCGCTGAGTTAAAAGACAGCCCAGCTTGAAGACTCGGGGAAGACTCCAATGGCTTTTGCGTGTCGTTAACCTCAGAGTTAACAACCTAAACAGCTGCTTTTTCTTTTGTGGCCCTGTGTTTTAACTCAGCATGCAGCCCTCAGTGGCCCTCTGTGAAACACATTTAGATCAAATATTTTTGTTTCGGATCAGTGCGCATCCATTCAACTAGGCCAGCCAAGGGAGTCATTACCAAATTACCACAAACCATATCTCATTTTCATTCATTCTAGTGACCACATAATGTTATTCAAATTAGGGGAAGAAAAAAATTAAAAGTACGTAACAGAGAAATGTAAATATATGGATGGAGTCCAATTTAAGATGTAATTTCACCTGAACACTGCTCATAAGAAAGATTAAGATTAGATTTTTGTAATGGAGGATGTTTGTAAATAGCTGTCTTTTTAAAGTGTGTTTTGTATGAATCCTTGCATTTTTGTCTCTGTTTGGAATATGTTTTTCTTTTCTTTTCTTTTAGAGTTAAACTGAATATTGCAACATATGGACATATGAGCTGTCTTTTTTGCAGCGTCCAGCATTGTCAAAAAAGTCTTTGTTACCACACGTGTTAAAAACGAACAAAAACTGGGGTTCAGAGTTTTTACATCGCCATTCAACAGGACTCTAGTTTCTCAAAAACTGTTCAGGACTGAAGCTTTTTCACCGAGCTGCTGTGAAACGGATAGGTCATTGAAACTATGAATGTTAAGGTCCCTTCCCTGTTGGAGACAGCACTTAACTCTGCATATGAAGACTGTGTTATTCCACTGCTTTTGAGTTACCTACACCTTCCACTCCATTATAAGATGTAACAGAAACATTCTGGTGCGCAAAGATGAATCTTTTCTGAGTTTTAATAAGACTATTGTGCCAGAGAAAAGGGGGGGGGGGGGGACAGGAGAGGAAAAGGGGCCATGCATGAGAGTGTGACTGTACTGCGCTCGCTAATAAATCATCCGGTTTACACCACTCATTATCTACCAGGCGGTCCTTTGTTTTAAAGTTGCTCTCTCCTGCTCTTTCTCTCCCTCGTCATCCCTCTGTTCCTGATTTAGCACAAGGATGTTGGTTGCTCATGGAGCCTCACAGTAGGTTGATTTCTGCTATTGTTCAAAGCCACAGTATTATTTTTAATGTGCATGTGTAAGCAAAACCTGTTGAATTTGTTTCCCTTTGTTTGAATCATAACTGTCAAGTTTTGTTATTTTATTTCTTTCTTTTTTTTTGTCATTCACTTTTTTGCCGCTTCTCAGCGTAACCTATTGGCACCAGCTACAATGGAAATAACGTTCCACCAGTTTGGAAACTACCGCATATTGATAAATAAAATTTTTCCCATGGAATTTGTTCTGGAGTGATGTTCTTTATTTCTTCCGTCTTTGTCTTTCCTTCAGGCTTTACAAATGTGGGTAAAAGATTTGATTTCCCATCTCAGTGACCACCTTGGTTCTTGGTGGGAGCATAAACCAGCCGCCTACGCTCGCAGCACTTCCCTCTCAGCCCCCCCAAACCCTCACCTCAGGGGTCAGTGCTGCACAGATGGGTTTGTTCTGATACATTAGTCAGATTGAAATCACAAGCAGGCTTCATAAATTTATAATCTGGGTGTATGGACACGCCTTTTTGCATAGTAACTAATACCCATATCAACCCGCTCTGCCCTGGTGTCCTCCAAAATTACATTTCTTCATACATGATTAAATCTGATTGGTTGCAGTCGGCATTTCCATTGCGTTTGTCTGAAATTACAGTCTGCATTTATCCGTCTGAGGAACAAACTCCCAAGTCCTTGGTGAAAGCAGAGATGGCATGAAATGTTATTAAAGTGATTGGGCATTTTCTCCAACAAACACATCAGTGTTTGTGGGCATGGCTTTTGTGTGGCCGATGATGTGAGCAGAGACGGAGTGGGCGAGTGAAGAGACTGATGGCAGGAGAGAAAAAGTCAGGGCAATGAGAAACATAATGTGCCTGTGGCTTCACTGCCCCCCATCCCCCGCCCAACTCCCCTCACTCCAACCCCCGCCCTCACTGTTTCTCTCTGTGCCCCAGGGCAGGTACGTTCATCTGGTTTTCTGGCTCGGTCCCGAGACGCCCCCATAGATCCATGTTACTGTGGGTTTATTAAAACCTTCCCCCCACTGAGCTACTGTGTGTGACTCCATGTTTTTCTGTGTATGTCTCTGAGTCTGTGAGTGTGCATTTGCCACAGGGTTCTTCTGTTGTTCTACAACAAAGTCAGCGTCAGACA
Organism: Sandelia bainsii; assembly: GCA_032362345.1. Classification (NCBI taxonomy): domain Eukaryota; kingdom Metazoa; phylum Chordata; class Actinopteri; order Anabantiformes; family Anabantidae; genus Sandelia; species Sandelia bainsii. Next base: position 6,180,434 of record JAUMHL010000002.1, on the reverse strand, counting down.
AATAAGGAAATATTACTGTTGCAGCATGCACTGCAGCATTTTACTGTCCATTTTTTTGAAAATATGTCCTCTAGATCCTTACTAATTGAAATAGTAGCTTCAGATTCAATTGTTGAGTGTGTTCAGTGGTTCAGGATTTTATTTTTCAATATTAATATTACTAGAATAGTTTTACATCATTACTCTAATGATCCAGGGTTGACTGTTGTTATTGCATTAAATTTAGTCCGTTTACAAATCAGTATTTCAGTATTGCATGCTTAGACCATACCTCATTTGCATATTTAAACACCAGAGCTTTTTTGAATTGCAGCTAAAACACTCTTGAGTTTTCACTTGATGTGAGCATGTGTAATTCCCCCATGTTTTTAAAAATTTTTTTATTGTGTAACATGGTGGCTCGCATGTCTTTATAGACGAAACAAGTCATTTGGGAAAGCAACCGCTGCCAGCAGTTTGAAGCGGCTTGGGAACAATTTAACTTACACTCACTTTCATCCATGACCATGAATACTAATCGTGAGAAGAGCTTCCAAGGAAGCTTTTGTTTTCCAGTTCAGGTTGTAATGTGGAAAAGAAGTAGTTCACGAGAGATGATAATAGAGACACTTTTGAGGCCTACAAGGAGAGCAAACCTGCATTTATGTTTGTGCAGTTATGTTGAACTTTCTTCTTAGGCTGACAATGTTGCATAATATAAATTTATAGCATGTGGCTACCATAGTAATTACTATCAAACTGATGTAAAATAAATGAGTGCAGGGTCTTTTAAGGCGAAGAAGCAGAGATAGTAATGCTTTTTTCCAAGCTGAGTAATTCACTTTAGACTGCATTGGTGGTTGTTTGCATCAGATGATCACTAACCCCATTGTACATTAGCATAGTTGACTTATTATTTTGTTTTCTGCTACATCATTGCCCGCAAGGCAAGTCCTGTTCGGTTCGGTATGGGGCCGCAAGGCCAGTACAGCTTGTGAAGAAGCCATGGATGGAAAATAAAGTTGTCAGTGGGAGATGGAAAGTGATAGCTAGCCAGATGAGGCAAAGAGTTCAATAACATTCATATGATTCCTTTAACGGCGTAAGTTGGCACTGCATCTTAGTTTCCCCTCACGTTATTTCACACACTCCGCTCCCACACAAAATCTGCTGCATGTGCAGACACTATCCTTGATCTGTTGAAGCAAGCAGGTTCAAACTCTGCAACTCCTCAACTGTGACCATGCATCCGCTGGGAGAAGCGGTCAATATATCTCTTAAGCGATTTGGTCTGCCATCTCCTAATGTTTTTTTATATGGATCGTAGGAGACTAGTAACTCACGCCAGAATCAATATGACATGCTATAGGACATGTTCTTTCTCATGTAATGTACATATACATATTTAATGACTTAATGCATCACTCACCAATCATAAATAATGCAGACCCACTAATGCCTTTCATCAAATGCTGCTCTTCAAATATCAAGCAGATTTTTGGTCAATCTTAGAGCTACAGAGGAAACCTGAGACAGCACAAAGAGACGGAAACTGAGAGAAGAAAAACCATGAAAGGAGAGTTCATTAGTCAAACAGTGACATATGGATCGTTCATGAAAGGGCTAATTAATGTGATTCAAATTCTAATCAATGGGGGAACTATATATCTAAACAAAGTTCCTCTTTAATCTCTCAGAGGGGCAGGAAATGGAAATTCCACCAAAGCATCTTGGTTCTCTTGGGTTATGGTATGCTTCATTTTTACTTACACACACACACACACACACACACACACACACACACACGGCCGTCAGCCACATATTGATGGCATTGTTATGACCAGAACATGCCTGATCAGGCCCGGGCTGTGGCAAGGATCCAGGTCTGACCGAGACTCATCAATCATACAGGGAGTGAGAGAACCTAAGAGACTTACACACATAAAAGATGCACACACACATGTGGAAGAAACAGCTAGGGCGGCTGGCTGCTGGGTCACAGGTGTGGAGACCGAGGAAGAAAGTGGAAATTATTCCCTTTCTTTCTTTTCCGCCTTCCCTTTAAAGAAAAAACTGTTCTCGCTCTACCTTCCTCCCTCCCATGTCTTTGAAAACATCCTATTTCCATCATTTCCTTTACCCAATTTAAAACCCACACTTCATTCATCCCCTCAGCATCACCACCCATCTTTTCCTCCAGCTCCTACTCTCAATTAGGCCATGCCTCGAATCTCAGGCATTATCTCTGCTGGCCATTTATATAACATGACTCCAAAATGCATTTGCACAATTTTCCAATTACAGTATTATGTCTTGAAGCTTTGGTTCTTTCTGTCTCTCATTTCTCCCCTTTCACTCAAACTGCTCTTGATGTTTAACACTACAAGAATCCCTCCTGCAAAAACAGACACACACATTTCTTTTTTATAACACTGACACTTTTTTTCCCTTTATGCATTTATGATGTTTATGAAACTGCATCGAGGAGTTGCACCCTGGCCTTCACTGACTGACAGGTAAGTGAAGGACGAGAAGCCCAACTAGTAAATAAGTAAAATTCCATTACTCAGAAAGTGTAAATTTTGAGTGAAAAAGTGATCAACTCCAGAAATCAATGAACAAAAATTAGAATGAGAATCTTCAATCAAAATGTTGAACAGAAAATATTCAATGAAGCTTCATTCAACTACATTAATATATACACAATTTTATTAGAGTGTCCTGATTGTGTAAATGTATCGATGGTGTAGCGCTGTCACAGAAATCCGCGATGAAAGGTTTGTATTCAGGGGATACTTCAGAATGCTGAATGAGCATCGCTGCTGTCTGTGGGAAACATACTGAAACTCCGACTGTAGAATCAGTGGGTAAGAGTTGTCTCCTGCTGCTTGGCAAAGGAATAACTGTTTGGGGAAAATAGACACTTTTTTGGAAATGTGCAGTCAAATTATGTCTTTTGGAAAATAAAATACAATTTATAGTCAAACATCTTGGTATCAATGGAAAATAACTCCTGGACATAAGTTACTGCCAGTGACTGTATATGAGATCTAGATCACCACAGTCTTTTAGAATGGGGTGTGTGTTATGTGTTTGTGCTTTTTGTATCTATCGTTTGCATATGTTTCTCTCTGTACTGTATGTTGTCAATATAACCTGAAAATCAATTCAAAATCTTTCAAAACTTTGGAATAGCAACTGCATGAAATCCTGTAAATGAAATGAAATGAAAACCTGTATGGTGAGTAAAATCTGAGAAAACTAAATGAAAACTGAACGAAAACTTCAGACTAATCAATGAAAACCTGATAATATTTTATAAGAGCCTCAGAATATTGAGTGAGTTTCAAATTGATCTCATTTTTACTTTGATGTCTTTCAGCTTTTAAAATATTTAACCAAAAGCTTGGGTTGTTGCATAAAAATATGAGAATACAAAAAAAAACACTGAATCACATCGCTGACAATAATGTGCAACAGGTGATGTTTCCAACTAGTCCTGTGGGAAAAACTATTTAGTTAGGTCCATCCAGAAATCACCATACCACATTGTGCCGTCGTGGAAGGGTATCTCTGTGCATTTTTAAGGCTCTGGGACTTCACAGATCCACATTGAGAGACACTATGTACAAATAGAGAAGACCATCCAAATTTAGTCCAAGAGCATGGTGCTCACTCAGCCAGGAAGACACAAAAGATCCTAGGAAATCATGCAAGGAACTGCAGGCTTCTCTTGCCTCAAAAAAGGTCAGTGATCATGACTCCACTATCTGATAGACACTGGGTAGAACCCAGAAGAACACTAGGCCTCTGAATCTTGCCACAGTCCACCTAGATGACCCTCATACCTCATACCGTCATTCCTTTATGGACTGATGAGTCAAAAGTTGAAACTGTTACAAACATATAACCATTACATTTGCTTCAACACCAAACACAGAAGACCACAAAAAAACCAAACAGCATACCTACACTCAAGCGTGGAGGTGGCAGTGTAATGTGTGTATAACACAAGCTGTTAACGTTATGTTGTTGCCAACAAGTTTCATTTCTGTTAAGTATTGTAATACACTAAGAGACCTTATACTGTGTATGAATGAGTAAGTTGACATTCAGTAATCTTAAATATTGATGAAATAACTGATGCATGGTAGTAGTGGGAAGTACAGTCACTATAAAATGCTGGTTGATAATCTTATTGACAGTGGTGGTAGTAGTAAAAGTAATACTGAAAATGTAGTACCAGTAGTACTGTTCCTGATAGCAGACAATATTGATAAAATAATCTTATCTCCATGGCTACTCATCTGTAAGCTGCATTTTCACAGTGGTCTAAATCTTGCAGCTACAGTCATTAGCTGAACCATAATGCTGTTCATTATTAGTAAATGAACACTGTCCGTTATGATTATAAAGGGCTGCACTTCCGGCCTCTCCGGGGTGGCCACTGAGAGCTGACTGGCCCATTGTATCAGTTCCTGGAAACTCAAGCTAATACAAGCTTTGCTGACCACCCATCTGCAAACTAACTGACCTAAATACTGGGCAACATCTGTGGGGGCAGAGTTGGTGAATGCTGACAGATAGAGAGTGTGTGTGTGTGTGTGTGTGACTGTGCCTGTGCACGCCTCTGTGTATGTCTGTGTGTTTGTGTGTCTGCTAGTCTGTTTAAGGGTGTCAAAATAATAACATCTCTCATTGAGTGCAGCAATGAACGAGCTCTCAGTGTCACTTGCCTTGAATGCAGCGAAACAGACCTTTAATATCGTGAGTATTTATTTATAGTTTTTCAGGTTAACAGACAAACACACAGCAAATACCCAGCTGAGAAATTAAAACTGAGAAGAGCAGTCAGGAAGCATCATGAGTGGGCGCAGACATGCCTTTGTGTTCTTTACGATGCTGTGGCTACAGAGGTTGACAGGATGCATTAGAGAATCCCTCAGTGAAGGGTGACCGACCTAAACATGTGACCTAAGTGCTGCCCTAGTTTTAAGGGTGCCACATGAGATCAAGAAGATTTCTCTCAGCTGTATTTTATTACTAGCTCCAGACTAGCACGCTTTGTGTTTTGGGGATGAACAACAGTACACTTTTTTTTGGCAACAGCAGCTTTTGGGGGAACATTGTTACTGGGGAAACTCATTTTCCCACACGCAAGCTGACATCAGTGAGACATCAGTGGAACACAGGGGGTAACTGAATATGCATGAAGGGCAGGCACCCATTTCAGACCAATGAACACTCCCTCCCTCTCTCTCTCTCTCTATCTCTCTCTCTCTCTCTCTCTCTCTGTCTCTGTCTCTTTCTCTCTCTCTCTCTCTTTCTGTCTCTCTCTCACGCACATACACACAGAAGAAGAAGTGCAAGGACTTGTTCCATACCAGCAGGCACATACTCATCTCACGCATCACTGCACTCATTCATATCAAAAGCGCATGCTCATTACATACAACTGCAGAACACACACACACACACACACACACACACACACACACCAAACATTAGGCATCATACAACTCATCTAACTTGACTTCTCTCAGATAGATATAATAAGCACTTGAACAATATCTCTTAGCAGAAGCTGCTTATGAATCCATTAACTCAATAAGTGCACTTCTTGTTTCATTATGAAATAACTGCTTAAAAATGGCTCGAAGCTAAATTTGCCATATGCAAAACGAGAAGAGACAGCTCTGCTTTAAGCAGATGGTTCCTAGCTGCAAGTAACAGCTGGATTCATGTTTCCCGTTCATGCAGACATTGTTTGACATCGTGATTATTAAACAGGCCCGTTTCAGTTCTGTTCTTCCTCCATGTTATTCTGTTATTGGTATGCAGAGGCGGCTGCGATAGGAGGAGGAGTGGACGGCGCGATGAGAGGATAGACTTGGATGTGATGAGAGGCTGAGGGCAGTCAGTCAGTCTGGACGTTTGGCAAAGAGACAGCAGATTCCATTTCCATGCCAATCGGCCTTGTCTCTTTCTGAATCAGACTTGACCTTCACAGGCTGATGACTCCAGAGGCCTGGGACTGGGAGACGCTTTCTGCCTAAAACCAGATACTCACACACTAAGATATGTTACAGCACAGCGTGATCACAATGGGGAAAACATCCCCCTTTGGTGCACTCTCATCTGTGTTTGCACACATGCAGCCACTCTGTAAGAATACATGCACGAAACCCATCAGAAAAAAAGTTTCTCCCTTGATTTACTGTAAAGGAGTGATACAAAGGATTGAAATGAGACCAGATTGTCTTTAGAGAGCCAACCCTCAGTGCAGATGGCTCTGTTTTTCATCTAGCCTCTCATGAGATCTCATTTTCTATGCTCTGCTCAGCCTTTTCACTGTTTTTCACCATTTGAGTTTGTTTCCATAAAACACTAACAAAATCCATTTCAACAAAACAAATAACAAACAAAACAAATGACTCTCCAGAGGTTCTATTTCTTCCTCTCACAGGCTTTAAACCTCCCTCTTCTGTGTCTACAACCACCCATAGCCTAGGTACCCGGCAACCTTCCTGTCTGCCCTCGTTGTGTTTAAAGCCAAATTGAAAAGGACCTTTACACATCTTCTAATGAAAGTGACTCGGAACCTTTGGTTAATTGAGCACCTTTAATGAGTGTCAAACTGCAGTGGTCATTAGACTGGGGGTTGCTACGGGTCACAGCTGAAGTTGAGACGGAGAGAGTGAAAACAGAGTAAGAAGGAGAAAATAGGCGGTAAAATAGCTGCAATAATAATTAAAACTGACTCTTTTTTTTCTGCCTTTCCTGTTTGTGTTTGTGTATACACAGTGTGCATGCGTTTGTTACTGCGCACAGCCTGAGGGCAACACCTGTCCTGCAAACAATCCTTGACATAATGTAGAAAGCAATGGCCATATGGGTGGAAATTCTTTCACATATATTATTCTACATTCAGATCTGCCATCCTTCATCTCTCCACGAGCCTTGTTCAGTTTTCTGCCTTAGCAGCAGCTGGCCTCTCCACAATGAACAAATCTAATAAACAAGCCAAGGAAAATAGGAAAATGTTTTTTGCATAAGCCTGCTGGGTTGTCTGTCATTTTCCATCTTTCCCTTATGATTTAGGAACCTGGGGCAGTAAATGGCCACTATCATCCAGTCTGTCATCGCTGATAGGTAAAAGATTTCTGCTTTCAAGTGTTTTAGATGATCATGAATACCTCTTTAAAGGCGTGCACTTACTATTGATGACCTAATTTCAAAAAGCATATTGCAAACAAACACAGTGTCCTTGTGTTTTATTTTGTGTACTGAGAAAATCCTTCTCAAGGGTATGCACAAACACTCGTACATGTGCGGGCACGTGCGCACACCTAAAGCCTCTGTGTTATTGGATTGAAATGGAGCCCACAACACATTTCCTTGGAGTATTGATTTAATCAACTGCGTATCATGTTGAGACCCATATCATCTGATGCAACACACACCACCAGCAGCAAAAAGAAGCGATCCATCACCATTTAGCCAGACAGGCCCTTGTAGTCTAAACACGGAACCATTACGCATGGTTTAACAGGGACACTCTGACCTACGGGAGGTGACAAGGTCAATGACATCATTAGACAGGAGTCAGTCTGTGTGTCGGAGCAAGACTAATTGCTATCAGACCTCAATCACAACTAATAACTGCTTGGATTTGTTTCAATACTCATATTATCCACTTCTAATATCCTGACAGATTTGTTGTTGTTTCCACACCAACACAGGGTGAAGGTGGTTTGCACCTCATTTCAGTCTGTTGCTACGGTAGCTCAGGAGATCCCTTTATCCTAAAGCGCTGTTAGTCTATTCAAAGGTAGCTAAGCTTACAAAATAGCTAGAGGGTGATTTCCCACACACAGATAAAGCCCAGACTTGAAAATCACTTTCAAAGGAGGCTCTCCTCTTAAGATGCTTTGAAGCCCAGGAGAAGAGCTTGAAAAAGTGACGCATGGGAACTTGAATTCTCTGGAGTCAAACAGAAATATTGAGACTTTCTTATTCTTTTACCCTGCAGTCTGGCCTGATGCTGCGGTCCAGGTCTTGACACACCAACCTGGGCTCGCCCTGGAGGCGCCACACACTGCCTCGCCCATCACAGCTTTGTCAGCGACCTCACTGGATCATAAATGCAGACAGACCTCTCCGGAATGTCGGCAGGGCCGGTATCGACCTAAGACTCAAATGGACGAGTGCACAGATGAGAGCATGCAAACACACATGCACACACACACACACACACACGTGAGCAGAAGTAACCTGATCCAATGACACAGGAGCTGCCTCAGTGTGCGGCTAACTGCCTTATCTCCCTCTGGCCGCGCTCCTCTTTCCTCTCAACATTCTTTCAGGTATTTGGCCGAGACCTTTTCTCTTTGTCTGCCCTTTTCAAAGACCTGCTTTATGCTGGGAGCCCTCCAGCCGTCGCGCTGCAATCTCCTCACTGCCTCTCTCTCTCTCTCTATCTCTTTCTCTGCCCACACATCTCCCAAACTTGCTTCCTTGCTTTCTCTTTCTCACCGCCCCCTCCACCTCACCCTGTCTCTCACATCCCTCTCTCCTCCACTCTAATTCCCCCCCCCCACTATTCCAGCTTGGAATTGAAGATACCATGCCACCTGTGCTGTGTCCAAGAGATACCTGTGTACGTGAGTGTGTGTGTGGGTGTGTGTGTGTGTATGCAACATGGGGTAGGGGGTACATTTCCTGGCCTATGATAGTCAGACAGAAGTGGACTAAGGTTAGACTAATGGGATCTGTGGTCTGGCCTTTGAAATGGAGCGAGAACAGTCTTCTTTGAAGAGAGTGGAGTGTTTCTGGATACCTGTGGAGTAGGACTGCAATCAGTGTGCAGCACTGAAGGGCTATCTAGCATCTTCAAAAACCACCAGACTAATCTGTCATGGGATAACTGACTAGTGATTACACTTCAGGAAACAATTGCACCTTGCTACGTACACAGATGCCCCTTCCTGAGGTGATCTATGAATGATTTATTTATATATTTATTTTGCCTGCACCCCTATTTGAATACAACCAACACAATACCTGTGCAGCTTTCTGAGCGCTTTTGGACTAATCAGCTCTGACAAGTGGAACAAAACAATTTAGTACAGGGCTGATTTCACATCTGAGCGGCTCGTCATTTACATAAGCTTTTCACAGTCTGCTCACTGAGCTGCGACAGGCATGTGGTGCACCCAGAGAGACCGGAAGGCTCCAAATATTCTGCCCCCTCTCTATCTGACCTCACCAAGGAGAAGCCTACACACGCGCCTGAACATCCAAAGACTCATTAGGATACACATGTATGCAGATGGTAGCCCACAGCCACCATTTTTCCATCACATACACATATACATATGTGTGCACATATGCACACGGGTATATGTGTCCTGTGGTTAGCAGAGAGAGGAAGCAGTGGCGCGTCTCTGTGCTGACTTAATGTCTTTTAACAGTTTGGCTCCAGGACCAGGGGTTGGTCAGAGCTGAGCTAAAGCCAAAACTGGGCCTGATCATCTGTGACGGCAAAAAGAACCTGAGGCAAAGTGTGAGTGTGTGTGAGATGTGTGTGTCCTCCCTATCTCTCGCTCCGCTCTCATCTCATTTTCTCAGTTTCGCTCATGCTGTATCTGCATGTGTGTGCATGAAGTGTGTGCAGATGTGTGTGAGATACTGTGCTGGTGGAAGCTACAGGGGACAGAAACACCAGCAGACTGACTTACCCTGGACAAAGCCATTGACAGAGGCATTAAAGTGACAATAGTATATTTACAACACACAGCCGATTCACTCTATTGCCTAATATGCATAGCATCAATATCCTGGAGAATGCACACAGCAGTGCATCATGCTGGAAATTAGCCTGGTGTACCGTCTCGTAGACACATTTTCACACACACACACACACACACACACACTACTAACTGGTGCTGACTTGAAGGCAAACGGGGAGGGATTGGGAGCAGAGCAGAGCAGAGTGGGGAAATAACTGCTGCTCTGCTTGAGTAAGTTCCTCTCAGCACAGAGGAGAATAGATTGCTGTGTCCCCCTGGCAGAGCGCTACCTCTCAGGTGGCCTACAGGACACCATGTCACCCTGTCATTTAATATCAGACACAGTAGAATAGCTGTACCATACAAGTGTTTATGCTGGTGGGGATTGGTAGTGTAATTACGTGTGGCTCTGTGTGTGTGTGTGTGTGTGTGTGTGTGTGTGTGTGTGCTCAAGTTCATAACATGAAGGCCCCAGGCTACCCCATTCCACTGGAGTGCCTCAGAAAAATCTGCATCAGATCACACAAACATGTCATTCAGTTTGCTAACTTTCCTTGCCGACCACTAACCGCTGGTCTGTTCCCCGTATTCACAGCCAGTTAGATCATGCACGACAGACCTCTCTCCTCCTGTCTCAGTTTCACAGTCCAGAGCTGCTGAAATAGCCAACATATGTTTGGAAAATGAATGTGCGGCGTAGAGGTCAAACAGTTATGCAGTGCACAGCGCTGAGCTCATTTAGTTAAGTACAGACCACCACATACTTAGCTTGATTGTGAAACTCTCTCTGCTGTTGCTCTATGCTGGTTTTTTTAAATATTTTATATCATTCATAATTCACCAGCACTGGAAAATTAAGAGCACTTACAATTGTTGTAATATGAGAGAAGAAACAAGTCGGCTGAGTGCTGCATGTTGACAGTGATGTATTTATGGAGCACTGATTAGAAATGTACAAATTGCTATGTTACATGCATTAGAAGAGAAATAGAGATTGATATGTTGTGTTTGGCATTAAACACACTTTATAACAGTACATAGGGAAACAATCTCCTGATCTGTATTGGTGCAATGTGTGTTAAACCTTTATGTCCTATAGAGTGATTAGAGTTATAGTAATCATAAGAGAGAAATGCTGTTCATATTCATGTAAACTGTTCAATCTACAGAAAGTATCCAACAAAATAATTTGCCTGCAAACATGGTTGAAAGAAAAAGGAAAAGAAATCACCCACGATGCTATCACATATTTTCCTCACAGATATACTTTTGTGCATAACTGTTAGTGTTCAGAGACAAAATCAGAAACGGTGTCTGCAAAATCTGCCTTTACACTGTAAGGTCGCTGTTCATTTCCTGTCTCCTACAAAGAGTCTGCTTTGGCGTCTTTTAACAATGACCACAAGCTAGCTATAATAGTTTTTTCCCCCAAAACCTAACCAGATCTAAATTCAAAAACGCAAAACAGTCGTTTGTAAAAGTCTAGAAAATATTGAAATGGTTGAACAATCAAAAAACACTATTTTTGGTGGAAAAATGACAAAAGAGTTGTTTTGCTATTGAGGTCGGAGGACTTGTTGAATTGATTTATTACTACACAAACATCTGCATAACCCACACAATACTGCATGCAAAGCACTTAAAAAAAAACTGTGGTAAATTATAATATTTGCTCTGTACTCACAGCATATTTACATTTGTTTTGGGTTTATGTGTTACCTAAAAATGCTCATCTGGTAATTATTGAATACTGGAGTGGTTTGTACTTCCAAAAGTGTCTTTTCTCAGAAAACAATGCACATAAAACTGCCCAAGCAGTATGATTTATTTAGGTACTGCATCGGAGAAATGCAATTTGAGTTAAATTAGGCAAAAAGGTTTTCTCTTGTAGTTGCATGTTTAGGATATGAGTGTGACAAACCATGCAATAAACATTTCAGACTGTTTGTTTCTAGTCAGCACTGGCTGAAAAATAAATTGAATGTCTTTCTTAGACAAATTAAGACCACTTGTGTTGTGTTAATAATTCATGGCAAATGGTGCTTGACATGAATATTCATCTTGGATAAGAAGAAAAAAATAAATACGTAATCTTAAAATAATATAACTTTCTCGGATCTGAGTTTATTGTTTGGATTCATACTGGGGCAAGTTTGTTCCCACAAATGGAAAAGTGGGTAGGTTTCCGTGGGGTTACCCTCCACTTTGTGCTACTTTCTGCTCAAAGCCAAATCAAAGCAGGAGTAGATCCAGAGGTGTGGATCTTGACCAACAACAGATGACAGATGAAAGAGTCCAGCCTGTGTGCTGTCCTTCATTAGGACTTGTCCGGGATGCAGCTGGATGTACTTACTTTTAATAGTGCTGATAATTAGGCCTGCCATTCTATATTCTCTCGACGTAAACACTCTGCCACTCAAACACACACATGCACGAAACCACACACACACCACAGGGTTTATTACTTGGAAGGGAATCATTATCAGGGATAATTTGAAAGCAATTTTGAGGCTCACCTATTACCTCTGTTTTGGTTCCTCCTGGTCATTAGCAGAGCTGTCAGGAAGATTGAATATTACACATTTAGAGGGGGGTCCCTGACTCCAGGTGTCAGGAGAGGTTAGGTAGAGCAAACGCAATGACAGCTCATCACACGTAAAGTCACGGCCTGTCCCATGAACTACACCTACATTTGTGATTCTTGGTGAAAAATTAGTTTGGTTAGTAATTTTGCTAGTTTGTGTACTTATCACCGTGGGGGATGATTCTGGCAGAAATAATTCGGGGCTCTGACTGCTTCAGCCACTTGTGCCACATGTACCAGAGGAAGCTTATCATGTCTCGCCACAGTTCTTTTTTCTTTTTTTTAACTGTGAAAAATTAATTACTGTTTCAGGAGATGCACTGGAGAGGCTGTGGAATATCAATAAAGGGCCCAATTATGAATTTGAGGTATGGCCGTTGTCTGTGAATGCCTTCCTCTGTGCTGGATTAATTATGAGGCTGCCTTTTACCTGCTGATTGTATTAAACCTTTTCATGTCTCAACTTCCATCTATTCTTTGGGCATTAATATGCAGATCAAAAAAGAGACAGATTTTCTCTGGCAAACAGTGGGGTCATGCTTTAAATTAGCATATAACTAATCTACATAAAATTACTCCAAAGACATAGTCTTGTTAGAGTCACAGCTCTCAGTGCAGTATCGCGTTGACTCAACTGTGACAAGGTTGAGTGGGCTTGTTATTTGAACACTATTAACGTTATACTGGTACATTCCATGCTATATGCTTGCATATATTTTGTATAAACGCTGCTTCATTCATGCTCTTTGATTTACAAGTCTCGTATTGAATATCAGTTCATTTTAAACTTCACTCACTCAACTGTTTTAGCTCAAAGTATAGAGTGAAACTGAAAAACAGAGAAAGATGTCTGTGCCAATGTGGGAAGGCTTACTGAAAAACAGTAGTGGGACAGGCAAGCCCAGACCTACGAATAAGCTTCCTGAGTGTTGTTGATATTTACAAGCTGAATGCAAATGTCATCATCTCTATAGATCATCTTTTTTCCCCCGTGCCTGGTGCTTGGGTCTGTTTTGTATTCTCTCAGCACTTTAAGGTAAAGCCGGAGAAAATTAAATCATGAAATCATTACTGAGAAAGGTCAGAACATAAATATTTCATAAACTGATATTTTCTAAGTAAGATTGAGTTTATGCATGGTGATGTTAAGGCTGTGAGAATACAGAAATATCAGGCTATTGTGTCTTTATCTTAGCTAAGCGAGTTCACACTGTGATGGCCGGAAAATCACTGGCACATTTTTTGCTGAATGTCCACGGCCCGGACAATGACAGGTGAAAAATGGAACTGCTGCACTTCTTTGTAGTCTTTACTCCAGCTGTCTTGCATAAGTTAATCCATTTTACCACTTCAGCAGGATCAATAAGGGTCTATACCTGCTGGTCCCACTAATAAAACGGCCGGGTAACCCAAGTCTCTGCAGTGTGTCCTGGGGTGCTGAGGCCCACAAGTCTGTGCACTCTGGCTCCCCACACCCTTCCCTTTCTTAATGATCAGGATTAGAGAGGCTGGGGCCTCTACTGTAGGAGGAAGCAGCTGCTTCCATGCTCATTATAACCTCACAACTCCATAGAGTGGTAACAGCTGGAACACACGTTTCAGAGAGAGGGAGCTGGGATACTATGAAGATCTCATGTGGCAATAAGCATTCCTCAGTGAGCAGTGGGCTGCAGCGCTGCGGCATCACATGACAAGCAGATGACAACGAAAACAGAATTGAGCTGACTGATGCATTAACTAAATCATTTGTTTTGGTGTTTTGTAATTTGATGTTATCAACTGATCGGAAGTTCTGTTCAGCTGCCTATTACTTTCATGTCGTCGCATAATCAGTCAAATTTATGTGCAGATGAAGAGAGGGATTTGTGGTAAAATAACACGAGTGTCACTTAATAGAGGACTTTAATCAACGTCACATGTGTAGTTAAATGGCAACTGTTATCTCCACCAGTCTATTTCTGCTGCTGATGATAATAACAAGATTAGTTGGGCTAATAAAAGGGATGGTGGAGTACACTGATAAGGCTGCCTAGTCACAGTCCATGCTCAAATATTACTTTAATGACTTGATCATCCTTTGCATTTATAATAGGGCAGGCTTTGTCTGCACTGGGTTGATAAAACTGTTGCAGTGTGCAACAGTGGCAGGCCATTTGCTAAACATAAAATCTCACGGCTGTACCTGCTCTGAAACACAGACATCTGAAATACAACCACGGCGACAGAGGCAGACATCAGCCTGACACACAGACACTTAACAATACGGTTTAGAAATCAAATGGCTGGAGCTGCCACACTCGACATCTCCTAAATACCTGTAGAAATTGAGTTTGCTCCCATTTGAGTTCTCTGAGAGCATCCATTTTCTTTCTCCCTGCCAGCGGTGTCACAGCCCCCCTGCTGTGAGAATGTGAAATATCCCTGCTGTCTGGCGAGGCCAAGGCAAGGGCTGAGGCGAGATGGACTCTGTAAATTACCCAACGCCTCGCCTTCTATAATTCTCTGCTAATTGTCTGGAAGGCTCTGCATTCAGGTGTGGAATAATACTAACCGGGTGGCATATTGAAATTCCACTGCTCTGCTCCCTGGGGTCACATTCACAATATCCAGCCCCACAGAGCTGTGAATCTAGAGTTTAGCCTTCTGCATGTGGTAATGAAGAGCCACATTCAGAAGAGTTCCTCCTCCACTGCAATGAGGCTGTGGCACCTTTGGGCCTATTATCTCAGCACTGGTATGACAGGTACAGACGCTTCACACACAGACAAACTGAACTGAATCATAACAAGGAGTTTTATGTTCCTACATCCATCCTTTCATGTCTGGGATAGAGCTCCCGTAATAGGATGAGGCAAAGGAGAAGAGAAGAGAAGAGAAGAGAAGAGAAGAGCAGAGAAGAGAAGAGAAGAGAAGAGAAGAGAAGAGAAGAGAAGAGAAGAGAAGAGAAGAGAAGAGAAGAGAAGAGAAGTAAATAAATGACACTGGCACAGTAGGGGATAATAATGGGAAATAAGCAAGACAACAAGAAAGGTGGAACTAAAGAAAGATTTAGCATGATAAAGTGGTGCATGAGAAAAGCTCTACAGCAGGCCTAAAGCAACTAAGCCTCCTTTCCATTATAACCCTACTATTGAATGTATGGGCACCATGTGGGTATGCATACATCCTCCACTACAAACTCCCCCATGATGACTAATGAAGTTGACACAGGGCTTTCAGCTATTCATGACTTGAAGCCTGAATTATTTGTTGGGTTGATGTAAGCAGGCAAACTGTGTTTCCAGCGATCAAGTCCTGAAAAAAAAAACAAAAAAAAAGCTCTTCCCCTCTGTGGGAATCTTCTGACTAGGCGTGCCTTTGATTTCAGAAACACTGTCTCTGTTTCCTACATCAGCTCCTCGCAGTTTACAGCAGTTCCTTGGGGCGGACGCTCTGTGCAGCTGTGGGCATGTGAGAGAGAGAGGAGAGACAGAAGAAAAGAACGGGAAGAAACCAAGCTAAAGCTCATTGTGCTTGTTGCTTACAGGCGTTGTGTAGATATTCTATTAGCCATATCTAAAGTGTAATTATACCATTGGGGGGGACAGTGCTGTTGGGGTGCCAAGCTTTCTCTCAGTAACTAGCAAAGTGTGGTAATCTCACACACCATCTCATTACAGTTTAAACCCCCAGCAGCTGCTTGCATTAGACTTTTATTACACGCTGCCGCTCACAGCTGTGCTGGCATAGCCCTGGACAGGATGGTGAGAGACGGGAACAAAGACAGACAGAAACAGGGATTCCAGCACAACATTTGGCTCCCATCAAAAAAGTGGAAATATCGGAGCAGAGGGTTGTAATGACCCTAACAGCCTCTCAGTGTGATAACTCCACAGCCCCCTCTACCCCAGACCCTAAACCGAGGCCAAGGACAGTCGCACAGATGGACCACGTCAAACCCAGTCAGATTGGGATTCAATCAAAACTGCCAGACTAGTGGTCATGCAAAAGCTTCACGCAGGGACAGCTTTCATAAGCATTTGTCTCATTCTGAAAGCAGCATGGGGTGGTGGTACACAAGCCACATCTGTTTTAAGCAACTGTAAATGTGTGTGTGTAGTAGATGTGTCATTAGGCATGTGTACACTGAGCACAACATGAACATGAACAACTATAAAACATTATACTCATTACACCATAATATATATTTTTTATATGCAGGATGTTGCAAGTATTGAATATTGAGTCCAAGGTCGTGACCTCACCTACCAAAAATCATCCAGAAAGAAGCAAAGAAGCACTTCATAAAACATGACGACCATGTGGGATATTTAAATTGGACCATACATAAATGCATTACAACATGTATCTCATATTTGAAGTGAGGTTCAACAGATTCCAATCTGAAGAAGTTCTGTAAAAACAGTGGGAGGAAAAAAATTACTTTTTTGGGGATTCTATGAAAGATGCATATAGAGAGAAGCAGAAAGTATTCAGGTTTACTCAAGAAACTGGTTTTGTTGATAAAAAGCAGGCTCATAATAAAGCATTCAGTCGTCCCAGTTGGACAGAATTTGAATGAACAGCTTTCCTGATGTGCTTATTTATTTATTTGCATGTTGATTCAATTAAAGTGCTATATTGCGCAGGTGTTCATATCATAGTGTCAATTTCATCTGTACATACATACTGTACTCTCTGTGTGGCTGCATGCCACACAGGCTCTGTGTGTGTGTGTGTGTGTGTGTGTGTGTGTATACTCATCTGTGTGTCTCACCTTGACTTTTGTGTGAATGTGGCTTACTTGCAGAGGACACTGGGACACACAGCCCAGCTGGGGAGGGAGATGAAGCACAGCTGGGGATAATTAAACCCAGCACTGTCTCTATGAAGGGGCAAGGCAGCCAGGCTGGCCTGGTGTCCCCCAGACAGAGCAGCTTGGATGGGGACTGACTACACCACAGTCTCCACTGTGTTCCTAGATCAGAGGAAAAGGCACAAATCTGACAGCGACTCAGCACTGCAAATGTGTCTGGATGAAAACCCAAAGACACAGCTCGACTTTGTTGTTATTTCCCTAAATGAATAATACTTTGTGATGCCACTCATCCACTCTCATCTGTGCATTGCAGCGATAGACAATGCATGAGTGGAGGCATCTGAAAACATAATTAACAAGAGCACCGATAACACAGAGGTTAACTGTAACAGACCTGGCCAACTTTATCAGCTTTGCCTTGGCTCTGTATGAAGCATGGAAGCTGGCCATATCACAGCCAGGGTTTGCCCACATCAAGCTGAGGCTGGGGTTTGTCTAATTTGAGGAATGCTTTTTGCTGTTTCTGGTTCACAAGGGTGATTAATTTACTATGGCACAGCACTCTGTCTCTGCCTTGCTGGTTATGTATCACTGGAAATGAAAAGGTTTACTTTGGATGTTGTGTTAGAAAAGTGAAACCCTCTCCAGATCACCCAAATATCTTTTTAAAAACCTATACAGCATGCCAACTCAAACAGCTTTACACTGAATAAATTGACCTGTCCTGCATTTGAAAAGCCTGTACTTGGTGCGATGATAAAATGACACTTTCCAAGAACCATCAAGCTCTTCGCTGTTGCCAAAGCTGCTGAGGTGAATGACCTAAAGTGCAAAAACTGCAGCGTGATTAATCAGGAAAAGCTTGGGAGGAACGAACTGCTGGCTGCGCCTGTGCTATCACCACTGTTTTCACTCCCCACTGTTTGTTTGAATAAGTTCGACTGTTGAACGGAACCTTTTGATTACAAAGGCATTGAGCTGCCTCATTAATGATGCTGTTAATGGCATCCTCCATCATTGTGGAATCACTATGTTGTTGCACAAGCAGTCAATACAGCAGGCATTTCACCGCCTTTATTAAGTTACACTTTACTGGTCTGTAAAATTTGACTGCAGACATTTTATTTGTCACTTCTTGATAGCTGTGCTTGAAATATGATCAGTGTGGAGCATGTAGTTGCTCTTCGCTGTGAGCTTGTCTTACACTTGCTAGGTTGTAAATAATGCTTGTCTCACAGCTCACTTTACCCACTATTTGGCTTCATCACTGCCACTGTCACCTGTGTGTAACTTTATTGCCATAAAAACAAATGACCATTGGGATATCATTAGCCGAGTTAGCAAGTTATTTTTCTGATCTGATTTCCTGGTTAGTCTGAAAATGTGCAATCTATCACAGAAATCGGTGTAATGTATTCCTCAGTAGTGGAGAGCCCCAAATGTAAGTGAACAGATACAGGGTTTTGATTAAATCCCAAAATGCAGACTTAGATGAAATGAGCTTCATTGGTTGGGAAATTACCATTTATTGCCTGAGCTTTCTGAAGGAATGGTATTTTTATCAGTTCCCCTTTTTCCAGTGCAGACAATTTACATGACAGTCTTACAGGAAGATGTGTTAGTACCTCTGCTGTGAACAACCCACAGCCCAGTATAGGCACACAGACACCTGCACAAACCATGATCAGTGAGGCATGTGTTGCAAAAAAAAAAAAAGAGTCTGGATGCATTATCAAACGGATTAGGAGCAAAACTGATAAACCATGTAAGCAGAGCAGCTCACAAACAAGTCATCTGTTTGTTTATTTGGCTCTCATATTTACTCCAGTCTCTGTAACCAACAGAGAATGAGAATGACACTCATTGACACATTTCATATCAGGTAACTGTAGAGATTAGCAAGCATGCTCTTCTGCTTCAGTTGCCGTCGCAGCGCTAATAACAGCGCTCGCTCTCCCTCAGTTCTGCACACACACACACACACACACACACATACACATACACATACACAGTGCAAACATTTTAATGTTAGTGCATCTTCATGTCTGTGAAAGAGGATCATCAAAGCAAGGCCTAATAAATGCAGGTAACCATGATGGATTGCTGAACAACTTCATAGCCCTCTTCCTGTCTTGATGGAGGTAAGATGTTTCTTCGATGATTCATACATTGTGACGTCTCCTCTGGGTTCTTGCAGGGAGTCTACTCACTCCACCCCTCGAATCCATCAGGCTTTAGAGGGGGGCTCTATATAGCTTGTTAGAGTAACACGTATGACCATGTAGGAGCCCTAATGAGCGGGGAGCTAGCTGGGAGAACCGTGTCTGGACGACAGAGAACATAAATCTCCTGTCCTGCTCTGCGCCCCGGGGAATGCACAACACCAAAATTGTGTGAGTCTGTGTGAATCTACAAACTGTGTGTGTGTGTGTGTGTGTGTGTGTAAGTACATGCCTGGGGTGTGTGTGCATGCAAACACACACATAATGCAGATGACTATAGCAGTATCCTCCTGGGAGTCTCATCTACCATAGTTGAAAGAAGCAGGTTGTTTGAATTATGATCTAACAATAGTGTTCCACTCCTACTCTATAAATGAATCCAACACTGGCATATCTATCATTACCATAGGACATGCACTCAGCTTGCTTCTTTTTATTTGGAACGAGTTTTGGAAATCAATCCAACCATTCTCTGCTTTGCACAAACCACCCTGCAGTTATGATAATTCCTCTCTGTTTTCAGATTTCACTGTATATAAACTGCAGTCTGTGGCATTGATCAGATTTAGCGCGTCTCACTCGCTTCCTTCCTGCTCCCTGAAAGAACCCTGCCGTGCTTATCTGCTGTACCTCAGTGACATAGAGTAAGATGCAGCCTTTTTCCTGAGATGTGGTGTCCTTCACCTTGCAGTGTTACTGACTGCAGGGTGAGGAGTCTAATTTAGAATGTATTAAACTCCATTAAAGTCATAATAATTGATGCTTTATTAATCACCTTGGGGAAATTATTGTGGGCAGGCAGCCCCCTTAAAGCAGCAAGGATTCAGTGTCTTGTCCAGGGACACTTTGACATGTGGGCAGGAAATGGGTGGGTGGCGGTGGGCAAACCACCAACCCTGGGGTTCGTAGACCACTGCCGACTGCCCTACCTACTGCACCACTGTCACCCCCTAAAGTATTGATTTATCTGTGAGGTTTATCTCTTCCACTGTGAGATATGAGCTTGTGTGCATCTTTAAATAAAACTGTATGCTCATGTCTGGGTGTCTGTATAGAAGAGAGAGACGGAGGTATGGACAGAGTGGTTGCATGAATACCACAGGAATGTGTATCAAAGTGTGTGTGCGTGAGAGGGAGAGACAGTGTATGTGTGAGTTATATAGCCCCGGGGAGCTGCTATGGTCATATTTTAATAACTTGGAGTATGTTGGATTATGTACTGTGGGCTTGTAATACCACACTGTCAGGGCAAAGCCCTAACAGATTCTCTGTTAGCTGGCCCTTAGCAGAAAAAAAAAAAGAAGCACATATCAGGGGACTCGCCGAAACATTGTTTTCACTTCTGCAGGACTTGTGAAAATGTGAGCTCCCACATGATTCCAGTTCAAAGGTATGTCTTCGCCGTTTTGACTGCCTCAGCACGCAGCGCTCTCTCTCCCAGCTACAATGAACAGAACTCCAGGTTTAATAGGCCTTAAGTAGTGCACCCCCTCCGCTGCCTTTGAAGAGCAAACCCTCTATTGCTCTCTCTCACACATACACACACACACACACACACACATATAGAGACATTGCTGTGTGAGCAATAAAAAACAGTGGAACAGTGGCTAGTTCTCTCTCTGACACATCAAAAGGGGAGCTGAGGGGAGTAATGTGTGGAATGATGTGTGTGTAGACCAAGGCCGGGATGCCATTCATGGTTGTAGCGCTGTGGTTTAACTGCCAGAGGAGGCTTTAAGGCTCTGGCTGGCAAGTTCTACACAGTAGTTTTAACACACAAGCCTGCTGCAATCTTAAGTGCTGTTTATGCATTTTGAAAAAAAGATTTATTTCAATGTCCTTTCATACCTGAACAAAGTGCAGAAAAACAGAAATGGCAGTCAGGTGCTTGAGAGAATAGCAGGAAAATCACTGCTTGTCACTTAGCTCGCTCTGTGAAGCAATAAAGGCTGTAAAAGAACATTGGGAAACATCCTGTTTTTGAAAGAAAGAAAGTGAAATTTAACTAGGTGCACACACAGCATGAGTGCATCTGTGTGGGTGTGTGTTTGCATGTATGCACGCTCACGTGTCTGACTGTGAGCTATGGTTTAACACAGGCACCAAAGGAGAAGGGGAAAGTTACAATTAGGCTGCTGCTGTAAGCATAGCCCCCTCCTGTAAGGCATGTTTATGCCTTAGTCATGCTATAATTACGTATGTCGTCTTTTGTTTCCTATTTCCCATGAAATCGGGAGCATAATGAGGGAAAAAGCAAATTACAAGAAAAAAGACACTACATGTTGCCTTTTTAGTCTTTTCAAGCTCATTTAGGCCTCAGAGAATGTATATGGGGTTTGAAATTGAAGGAGAAAAGAGGACTGTAAACTGGGACTTTTCCTCTCCAGATGGGGAACCTTTGTTAAGCTGTAGTGGGAATGCATAATGACGACAACAAACTTGATGAAGTTAAACACGGCAGCGCTGAGCAATGTGAAACAAGAAAAATAAGACTATTATTACATTTTTTTTCTTTTCTTGCTTTATTTTCTAGGATATCCATTTCAACTTGTAAGTGGAAGAAAAACATCTTCATTAAATGTTTAAGGGTACATGTTTCATTTCTTTCTCACTCTCCATTTTTTTTACAGTCCAGTAGAGAGAGACGATAAAAAGGCAAGTACAAATGATACAAAAATAAAGCATAGGAATGACTGCTCCTAATGGGACTGTTTTCAGCAGCTGTATTAACAATCCTGTTTGATTTCCTTGTCCTAAGTGAAGCTGTCAACCCATGTGTCCAGTGTGCTATGTTCAGGATGTCTAAAAGAGTTGTGTTTTCTGGCACCAGCTGATAATAAATGCTAAAAGGGTGACCTTACGTCTCTTTCCCCTGTGTTGCTCTATGGTCATTCTCAAAACAGACAGAAAAATCCTCCTGAACTGAGGGTCAAGAATCCATCACCAGAGCTTTTACAATAACACACATTTCCATACTGGCTCTGTGAGAAGCAGCCCTGAGGGAAAAGAGGAGAACTGCCTCTAGTAGGTGGTGAACTCCTCTTAAAATACCATAACACAGCATATTGCTTTCAATTGAATCTCTCATGTGTTAAATAAGGTTAAAATACTTGTACCTTCCTGAGTGTGGCTCTTTGCATATGCAAATGTGAGAAGAGCGAATTGTCTGCTTTCATTTCTGTAATGTGAATCATGTAATGTGCCTTAGATTGGCTTGGTTGATCTCCAGCTATGCTCAGAAACAAAGTACTGGCTCTGCAACAAGGAACAAAGATTAGAGTTTTGCAAAAAAAAGCCAGATTACACACACACACACAAACATGCACATACTCTACTAGTAGGCACAAAAACACTTTTCACAGAGCCTAATCTGAAAGAGTCCCATGATTGTGAATTCCAGTATTTTACCACGACTGTTTCAACAAAAATCTATCGCCTTGTCCTTGGAAATGTGGCACAGCAGTCGATATATTTCTACAGACTGGGTAATATGCAGACTACAGACTAAAGACGCTCTTCAACTGATGAAACAATAGACGGTTGGGGGGCATTCTTTTGCCGAGTCGGCAATATTGGATTTGGATAGTAACATGGTAGTATCAAGTTAGGCTAAGGGGGGTCTAAGAATATCACTTTTGAATCACAATAGACAGGGGCCGATTGTTATTTCACAGCACTTCCATTAATAATTCAATCATTTGACCCGTGACATGATTTCCCGTAAAACAATCTGATCCTCTGTGGACTGATAGAGATATTTCAAGTCTATGAGTGTGTGTGGCGTGTCTGTTTTGACCTTCCCAGTATGACACAGAACTGGTGCCTGAGGCTACAACTACAAGTACAATATTTAGAGGGGAGAGGAAACAAAAAGAGAGGAGAGGAGAGACAAGATATCAGAAAGTGTGTGTACTGCAGCTGAAGTGTGCTGCGGCGCTTCCCGAACTAAAGATGTGCCTGCCCCAAGGGTGCTCCAATAAGCACACCACAGAAATGGAAGGCTTTACACAAACTATGCACTTAAAACAGAGGAGCACTCTACAAGTACAAGCAGAAAATCAGAGCAATGTATGCAGAGTGCATTCAATACAAAAACCCAGTGAGTGAGTGAATGGAAACAAAGCCCAGTAATATCATAACACATTGTTTTAGGGATCACTACTGACAGAGGTAACGTTGCTGTGCCAGCTTAGGCCTGCTCCAGCACAATGGCTCTCACACATGTGGACAGAGATGAATGGGGAGATGTGAGTGCCCGCGTAGTAGCATGCACACAGAAAATAACAACACACTCACATCCACGCGCCAGAAAAAAGCAGGGTGCCATCTATCAGGCTGCAGACGCGAGCCTTGGAAGGGGAAATCTGTCCTGTGATGGCTGTAAATGAGGGCTGTGGCGGCGCTGTCACATTGTGTTTGGCTGGGACACAGGAGCTATGAGGCGCTATCAGGGGATACCAGGGGTGGGGTGTGGGGGGAATGACCACTGTGTACGGATATAATGAACTTGGGAGATGGCTGGAGCATGGGCAGACACTGTAATTCTGTGACAGTTAGTGGTGCACCTATTGCTGCTGCTGCTGCTGCAAAAAGGACAAAGGAGGGACAGAGGAGGGACAGAGGAGGGGAGAGGAGAGAAAGTAAATTGAGTGCAGAGAAGAAAAGACTGAGGAAGGGGCAAAGGCAATGATCAACACAGAAAAACAGAGAGAATGAGACACAGAGAAAGGCTGGGACAAGCATAAGCAGCCCCGCAGAAAAACACAGAGCTAATCGCTGTAGGATTGGCGAGGCAATACCAGTGTTATACTAGAAGAATATTTACTCTAATTAGAGCCAGCTAATGTGTCTCCAGGTATAAAGGCTGTCGACACTTTTGCTGAGAATAATTACAAGCACAGAGGATGCATTGTCCAGGAGAGCAGTGCAGAGCTCCTTTTGTACATCATTAACAGTTCACTAACAACAAAAGCGGAGGTAATAGAATGTAATGTGGTCTCCTCACCCATCCGTTTGTTCAAATGGTCATAAGGGTAATGCAGAATAATTCCTTCCTTCTGTGCTTCAACCCAAAACTCAATAACTCCTCCCACCTCCCTTGTGACCCTCTGCAGTTTTTTTCCTCTAAACTCCTGCCTCCATTTTACTCTCATTTCCCCTTGACGGAGAATTTTCTCCAGGCTGTCCTCCACATCAACATGATAAACATGATTTCACAGTGAGTCACAATCATCAGTCTTCATAAAACACACAAAATCCTCAATAAAAGAATTAATTCTGCTTTTAATGGACAGAGACAAATGTATAGATTTACAGTTGCACACTCAACTTCCCCATCATGTTTTAATGCATCATAAACACTTGGTGTTTTTTGGTCTCTGTTCCAATAAAAACAGACAGAATGGGGATGTAATATCTGGAGCTGGGGGAAATTAAAGCTGAAGTTCCACTCCTCCTCAGTGAACTCCCAGCACACACACACTGGCACACACACACACTCTCACACACTCACAGACACACACATACCCACACTGTTAATCAGCAGCCCAGAGAGAAATCTAAGACCACATCTACACCCAGTGGAGGGAACCTGATACAACTACATCTTTCCCCGTCCCACATTCCCGTCTTTCTCTTAATCATCAACACACACACACACTGACCCTGCTGATAAATTAGACGCAAGTTTCAGTATGATTAACTAAAGTTAATGAAGACTGAAACTGATCTCAAACAAGGTAACTATAGAAGGGAAGTCTGTGAGCAAACATCAAGACTGCATTAGAAAAACCAGTGGATGTTCTTTGTTTTCCATTTCAGCTCCTGCTGCTACTTTCCAAAAGTCCTCTGAGTGTGCGGTGACAAACATAACCCTTCTGACTGGCGGAAAAATACACTTCAAGTGAAGACAAATGCCTTATCCATTGGGAGTAGCCTCAGGCTATAGTCATAATGGCCTCTCTCTCTCTCTCTCTCTTTCTTTTTACCTCTTTTTTTCCCATTTTCTCTCCAGGCGGGAATTTCCCTCAAGTAGTTTTTAATGTCCACACAAAACAGCATTCTGCAGCACAAAACTAATACAGGACACATCATGACCAAGGTGGATATACCTGTTTTACTTATTTGTGATAAATTCAGAAACAGGACTGTGAAAAGCCTGCCAACTCCCGGAGGCTAAACTGCCATTTTTCCATATCTGCTATAATTTTGAGTAAACAACAGAAACCTCATTAGTCACATCTTTGACTGTGAAAACAAAGTTATACAATGCCAAGTTTCTTATTCATGTCTGATCTCAGAGTCAGAGAATCGTGGATTTCCTAATGCTGCAGGCCCTGTGTGTGTGTGTGTTTGGTCCGGCTCAGGCTTGGCTCGACGTGGGGCAGGCCAGCTGCAGAAGTCTGTCTCCTCTCCTCTCTTCCCTCCGTTGCTCTCAGTGCTATCAGGTTGCCACTTCTCCTCTAGCCCATTACACAGGCCTCTTTATGCTGTGCTAAAAGCTGCTCATGTTCAAACACTCCCGGGAAAAGCTCCTTAAAACACGTCAGGATGAGAGGCCCTGTCTGGTAAAATATTAATAGGAAGTTAATTGGTTGTTAATGGACTGGTGCTTGGGCAGGAATCACCCTCCATTAGACAGGCCACCGAAACAACCCATTCAGAGGTGTCATCTTACCACCTCCAAGATCTAATTGTTTTCCGGTCAGTGTAGCCGCAAGGTGCAGTAACCTGGTGTTAAACACATAATGGCTGGAGTTTTATGTAAGGTCCTGCAAGAAATATTGTACACTGTGCCAAACACATTTTCCCATGAGCTTGGTATTGTGGGTGTTCAGTTGCTTTAGTGTACAGTTTTCACTATCTCCATTAGTTTGTGATCTGTTTTCTTTTGTGTTATCCTCACATATTTAAAATGTCTGTTAATCTTTGCTTCATCTACACATAAGGAAGCAGTTTGAACGTTTGTTGTTTGCATCCAGCGTGCTTGTGCTTTCTGCGGTTGTCCTTACCCAACAAGAAAAACCCCTCTTCTGCTAGAGTAGGCATGTAATATTGATGCAGAGCAGACTCGGAGAAACACAGAAATCAAATGGAATCTAAACTAAGTTCAAATGTCGACATCACCGCATACATTTTTGATCATCGCAAACCTACAAGACGCCATTCCTTTTAAGAAAAGCCACAGGAGCATGTGTGGCAGGAAATATATATTTAGAAATAAGTGATATTTCATCATGTCTTTCAATCCCAACCTCGTTCAGCTTCAATTCATTTATGAGAGAGACAAATAGTTGTTGAAAGAGCTTGTTCAGGAAATGGGACTTAAAATGGCAGTAGAGGATACCCAGACAGAGTTTTTTTTTTTTTTTTTTTTTACAGTTGAGGCTTTTAAATGCACCATGTAACTAAAATAAACCAGCTCTAAAAGATGTCATTTTCTCTCCCAGGCTACAAACTATTTTAATTATTATTGTATTTAATATGTATATTTATATATTTTTCAGTTTTGAAATAACATTTATAAAACAAAAGTTGATATACTTTGCCTTATTATATTCTAATAATCTGAAGCTTTTACTTCCAAATAATGTATTTTCTTTTAAAAATTGTTTATTAAAAAGCATTATTTACTCTTACCCTTCAGTGCTATCAAATCCCCTCTCGTGACTCTGACTATTTAATGGTAACCTCATTCAAACGCTGAGCGAATCCGTGTCCAATTACATTACTACGCAAATGTCAATGGATCTGACAGATGTTCTACTACACTACAGCCAAGCTTCAGTTTGATGGTGCTGGTTCGACAGCCGCCACTAGATGGTATTGAAACACAGGCAGCGATTTCAGATGTGCAGCCACGGCTTTTTCTCACAGGATAAACAGATAAAATAAATCAGCCAGGCCTCCTCGTTCGACTTTGTGATACCTTCTGATTACCTGCTATGATCTAATACCTGGCTGTTGGAGGCTGAGATAATGATGCAGCAGTAGGAAAGACTTGTGATGTTTTGCTAAAGCCCATCTGTCCACTTGACTCAAATGAATCGAGTGTACAGCAATAAGATTACTGTATTATCCATTGCATGCACTCAGAAGAGACCACACTTTAATGACAGCAGCTCCGTCCCCATTATTAACAGATACACACTGACATTTCAGGTTTATTACATGTTTAGCTGTAAATTCTGCAAAAAAAAAGAAAAAGAAGAGCATATCGTTGGCTGGACCTTAAACATTTAGCAAAACTGTCAGAAGCTACAATGAATCTGCTTTGATATACAACAAAGTACCTGCAATTATAGAAACTATAGAAACAGTATGAAATCTCCACTCTGAAACAAAATGAACTTGAATAATATTTGACACCCAAAAACAAGCAAAGTTTTAAAAAAAAGAGTCATTCACTAATGACTAATGAATCATTGGAATATTTTGTGTGTGTTGCCCAATTATTTTCTTAATGATTTTAAAAGTGTGTTTCTTTGGTCAACATCTAAAACTATCAGTTGAATATTTCTTATATGGATGCCAAGAGCTTCCTTTTTTTTGCTTTTTAGCATGCATGCCACAACCACAATCAACAACTTTGTTCATCTCAGTGGACACAGTAACATTCCTGGTGAAAAAGCGACAAGCTACGGTGAAGCTGAGAGCTTCCTACAGTATATTGTATGTTGTCAGTGAATGCTTGAAGAAGTTACATGCCAGGCAGTTGGCCATTCATGGGCTTGTGTGGAGGAATGCACGCTAAAAAGTGTTTTAATTAGCTCCAGAAACTTTTGGTTTTCATGATACAGAGAACAGGCAGTACGAAGAACATAGTGGCTTTATCTTGATTACATTAGACTGGAAGAATGTGCTGTATTCCCTTCATTTAATATCCACTCATAGCCTCACTATGCCCCACTCTTATGCTGTAGGTAACAAGGGGCTTAAACTTCTTTCACCTTTCTAGCCATTTCACCAGAAATGGTTGTTGGGCTGGGTGCTCAAGTGACAACATGGGACAGTCACTGAGGCTCCTCTCTCTAGGCTGTATTGTGGAAAAGGATGGGCTTGACCATGCCGGAGAGGATCTTGGGCACATGAACGCTCACAATCTCTGAAATCATCTCTGGGAAATTCACATGTGTCTGCAAGGCCTGAGCTTGGATGAAGAGATCATAGGTGAACTGGTGCAGCTTCCTCACAATCTGCGATGAAGAGATAGAGGTAGAACAAATAAAAAAACAAAAAACATACAGATGTTATTAATGAGAGATGTTATTTAAATGTTTACAGCACTGAAAAAGCAGATAACTGTGGAACTAGCAAATGGCACTGAAGCCTGTCTTTTGACACCAGCTTTAAGAGGTGATCTAGAAAGATGA
Source organism: Sandelia bainsii (assembly GCA_032362345.1). Taxonomy (NCBI): domain Eukaryota; kingdom Metazoa; phylum Chordata; class Actinopteri; order Anabantiformes; family Anabantidae; genus Sandelia; species Sandelia bainsii. The sequence goes on along the minus strand of JAUMHL010000002.1, from coordinate 6,151,689 downwards.
CAATCACTGTGACACTTTAAGTCCCACAGGCAGAGTAAAGATGAAGGGGTCTGAACTGAAAAGTCTTGATCAACTTTAGTCTTCTGCCTAAAGGATTCTGTCAGACAATCCCTGGCTGCCCTCCAGCCCATAAGGCATTAGAAGATGTGAGAGTGGAACACAGTGTGAGCCTTTAAGGGTAAATCCACAGTGAAAGCAAAGGCTAAAACTGCTGCTCTCTATAGGAGGAAACTTCCAAGCATGTTGTGCTGCTGGTCACTCCTCTCTCAATGATGTTAGGAGTTTTTTCTTACCGGTCTAATTGTTCTCACCAGTTAGTTCCTAAAGGTATTAAGGAGAAAAGTAGTTGTCCTACAACCTCTAATGGTTGTACACATACCAAAACTCTTCATTCATTCATGTATTTCTCTATTAAGCAAATCTCAAAAAATAATTTGTACGCATTTGGCAGTAACACACGTTTAGATCTACACAGTAATAAACTGTTAACCATAATACATAACATTACTGAAAAAATGCTCACGCGTATCTCTCCTATACAAATACGATCAGCTTCTGAGGTCTTCTAAAACTTTGATAAAAATAATTTCAAAAACAGAACATTCACAGGATAGTCAGACATGTCTACATGTTGTTTTATATTATTCATTTTAGGTTTTCCTAACCTGTTTATTTACCCTGGCTGGTAACACATACATACAGTACCCAACATACTGTGAGCTTCTACTTTTTGAAAATCTTGTTTGTTATATGACATTTGTATTTTAGTTTTATAATAATTATAATTATTGTTTTAGGGTGTTTTCTTCTCATAGTTTATGTGTTTAGTGTGTGCATGTTTTTTAGGCTTTACCACTCCTATGAGCTTATACTTTATATATACACTTAAATATAAAACAATTTATAAAATTGGAAAGTCACCTTGTCAGACTATCCTCCAGCAGATATTAATCATACGATTACCAGTTCACCTTGTGGCTATAAAATAGTAAATGTTAGGTACAATGCTTCAGGCTTAATGCTAAACTAGTTGTTCTAGAATGACAGGTGAGCCTATGGGTGACGTTTTTCTAAAGAGTAGTTTACTACCCAGAGGTGCAAAAGTAAAAGTCGACCAGTAGTAAAATAGTGGGTCTAGCGCTCATTGCCTAGAGGAGAGAAAACTGCAAAAGTTATGGTTTTCTTTGTCCCTTCATGTTGACATCAGCATGTGTGAATTGCTGCTTCTGCCGATCCTGCTGATACTGTAAATGGCAAAGGCTGAACTAGAAGCACAGTTAGCAGCTACTGGTTGATATTGGCTGATATGGGTTTTCTTGTTATTTGCACCATTGACAATGCGTGTCTTTATTAAAAATCCTTAAGGAGCTTTCCAGTTATTTGTGATGTAGCAATGCTACCACCAGAGGGTGACTCTATCATTTATTCTCCAGGCAGCACACATGAGGTAAAGAGAGAAATGACATGATTTTGTTTGTTTTGTGTTTAACCTTAGTTGATAGCAAGACATGCATGCATTTGTTGGCATGCTGCAGGTAGACCCTTGGTCTTGACTTGACAGAATACAGATTGGAAAAAAAATGGGTAAGTAATGTTTGGATGATTTTATCAAATATTATGTACAGAATATAGTGGTAGTTGAATAAAAAGACTGTTGCTTGAATTTCAGATACAATAATTTGTAGCTTCAAAGAAAGTTATCACCAATATAATTAAAATAAAATCTTGGTGTAGCACAGTCAGTTAACAATAAGCCGACGTACTGCTGCAAGCCAAATCCAGTATCTGTGTACTTGCGAGGTGCACTTTGATCTACACTTTGTCATGCTCAAATAGTTATGTGACAGTAACTAAAATGTCATTTGTATTGTAGTTCTGAGTCATAGTATGGTGTGCTGTATTGTATGTGAAACAGAGTTGTGTGTATTACCGACTGGAGGTAGTCCAGCAGCTCTGTGAGTTGAAACAGTCTCTGTGTACGGGTGGTCTCTCCACGGTGGCTGACTAAACGGTCCAGTTCCTTGATGTAGGAGGTCCGCAGTTCATCAAAACAACGCTGGCTCTTTAGGCCCTCCATTGGCACTGTGACCAGAAAGCCAGAACACAACAATAACTCTCACAGTCTTCATCCATCCCATCAATTCTCTCAAGTATGGCTGCACTCTATTATAGTCATATTTCACAGGCTGTGACAACATTCAAGCTATTATCAGAGATGGGGTCTAAGCTGACTCACTGATGCTGAAGAGGACCAGGGCCTTCATGCAGAGGTACTCCTCTTGGGTGACCTTCAGCATGCAGAATCGTTGGGAGAGCAGCTTCATCCTCACACAGTGTTCATACATACTGGATACTTGCATCCGCTGGCTGTGAAGAACGGATTGGGAAAAAAAATAGAGTGAGAGCACAAAGTGTGACAAAAGGAGAGGTGAGAAGCCAAGAGAGGGTCAGGCAGAGAGAAATATGCAAAGGAGGAACACAATTAATGGTAGAGGAAATAACAGTGGAAGAAGAAAAATCGGCAGAGATGAGAAAAAATGAGTGAGGTGGATAATAGAAAACGAGAAAGACAGAGAGGCAGAGAAAAATGAGGGTCAGCAACAAGGGCAGGCGTCTCCATTACCATGCAGGTCAGAAGCAAGTGACAGAGGTCTAATGCAGATAGAATGAGTGTTTTGCTAACGTTGTACAAAATAGCAGCCAAGTGAAAGGCGCTTTGAGGGCCTGAGGCCTAGCAACAACACTGAAGACAATTTACTGATCAGAGCTGGTGGAATAGTTATTTATGTTTATCATGTATAGTGTGATTTGCTTCTTAAACTCTGCATTAAGTTTTTTTTTTTTATTACAAAGTACAAGAAAAGACAAGTTAAGGTGTCAGAATTTTTTTTGAAAGAGGCTTAAAGGAGGTTGCGGTGCGAATCCAAACTCGTCAAAGGGAAAAGAAAAACGAAATGTGGCAGTGGTTCTTCAGGACTGATGACTGGTTTTGTGAAGATGAAATGGAATAAATCATCGGAGGTGATCCCTCTGCGGCCATGTATATCAGACAGAAAGGAAATGGTAGGAACAGAACAGACTTGTTTACTGTCTCGCCTAAAAAGCCAGCGTTTATCGTGTGATTTTTCCATCTTCCTCTGAAGCTTTTATTCCACTGTGCCTTTCTTTTCAATCATGATGATAGGTAAAATCTTGTGGTATTCCAGCAAACCTTATGTCACAACGATTATAAGCTACTGAATCTCAAACAAACTTTCCTTGTTTGATATAGAGTCTACACCAACTTTTAACAAAGTTTAATTAACTTAAACTTAAATGTTAGAACTCTACAGTGTGAGTGCTGCATAAAGTGAATATTTTTCATGACTTACTCGTTGAAGACCAGATCTGGAGCAAAGTACAGCATGGAGCTGTCAGTAAGCGTGTAGGATCTCCAGCCCAAAGCGAACACCATCACTCCCATCCATGACAACTGAATCACTGACATCTGATCATCCACGTGCAGGTTACGGAAACCTGTTAACAGTGCTCATTTTTAACATCTGCTCAAGTTTAAGTTATTGGTTTAAATATGAACATACTCCCCTCTAGTGGTTAATATTTGAACAGGCTGGTATACCTTTCCTATGACTAGCTAACAGGAGTTGAATAAGCACAGAATTCTGGCAAGGTCTGGTATCGGGTTAACAAGACTGTCAGCCCTCATCCAATGCCAACAGGGATTATACATGTTTCCTGATAGCTTTACAGCTGGTCTAAAATACTGTGAACATGGAGTTACACAAGTGATGCTTCTTTGTGCTTATTAGCTCTCTACCACAATAGCATCCGCTTTCTTGCTCAATATTGTTGACATCTCTGCGCTTGAAGTGTTTTGCTTGGCAAGTCTAAAAGGTTTGCACACATAATACACAGAATCTAAAACAACCATGACAGTTTAGGGCACACAACCTTGGCAGAAACACCTGCATGTAGTGTGAACCAGATTGCAGTATATTGCCTCTGCCCAAAACAGTTTTACCTGGTATTGCCTTGGCCCAGCGCACCACGGCTACCAGCTGTCTTTCCCCCAGCTCGTTGAGGCTGGTGAGCAAGGACGCAGGGCTGTCTGGTTGGGCAGGGTCATGTCCGGCATTGACCACGGCTGGCTCGATAGTCTGCAGGACGCTGAGCAGGGACAGGCAGGAGCGCAGGGTAGGGGGGATGCTAAGAGTCAGGGCCTGGGACGCTGATAAAGATATACAGACAGAATGACACACAAACCAACAGAACAGCACAAAAACTAAATAATGCTTTAATATTGACTTTGCATTGTACTTGAGCTTGTAAGACCAATCCTTACCACCTTGAGCCCTGGAAGCTGCACTCCCGGGCTTCAAGATGAAATTTTTCTTCCAAGCATTCTCTCCCATTTCTCCAGGCCCCCACACAGCTGGAGGTTGCTCCTCCTCCACGTTTCTCGTCTGTCCGGCTCCCTTCAGCCTGCGACCTAGATCCGCCATAGACAATACAGATAAAAATGCAAAAAGGAGATAAGAAGCTTCCATTCCATGTTGTTATATCTGATTATTACACAACATGATTATTACCTTTGCTGAAATGCATTTGTTACACTGTATTAAAGAAGAAACGCTTGATTTAGTAAGAAGTAGTCCAATACATGTAAGATATTTGACCACACTTTCCAAATACACACAACAAATAGTTTCATTTCTCTATCTTTCCTTTCTTTACCTTTCTGCCACCTTTAATTCCTCACCTTTAAGGCTCATTCCCAACATGAAGCACCTCTTTAAGCGGCACGAGGCACAGTTTTTCCGCCTCAGTTTGTCGATGGTGCAGTCGTTCCGGCTGGCACACAGGTGGTTCTGCTTACCTGGAGGCACACAAAAATCCAGGGGGATGAGGGATCGAATTAAACAGTATATCTACGCTGTCACTCTTGGCAACAATATGTGGGGGTTTACTGACAACAAATTACTTGCCCTCACAGTGTTAGGTCACTGTGCCCTGCCTGCGTGATCAAGTGAGTGGGCGTAATAAATGAAATCAACAGATGCGTAATTGTGTGTGTTCACCCCAGAGTGTGCGTGTGTGTGTGTGTGTGTCACACCCACCCGCAGCAGCCCTCTTGAAGAACACTTTGCAGCTGCCACAGGTGACTGCTCCATAGTGACAACCTGAGGCGTGGTCACTGCACACCTGACACACTCTCCTCTCTGACAAGTACACACCTGGAAACAAATCCTCATGCCTGGGCACAAAAGAAATGCACAAACATATGTAAAAGTAATATTTTCATTAGACTTAAAAGGGGCCACAGATGCTGTTAAATCATTTTAAAAGCAGGTTTATCTCTTGCTGCTAGTAAACAAATAGTAAACATACATATTAACAACACATTTAGATCAATAGATTTGTCCTTAATAAGTGTTAAGTCGTGCCCTTACAATGCTTGGGACACTAAATCTCTAAAGCCAATCCAATTATACTAATAGATGTCCTTATCACATGACTGATCGCATGACAATGTGACGCGAGTTCACAGACGAGTAATCTTATGAATTTCAAAAAAGAATTCCAGAGTTAATGTTTCTAGAAATCAACAAATGGAAACAGAACATTTTCTTCTTCTTCAAATACAGGATCAGTAACAGGTGCTGTATCTCTTGTTTGTAGTGGCACGGACAAAAAAATAATAATTAATCATCAAAAGACGTGTGGATAGTCACAGTACAAATGAATACAGATCGGGAAAGTTAGGGATAGGGTGAACTTTGATTGCACTCTAAGTGCTTGCTGAAACACAACTTGGCCATGGCCAAGAAAAGCACATGGGGCTGTTAGAGCACAAATGATTTATGCTGATGCACAGCTGCCTGTGTAGCTGCATAGAAAATGATTCTACAATGTATCCACGCAAGTAATGGCAAGTAAAAGCACATAATAATCATGTTTACTGACGTTAACTTATTTGTGCTCTGCCATCCTTTACAGAAATATCAAGAAACTATGATAAATCTGGTTAGATTTAGAAAAATACATAATTTAATAAAGCATTTAGTTCATTACACTCCTTTGAAAGAACATGACAATCCAGCAACGCAGCGCTTACTGGGACATGGTCACTAGATAGACACGCTGCTCACGCTGCATTTGTTCTTTTGTTGCTTAATCAAGAACGATGAGACTGAATAAATACAATGAAAAGCATTTCAGAGCAAATCATTATTAAATCGGTTATTTACCTGAATCTACGATCCGCGCAATTCACCCAAGCTGAGGGTTCGGTCTTGACAGTGTAAAAAGTGGCTTCATCTTGAGACACTGCACTTTCCACTTGGCCATACCCGTGTGCCATCGCTGCTCGCATACCATCTTTACCAGCCTGCTCACCCCTCATGTACCAGCCACAGTAGCATTCTTGCTTGGATCCAAGAGAGGTTTGCCCACAATTACAAAATTTACACAACAAATTATGTCCACCTGATCCGCTTCTTTCTGGTTCGGATCGGCCGCTGTACGTGCGTTCGTCTGCGCACCACAAACTCGGGGGATCTCTGCACTGGCCTGGGTTGGCAGAATACGGTTTCAAAGGTAAGAGCTGATCCACTTGAGATGACGCGTGCAGCTCTGCCGCCGGGTTGATAAACAAGTTTGATTCCTGGGAGACATATCTGGATATCATCGGCCCACGCGTAACTGTTTGCGCGCTGTCCGTTTCGCCCGATCTGAGCAGGTCCATGCAGCTCACCTGCTTCATGCCATGGTACACTTCTCCAAAGTCGTCCTTTCTGAGGGTACTGTCATTCAGCGGAAGCCTGCTGCCTTCTGAGTTCATATTTCCAGCCGCTTCAAACTCCAGTACTCCTCGGGAACTGTTCCCCAAGCTGGGATCGCTGTCTGGAAAAGCGCTGGCGGAGCACTGGTTCGCGTTGAGCGGAGAATACACAGAATCCAAGCCCAAGGACACTGACACTGCCTTACTGAGCTCAGCAGCAGTCGGGCAGGCATAGGTGTCCGCAGTATCCAACTCATTCATTTTTAAAGAGTTTGATATTTCTTCTATGTCGGACAGGCTCGAGTGAAAGGTCATCTTCGGCTGGCGTCGTTAGAGTTAAAGCAGTGTGCTGGTTTCACGGGGAAACAAAAACACTTTCCAAAGCGACAAAACGCCCACTCGATGAGACTCCGGTCATATGTCTCAGAGGAGAGGAAATTCAGATCAGTCGTAAACGCAGACATAGGCTGATGAGGGGAAGGGACGTCCCATCGATATGATCCCCGAGTGAAGAGCTGGCGAACTTTTAATTAAGTCATGGTTTTCACGCAGACTGTTTCAGCGTGACAAAAACAACCGCAAGTATAATTACTGTAGAGTACATCTCAAGGTGTACTTTGCACTTAGGTATGTGAACACTAACTATAACGTAACCTATTATCTCAATTGGAATTCCAGCACCGCGCCCCGCGTCTCGCTAGAATAATCTGGAATAAATAGTAAATTAAACTTTTCTCTTCTCATAACTGTCACCGCACCGTGACAAGCGGGTGCCGTGCTTTACAGACACACTCTCTCTATTTTTTATTTTTTTTGGATGCTGGCCTCATTCACACCCATGTTACATATTGCCAGAGAAAATTCAGCATTCATACACAATAGAAGGGCGTGGCCTGGAGATGCCTACATTGTACAAATGATTGACATAAAATGTGCTGTACATATGGGTTGAGCTCGTGCTAATCCTGCTTTCTTCAGCAGTTGAAGTGAGGTGGCACAGGTGCAGCGATAGGAGCTGAAATAGAGGGATGTTGGGCTGTACACACCACATCAGTGCCAATGTATTAATTTTCAGTTTTTTTTATATTAGCTAGACAAACATCTATCTGAATGTGATAATTGGCTTTTTTATTTATTTATTGCAGCTCACTTATTTTTGTGCTGCACAATGTTTGCCTCATTGGGCACATTAAGGTGATGCTTTGTCATTCATATGGGAGCTGATGCATGCACAACACTCCGATGGTGTTTCTGGGTATTTTATTTCTGCAATAAAGAATAAAGGCCTCCACAGTGTAGTGTAGCAAGTGTCACAAGTGTCACAAATGACACTGCTTTCTTTAATTCATATTAATAAGATTCTCATTAGGTGGCATGGTGGAATCAAGATGAAAAAGGACAACAGCAAACTTCTTTATAAATGAGAGCAGTGATGAGATGTGATTGGAACCCAGAACAAGACCTTTCTGGATGTTTTTTTTTTATTATTATTCTTATTTCCAAGGAGAGTTGTTATTTTCTTGGTGACTTATTTACCTGTGAAATAATATTAAAATCATAGGCCTTTATGGCATCAAAGCACCGTATCAATATAATTTGCTGTCACATGAAACCTGTTATTTCAGGTTCATTTACTAACTATGCAGCTATGCTTCTAAAATCGTCAGTGTGTCCAGTTAATCAGTCTAACTAATCTATCCTTGTCCTGTCTTCATTTTGAGTAGGCCTGCAGCAAACTGTCTCACATGGACTCAAATTCATCAATTCGTTGTTTGGTGTTGCCTTGACGAATCTGACGCAGGGTCTTGTATTTGTCACGGCCTGCCTTCACATTCTCAGCGTGGATCAGGTCATTGGGGGTCTTTTTGCTCTCGTCCACAGCTCCAGCCAGCTCAGTGCTCAGAAACTGAAAGAGAACACAGACACACAATGAATGAAAGCCTCTTACCTGACACTCTTTAGGAGACTATTCAGAATTCTTCCCCTCACCCCTGTACTCCCCCCAATCCCCATCTGAAAACACTATACTAGTACTAGTTATTAAGTCCATTTTTGTGTTGAGTCCTCTGTGCAACATCATATCTTGTTTTGGCTATGAGACACAGACCAAATTTATACCAGCTATAATAAGCTACAGTGTGGTTGAGTTATAACTTGAATAAACTCAACAGAATGAAAATGTACCTGCAACCATGTTTAATTATGTAGAGTGCACTTAGTTCTTAGTGAGACACAATTTTTTGTGGCAATTATGCTGTAAATCTTTCAAAGTCAAAGCCCCTATATGACTTTGTCAGCAGAAAACACAGCAAATGTACCAAAATACTTCACCATAGCTGAACCTCAACCAAACCTACTCTCAGTAAATATTAGTAAAAGTTATATTTATTTTTAAATGAACCAGTTACTTTTAAAAATGGCTATAAAAACATAGTTTCGAAGAACTGAAGTCAGTGACTGAGCCTGAAATTCTATGAAAACAAGACCAAGAGTCTGTATCCATGCTGGCAGCTCTGTGAAGCTGTACTAAGGCACAGTGGCACATTGACCTAACCTCTAACAGTGTTAATATGCTGGTGCTAAGTAGTTAGTATTTACCTGTTTGACCACCTTGCTGTTACAACATGAAATTAAGACTAAATGCAAAGTATCGCTGAGATTGATAAGAATTTCATTATTTTTTTGGACATAAACCAAGATATTGGACAAAGTGAAATTTTGATGGGGTTAATTATAACTGGTAAGCTATACCAATTTATGCTGATTGGGACATGACCATCTGTACCAAATTTCATATCAGTATGGCCAACTGAGAGTTTTCAATTAAAACCACAATTGTCAACTTCTTCACTATTGGAAGAAGGATCACCAAAGCATTTATCCCCTGGGTGTCAAGAATATCTGAATGAAATGTCAATGAAAATCTATCCAGTACCTGTTAGATATTATAGTCTGTGCCACTGTGGTAGACCTGCCATTGGATTGGCTAAAAATATATGGTCCTTTTATTTTGAGAGAGAAGTTGGGTGTTAACTTTAGTGCAGTCTTGTCATGTTGGAGGAATTACCTAGTGGCCAATAGGCACAATTGCACAGGCCTTTGCATTCAGCTGGGGCCCTCAAGAAAGTGCTATTTACTGCATCTTTGAATTGAAATATTAAAGGACTCTTAAAACCCCCACTGTGCTCCAGGAAATGTTAATCTCCAGCTGAACATAACCTTTGACCTAAAGGGACTAGGAGTACAGCAAATCCCTAACAGGAGACATTTCACTCTATTCGCTTAATTTTACCTTGAGGTTCTTCTGCAGTCTCTGGTTCTTCTGGGTCTCTGTTACTCTCTCCTCCTCACTGCGATCTCGGACCATGCCTGGAGAAGTCAGCTCAGCACTGGCTTCTGCACTGCTCTCATCTGTTTCATCGTGTTCATGCATATGTGGGTGGACTGAGTCTTGGATGTGGACACCCATGAGTTTAGTCTTCAGCTCCTCTTTGGTTCGCTCCAAATCAGCTTCTACCATCATCGCCTGTCGACACACATCACTTGCAGTGAAGCGCTGTGGTTGGATATTAAAAGTAGCCCACTGGATTTTCATTGAAATTACGATAGGCACTATTTAAAACATCAGGCAACTATTGAAACAAAAAGATTTGTGTGCCTGCACGAGAACAAAATCCAACTACACCTTCTGCTGAGAGATACTTTTCTGCATTTTTACATCTACATTTTAGTGCTATGTAAAGAAGCATCTAACCAAAAATTTTAAAACATTCTCTCTCTGTAAACATTAGCAAATATTTAATTATCAAAACTGTTATGCGCTGTGAATAAAGTCACCCATGCTCATTAAAAACCAAAAGTAAGAATAACACTGCGGTATTCCCAAACAATGTAGCGACCACATGCAAGCCAGGTACTACACTCCTTATTTGTGTGTAAAGATTTGCATGCACTTTAACTAAGCTTTTGCATAAAATCTGCATTAGTTTGTAAGTTATGGTTAAACCAACTTTGGTTTTACAAGGCTGACACTGGATTCATCGATGCAGCTACAAAAAATTTGCACAACCACAGTTTGAAAGTGTAGATAAGTCTATACTTTGCTGTAGTTGACATGCTGCTTCGTTTTCACCTGAGTCTAACACTTGGCAGTGTCAGACATCCCTCTTTGCTCATGTTTGATTCATCCTTTATCTCTCTCGTGGTCCTTTCATTAATTCTCACCCTTTTCTGCCATCTCTTTGCCTCGTCGTCTTTTTTCTTCTTGGCGTCTTCCAGCTGGGAAATCTTAGAGGTAAGCTCTGCCAGCTCAGTGGCCTACACACAGGCACACAAATGGAGAGAGAGTTAAGAGCGCTCCTGAGCTAAGGTCATTGTGTTCTGTCTGTGCATGTGCAGGTGTGACTAAAAGGATATGCATGTGTGTCTGTGTGTATATGTTTGTATGCAGCATAACCATTTCATTTTATTCAATTCAAGATAAAAAGCCAAATTAAGTAAGTAGGTAAGGAAACAGAATTCTGTAATTTAATGACATCAATAATTCACTGGTTTGTACTTAGCTTCAAGGTCTTGATCAACATATGTAAATTTTCCTTTATGGGCCAATTGGTCTCAGGCTAAACGTTGACTTTACGAGGTATTTTGTCTATTCGATTTAAGGAATATATTCAAATGAAAATGAAAATGTGTTGTGCACAGATACCAGGCTTTCCTGGCTCTTGATCTGGGTTTGAGATTGGTGTAGCAGGGCTGCTTTAGCTTCCACTGCAACTCTGTGGTCCTTGTCCAGGCGCTCAGCCTCCTCCTGAGCAATTGTCCTCTCCTTCTCTAACTCAAGAGCCCTGCGAGTCTGCTCCTCCAACTCTGAAATACACATGTGCACGCAAATTTCAAGCACACATACAGCATGCAGACTTGTCCATACAGGATATAGGATAAGCTTTACAGAGAGACTACAATCAAAAATATTTCAGTATACTAAGTCATTTTTCAAGTTGAAAAAGCATTTGTCTTCAGAAAGTTTTCAGACCATCTTGCGCTCTCTTTGTCTGCTCTTCAATCTGCCTCAATCTCTCCATCAGCTCCATGGTCTCACGGGCAATCTTCTCTGTTTCCTTCTCTGCATTTTCTCGCTTTCTTTTCTCACTCTCAAGCAGAGCCCTGACAGGAGAATTGTGCATAAATACACGTTTAGAAAAAAAACAACTATATCCCCTGACAGTTCTTTCTTAAAGCAGAGAGAACACACTGTAAACTGTTAAAAAAAAAGTAATCATTATTTCCTCTTTTCTTACCTCTCCATTTGCTTCTTGTTCTTCTCCTCCCTGGCTTGGGCCTTCATCTGCTGCACCTCAATGGTGTCAGGTTTACGTCTGCGCATGTACAGGTCATGATTTCCCATACACAATGCCAGGATACGTTTATTGATGCGAAGGCGAGGTACATAGAAAACAAAATCCTTTAACACAAAAATCATGAAGCATTACCCGGGGAACACATAATTAACATATCATCTGTTTTACAGTTAAACATGAACTTAAATACATTAAAGAAATAGTTCAGTTTGGGGGGAAATTGACCATGTTTTCTTAAACTCTCTGTTGTCTTCCTTAAGTCTGTGCATGCAGTCAGAACGCAAGTTGAACTGAGAGGCTAAATTCATATTCGTGAACAAGATCAAGTACCAGCTGCTCTCATTACACTGCTATAATTTATGTATTAAGCCAAATTGGTAATTTCTCGAGTAACAAGGATGTAGGATTGTCTAACGCCTCCTGTTTACAGCTACAGTGAACACACATGAATAGGCATATCTTTGAGGAAGTCTTTGTAGGATCGTGTATGTGTATAATTGTGAGAATGTTTTCAAAAAAACTGCTAACGCCAGGATAATTAGTATACAGTATTTATCCCTAAGCGCTGAGAGAATGAGCAGTTCTTTAATCCCAACCACAAAAATCCATAAATTGAGTTAAGCTAAAATGAGATCACTGTCCAACATACTATCAATCTGCAAAAACAGACATCCTATTTGCCTGAGTTTTGAAAAGAAAAGATCAACTATCCCTTTAACATGACCTGATGAGCAGGAAGTTCCACTGAATTTGCAAAAGCAACAGATGAATCACTGTTAAGGATCTTTAATGACACTGTTTCAGCATACCGGAGCCTTCTTGTCGATCGGCTTGATGACAAACTTTTTGTCGTTGAAGGAAATGTTCCTGATCTCACTCCAGGGGAAACCAATCTTTGGGGTCATCCTGTAAAACATTGGCATGGTTTACAGTTATAGTATGGTCTATGATATAGTTAACAATAGTTTATAATCTAAAAATTGTTGAGATGTTTCATTAAAGAATTGTGTGCATACAATTTCTTAACAATCATTCTCATAGAAATTACTATCTGGAATAAAGTGGTGAACTAACTGGCCAAAATACTGACTCACCATTCCTGGAGCCATGCCACAAGCATTCTGCAAGATACACCGATTCACTCTCTGTTTGTCAGAGACATTTACATTTTAAACTTCAACCTACTTGTCCTTTTTGTCGTAGATATTGAGACCCAGGGCGTCCACCCCCAACCATAACTCTGATCCTTTCTTGTTCTTGATGCTAAAGTAGTTGACTCCATACATCTCCAAATCCTGGGATATCTTCAAGTACTCCACCATGGCGTCTTCTCTATGGTATAGGATAATTTAATGAGCTACAGAACACCTGCTTGCAAAAGATGCATTAATTACTTTTTTTTGTGACACTGCAGTACCTCAGCATTCCCTTGTGCTCTTGATGCCACACCTGAATTCTTTCTTCCCACTGATTCTTATTCAGCTTGTGTTGCTCCAAAACCCTGGTTTTATCAGCAAAGACGACACACCAGTTAGAACTCAGATGACTGAAACTGGATTTAAGGTGAACTATCTGAACTATCCAGCCCGCTACCTCTGTGGCAGCAGTTTCTCTCTTGTAAGGTACCCCGGCACATGATAATCTTTCCTGAAATCTCCATGTTTGACCTGAACTGCATAGGAAGCCAAGAGCACTGCAGTCTCAGGTGGACAGTATATGTCATCATTTAGGATGCTCTCTTTTACCTAAAACAGAAAAAACACAGACAGGTCTGTTTCATTTAACAAATTGCTTATGCTCTATGATAGTGTTCTGTGTAAAGGTATGATACACGATGGTATTAGTGTGGCATGAAGATAAACTAAATTTACAATGAGAGAAACCCAATGCTTTCCGTTGTTTATTTTGTGCACCTGGAACTAATTTTGTGCGCATGTACTCCCTTATGGAAAACCCATGAGGATTAATAGATCTGCATGGCTCATAGTGAAACCCTCACTTGTCATTAAGACAGGGTCAGCATTGTTATTTTGCTTCGTCCAGATTGAAATTTGTCAAGATGAACTTAACTTCTTTTTCAACATGTATCACGTAACATCAAGAATGTGGAATATTTTCATTGGTGTCATTTAATTCAGAATATTGCTGAGGGATTTTCAGGAAAGCCCACCATTATGATCCCATGTTTCAGGGGTGCAAATTTGCTACATGATGCCCTTTAAAAACAGCAGTTTTCTCGTATGTGTACTCATCTCCAACCTGCAGAAAGAAGAGGCGCTGTGTTGCTTCCTGGATCAGTTCATCAGCGACATCCTCCGGGTAAAACTTTGCCCTGAACTTAATCACCAAAGGGTTGTCCTTCTTCACATCTTGAGCTGTCACCTGGGATCGGTAACCAGCAGCAGAGGGATGCCAGACGTAAGAAATAAGTACTAATTAGCCTCAATGGGTTCATTTATGTCCATCTGTCAGAGGAGTCAAGTTATGTAGGCAAGGGATGTAAGGTAGACACAAATTTTTTCCTCACCCTCTTGTTCAGCTTTAGCCAGGTGGAGAAGCCTTTGCTGTCTTGATACTGGAGGCCAAAGAACCAGGTCTCCCTCAGCCCGATTGTCTTCACTACCTAACAAACAAAACAGATGAGTACGTGACCATACTGTATTTTTGCCATGATTCCTGCCCTGATCCTGTTATTTTGCTTGTTCAATCCCTCTATCCCACATTTATGTGAAACATGTCTCAGCTGACCACCAGAAGCCCTCAGACCTTCTCTTCTGTCTCAGTCACTTGAACTTCTCTGTCTCCTTAAACATACAGTATGTATCCCAATTATCCAGCCAGTATTTACACCTGCTCCTTGTCAGATTATTGCGTGTATAGTTCTTGCTAGTTACCTGTTTTTGTACCCTCACCTGCCTGTTTACTTCATCATCATTATTTCTATTATTTTTTTAAATCTTGAGTCATATATAAACTGTGATATGCACAGTGTACCTGGTCAAAAAGCTGTCTACCAGTTGTGCTGGGCAGGATGGCAAACTCCAGCTCAGCATCCATGGTTGTAACTCGGACATTTATCTGCCAGAGAAAACACGCACACTGAGATACAGGAGGAAAAGATCCCTGTTGTTCATTCATCTGTGTCACTGGAGAAGCATCAGTAAGAGCGACAACTAAGTGAAAAAGGGGCAGTAACAATTCTGTAATAACTGTTTGCTAAATCGGTTTGTTCTGTTGGTTCTGACAGCAAAATAACCAAAAAGAGGATTCCTTACATTCTTCTGTTCAACCAGCAGCATCCAATCGCAAGAGGTTGGTGGGGACTACAATCAAAAAATGAAGCCCACAGTATATTTTAGACTTAATAGAAGACATGGGGTTCATTTCATGATGCATAAGTATTAATAGAAGGGTGAAATCAGTGACACCCATTTTATGTTAATCTTACATAGAAGTATCAAATCATACACAGTAAATATTTGCAATTGCTGGTTAGACTGACTTAAATAGAAAAAAAAGAAGCACAGTGGACAAATTGGTTGCTACATTCCTTTTCTGAAATTTAATAAGCAAGGCAGGCTTCCATTGATGCCTATAATAATTATAATACTACTACTAATGTAGCTCAGTTGTAATAGACTGTTTCTCTGAATATTCCTCTGAATATTTATGTAAATATTAAAAGGAAGCCTAACTTTGCAAATGGTTTGATTATACAGATAATGTTACCGCATTACAATAAACCCATGTAAACTGCCACAACAAATTAGAAACATCTGGAAACGGAGCATGTTTTGCTCTAAAAAATATTCAGGAGTCGTGACTACTTACATTAACAAAAAGGTTCCCAAATTTCAGTCAGTTACAATTTAAACATTTCAACCAAATATGAAACACGGTGAAACATGAAGTGATATTTAAACAACGAAAGATCGCTACTTACAGTTGACATTTTTTTAATCTGTAGCCCAAACACTTCTTCAGAAAGATTGTAGTAGCCTTTTCTCTGCAGAGTCATATGAAACTGCTTGTAATACCTACATGGATTATACTGAATGAGAATGGACCATTGTATTGTTCTCAACTACCTCTCTCTTAGTTAATCCAATGGCAGCCCGGGGCCCATGCATTTGAGGCGATATTTCTGTGAAAACTTTTCCTCTCAGGCTGACTAGGGTGTGACCGTGTACAACCCATCCAGTACCTAGACATTATCTGTATCCCCCAAATCTATCAATCTAATAATTGGTCCAGGTTTTATGTATAAGTTGTTATGGTTTACCGTGATATTGCACTTGATGTGGTTGTGTGTTTGGTTTGTAGACCATTTGTCAAATATCCATATTCTAATAATTGCGCTTGTGGTAATTACCAGGCTGTAGTATGTCCAAAAGATACTGGAAACCCATATTATTAATTTACTTTGCACTGTTTAGTTCAGTTAACTGTATTATTTTATTGTATTCTTGTAACTCTTGTTGTTGTTGTTTCTTTTGTTTTCCTGGTCTGGAAATAAAGAAGAAATATTAGCTGTATTTATTCATGTATGTGTTTCTAGGACAAATATATTAAATTTGCAACATAAACTACAAAATATAAATGAGATCTCAACATTTCTGAACAAAACTATTTGAGATATGATCACCCAGCTAGTGCGTGAACATAACTAAACATTTACAGCATTAGCATTTACTCAGGTTTTGTAATTCTGAGATACTTTTATATTTTTATTTTATAATACTTCTGCTTGACTGTATTTAAGATATTAAATTTTTACTCCACTTTTTTTTAATCTGAAAGCAGTTGGCTACTAGTCACTAAAAATAGCCGATTATTATTTAACATTAGCTTGTGAAATACAAGCCACTATATAAGCTACCCAGGAGTAGGATATGTAAAATGTATTTTAGTATTTCTGCCTTGTATGTTCACTTTAACCTAAGGTTCTAAATAGGGCCTACTAAATAAAAGGAAAGAAAATTATTCTCTGTTTTCCTCTGACTTCATAACGTTGTTTTTTTCTGTCCCTTCCACAACTCCATGGCCTCATTTACTCGTTTAATGTTATTTATTTCATGCTAGCATGGAGTGAGTAGTTTATCTTGAACCTGTGGTTGTTGTGCGTGGCGAGCTCGCGCCTCGTGACACTCACCGCACGTAACCACGGTGTCACGTTGCGGGCGCGTGCTGGTGAGCGCGCGCACCGGTCTATTGTGATGTTATCAACAAGGAGACCACCACCGTGGCCTTACGTGTAACTGAGCCAGCCAGCTGAACGACAAAAAGACTGCGTAACCATGGCGGACGAACAAGAAATAATGTGCAAATTAGAAAATATCTTGGAGATACGGTAAGATGTGGATGTGAAATAAAACGAATCGTTGCCAGATGTTTGACACGTATTGAGAATGGTTATCTTGCTAACGTTAGCAGCCAACAATAAGCCCCTTGGCTTCGCTTTTGTCACCGAGCTAGCTAATATTAGCCGGTACGCTGCGAAGCCTTTCTTCAACGGGATTGTTATTTAACCGTTTACGTAAGCTTGTCCCCAGCTGGGTTGTCAAGCAACTGCCTGCTACAGACCAAACAAGAGATAAACACACACAGGCTGGAGGTTTGGGTGCACATTGGGATCATACACGTATTATCAGTCCAGATGTGTATCAACAAAATGCCAGATGTGCCCTGCTAATAACTAGTGTGGGTAAGCTAGCTACTTAGCTGCCAGGCTTAGCAGTCTGTCATTAACCACATAACAGCGGTGGCAGAATGGTGTTTGTTTACTCGGATGTTGTTTGCAGCAACACTTGATAACGGACTAACAGTTGTACAATAATGTGTGTCTACAGTATTCACAGCTGTCTGCTTGTCACTAGCGTTCATTAAATTATCAATATATTAAGTACTAATTTTATGCATATTCAAAGCTTTGTATAACAGATGTAAAAGAATGCTCTTATTTGTGAGGAAATCTAACTTTTTTCACATCTGTGAAGGAAATTACTGATGTATTTTGACTGTGCCACTGGCTGCAGGAACAAGACTATCCAGATGCAGAAGATCAAGTCTCGTCTGAAGCTTGAGTTTGAGGCTCTGGAGTCCGAGGAGAAGCATCTCAAAGAGTACAAACAAGAGATGGATCTACTTCTACAAGAGAAAATGGCACACGTGGAGGAGCTGCGGCTCATCCATGCAGATATCAATGTGGTGAGTGGGTACTACTCTCAGAGATAAGTAGCCTCTGTAGAGGAAGTGTTACTAAAATGTCAATTCACCTTTAAGAGGAGTTCAAATTAGCAACAGCACAGAAAATAGCAATGTTAGGTTAACAATACACAATAGGATATACTGTATGCCATTTTAAATTATTTCCAGCATAAAAGACATAATGTCTATGCAACCACAATTAGCTTATGCCATATTACATGTATATTTCTTTAATCCGGTAATTTCAGATGGAGAGCACCATCAAGCAGTCGGAGAATGATCTAAATAAGCTACTAGAAACAACTCGTCGTCTGCACGACGAGTACAAACCTCTGAAGGAGCACGTTGATGCCCTCAGGATGACTTTAGGTCTACACAGACTTCCCAACCTGAATGAAGAAGAGGAGAAGCTCTCCCTGGAGTCAGTACACACACACACACAAACACAATGCAAGCTACATTGAGATTCTTTTGCATAGATTTTGCTTCATATAGTTACGCTGTGTTTACAACCATGTTTTATTTTTCGTTTAATTTTCTTTTCAAATTTTCTTAATATTGCAGCCACATACTGTTGATCATAAAATATCAGTAAGTTTCTTGACTAAAAATGAAAAATATAATTTTCACTTTTCACTTAATTGTGTGATACACTTAAGCATTTGACAATATCATATTTCATTTTAATGTTACAGAACATTGCACTTTTTCACATATAAACAGTTAAAATAACTAGATTCATGAGCACAAATACATTAAGTGTAAAATACTGTCTGTATAAATGTGTACAACCACACAGAATCTCAGATATAAAGGATGAAAACAGCAGAAAGAAAAATTGGTAGAGAATATAGCAGCTAGCAGACTACATAAATATTTAGCAGTTGATGTTGACATACATTTGAGTAGCATGCCTGACAAAGTGATTACAGCAACAGATATTATTTCAATGTGAATCAGCATAGTGTTACAGAACATGATATGATGCATGAAGTGCTATGCACAAGAGTTAAAACCAGTATCCATGAGTTGAAATTGTGTATGGCACAAACTTGAACTTAATCAGGCTTGCTGGAACATAGTTGATCATTTTGTTAGCTTTTTTGTCAATGGGGGAAAAAAACTGATAATTGTAGCATATAGTGTACAAAGAAAATGGCCCAAGAATAGAGCTTTTTGTCTATTACTGTATCTTTTGCTGAACTACAGCCAAACAGCAGTTGCAGAAAGAGGCTGCAACATCACTCAGCAAGATATAATTTTAGTTATATAATTAATTTTTTCATCATGTCACAGTCATTTGGAAACAACACAATCCAAACCTATTAATCTGTTATGTGGTTTGACACAAGCCGCCTTAAAATTTTTAGGCAAAACATGAGCACAGAGAGCAGTGATACAAACAGCATATTTGAGAAAAATTCAAGCTCACAAAGCGAGACAGCACTAATGTAACTCGCTTTGTTTTTAAAGGACAGTGAGTGTCAGAAAGGAAAGTAGGTCAGGAAATCCTAGATCAGATGTCCTTAGCTTTATGTTACAAGATTAGAAATGTTTGGCTGTCAATTTTGACAGAAAAGGATGCCAAGAGTAGGCAGGAATTAGCCAGTAGTATTTATATACAGATGGTTTTTGACCCATATTTTTGTGGAGCAACAGTATCTAAGATTGAGGAGCGAAGTCCATACAAGCAATTACATAATGAGTCCAAGTTATGTTAGTTACAAAAATTTTAATCATTAAAGAAAAGTGAACTGCACAGTTGTTGGTTTTGTCAATGCTTTTGATTGAGATGTAACATATATTTGTGACAAACACAAAAAATAAGTAATAAATATACTATTATGTTTACAAATTCAGTATTATAACCTAGTTGGTATCGTATGAGTTAAAGCTGTGCTTGTTTGATAAATTCTGTAAAAGAGAAGTCGTGCAGCACTGTGCCGTTGCACATGATTAATCACAAACATGGTTCAAAATAACGGCTAATAGTTTTAATGACAGTTGAATACTACAAATTATGTCCGTGAGGTATTTAATTGGCCGGTAGCAGTGTAAAGTCTTTGAAGGTAACTGTGGAGATGACAGGATTGTTGCAGAATATAACTGAGACATTATTACTGGAAAGATATGCTTGTAAAATTCCGTTTTGGTTTGCTTGGAAAACTCTACGCAAAATCTCTTTCACTTCCATTGTACTGAGGTGGCAACAGAAGTCTCAGCAGTAACTATCTAAAAACCTGGCATTTGATTCCATTTTAAAAACTAAAATGAAAGCCTCAGTAGCTCATTTTACAGTCTTAAACAATCCCAGGTTGTAATGTGGCAGACCGTTGAATATTTTAAGACTTGATAGATGTTCTCTTGATGGGATAGGTCTGTCTAGAAATACAGGTCCATCAAAATGTCTCCTTTGCCCAAGTTGACTGGCTTCAGAATGTGGCAGGGATGTTGGTGAAATGCAGACTCATTATCAAGCTTCATAAAGTCTCTGTTTACCACTAAATTGTAGACACATCAAAAGGGGCTGATGGGTGCACAAACCACAGTCTGACATCCATCAACAGTGGATAAATGCAGTTTACTATGGAGAAATCTTTAGCTCTATAGCTTATCGTAACTGATGGTATTAGAATTTGAAAGTGAGGCTGATCCAAGTGTTGGACCTGGAAACTCTAGTATCCCAATCCAGAGTTTCCACTTTGCTATGTAGGAAACAACAAAAGGGATTCGATTGGCTTTTACAGGCTCTAACAATGGAACTGGCCTGGAGTGGTTTAGACGTGCGGTGATGTGTGTGGTTTATTTATGATGAGACCGGAGGATTTATGACTCAAGGATCATGCTCATGTTTAAGTGTACTTTAGGGAGTTGTAGAAAAGTAGTAGAAGTAGTAGTAGAAGTTTGGCCGTGTGCGCTGTCGAAGCTCAGATGAGTTCATTTCTGGCCAGGTGGTAGTCCTCTCCCTTTTCCTTCTTGGTGGCATGCTCCCTGGTGTTCTGCGTGTTTATGAGTTACTCAGAAAGTTGTGGCTTATCACTGTTGTTATTAGCAGACAGAACTCCTCAGACAGACTTACAGTAATATCTGATGTTAAAGCTATCGTTCTCACTCTCTTGCTGCCAACAAAGTCATTTTAAAGTAATTTCAGCTAATACTCAAAGTGTCTACTGTAATTGCATTACAAGGTATGATGAAGCAACATTGGAGAAAACTTAATCATACCTTACACGTCTGTGGAGTGTTAGGTACATTGTACTCTGTGAGAGTGATATGTCAGCACAAAAAAAGAGCACTCTGTGCCTCAGTAATAGCAATAAAATTCAGCTGAAGCACAAACTCGTGAAAACTAGAACCACAAGAATAAAATTTGTATTAACTGTAAACTTGTGTTTACTAATGTGTAGTAGCTTGTAAATGTGCTTAATATTCTGTTACTTGGTGAATCATAGTTACAGGGAATACAACCCATTAAATTTGTTCCTTGGATGTGCAAAGTTCTACTCTATCACAAACCTATTTTGAGAGAAACCAGAGAGTGTAATGAAATGGGATATCACTTTTTTTATTTTTGAAAATGGGCCAGTCAGGCATAAAGTCCAAGGCCAAATCTCTTTCCCAACCCTCCGTTGCCCACACAAACAGACAGGCTCACATGCATGCACACAACCACTATCAGTCACAAGGACTGTACTTTTCAGAGTTGTACATAAAAAGGGAACGTGCGAGCATGACTATAATGTTCTCCAATTTAAGGCCCTTTGTGTCTGGTTTTGCCACTCCGCATCTCTTGATATACAGTGTAGATGGGATAATCTCAACTGTAATATGATTCATAAGCTCATAAGAATCACAGATGGCGATCTCTCTCTCTCTCTCTTTATCTTTCCTTTGAACAGTTACTTTGAGAAGCAGAAAGCAGAGTGGCAGAAGGAGCCGCATGAGCCCGCCATCCCGGAGTCCCTTGCTGCCGCTGCTGCCGCAGCACAGCAGCTTCAGGTTTCTCGGAAGCAAGACGCCCGTCAGACAGCCACCTTCAGGCAGCAACCTCCACCTATGAAGGTATGGCTCCCGCTGACCTAAAGTTGTAAAAAAGTCAAATTTACACATTTGATTAGACAGTGGATGGTGTTTAAGGTGGAATTAAATTAGGCTGCACTCTAAAGAGTTGGGTTTTTTATAATAATCAAACTGTAGTTGGTTACTAATTGTGCAGAAATTTGTAAGAAAACAAATTACCCTAAATTTAATTAACTAATTAAAGACCAAGCTTTGCCAAATATCAGTAGACATTGTTGCATGCTTCTGTGTACAAGACAAGATTGACATACTGTAATGTGAAATTTATCCTGCTCCCTCCAGGCTTGCCTGTCCTGCCACCAGCAGATTCATCGTAACGCTCCCATCTGCCCACTGTGCAAAGCCAAGAGCCGTTCCCGCAACCCGAAGAAGCCCAAGAGGAAGCCAGATGAGTAGATCCTTCTCCAGTTTTAGCTGGGTTTAAAGGGAACTGGTCCAGTACACTGACTGAAGATCAGCCATGTACATCACGATATATGACTGAAGTAACAGATCAGTGCTTCAGGACGATACTGAGTGTCCACTTTAACAAATTGTCTTAGTAACTTGGTCATGACCTGTCATTAATTGATTGATGATCTGATAATGTTATACTGTTTTTTTTTTTTTTTTATCAGTGCTTTGGATGTGTTTATATGCAACTGTGTGACTTCCATAGTAGATTTACTAGCCCCTAAACATTGTAACTGCAATAATGGATCTTGGTAAAATTTCCAAATAAGTTTGTCCATGTTGCTATTGTTTATTGCCTTAGATATTGTACTGTACTTCCTAATTTTTGCAATGCATGTGTGCTTCCATGACTATCTGTTGTGTATTTGTGCCAATATGAAATCTAATAGGTTTAATTGCGAAGTTAAATAAAACACAATGTTGTTTTAATGTTTACAGTATTCGAGTGACCACAAACTGGACAGAAAAAGGCCAGATACATTTGCTTTGGATAGTGTTGTGTGTTAAACTTTAATACAGTAATGAGAAAATAAATGGCTGTTTTGTAATAAACTTGTTAGCATGTTTGTTTTCAACGCTTATAACAATGGCCAAACATTCTGTTAGTTGCTGGTGTGAACGTAAACACAGCTGCAGCGGAGCGGGATAACTGACAACAACGCCATTGGCATATGCATCAGTGTTTACTGGGCAAATGGGTGGGTTTAGCTTGTGTGTGTGAAAATAAAGAGGCAGGACTCCACCACAACATTGTCCCTTTCATTGTGTTCATACTGTGCCCATCATGTCTGCAGCTATCTGTCTGAAAAAGAACAGTGAGATCTTGCTAAATGAGTTCCTGTAGCGTTTTTGTCAGGGTAACCCCTTATTTCATCTGTTGCCAAGGCAACTCCACGTTCCTTTGTGGTTGCCAAGGCAACCCCGGGTTGCCGTGACCCGCATATATTCACTAAGTAGTTCCTCCCAAATCCAGTTAGGGGCACCGAAGGACTTTGGTAAATGGTGTACAGACTACGCCGTTGTGTACGATCATATAGGCGACAAAGAAGTGTTGTAATGCCATAAAATAATCAGTCTAGTCAGTAAATTGACAGAAATAGTAGTTTGATAAGTTTGCTCTGTCCTTAAAGTCCCTTACACCATAGATCAAGTGTGTGTTTAGTCTGCCCTTCAGTGCTTGGAACTGCAGTTGTGTCTTCTTCCTCCTGATAAAACTTTTCAAGGCCAGAGAAGCCTTTTCTCTCTCACAAATACTGCAGGCACTTGGATCGTGGAGCTCCACATCTGCAGCCTGCCACGGAAGACAAAAAACACATGGAGCATTATCCCTCGTAATGTCCTCCCGATTGCCATACACCTTTTGTCCTCTGGGGTCAAAAATGACCCCGCCTCCTGTGACTGTTATTTAAAGGATATAGTATAAATTGTCAATTAATTCTGTGTTACGCCTTTAGTCCTACTGCATTCCAACACATTAGCACAATTTTTTATCTTTTGTTTTGGAATTTAGGGCCAATAGACCTTGATTACATAAAAGTATACCCTGTTTTTCAGTGAAAATAAAATGAAACGATAAATTATTTTGACTTTATATTATTTTGACTATTTGATTTATCACAGAGTGGTACTTGTCAAAGTTTAGTGAGGAGGTTGTTTTTGAATCATTTGAACTTTTTTAATGGCAGCACATAATCACACCTGTTGTCCTCTGGGGTCAAAATTGACCCCGTCTGGTTTGACTGTTGTTTAAAGGATATAAAGTGGATACGTCACATAATTATGTTACACCTTTAATAACAACTTCATTCAAACTACTTAACACCATTTCTTTATTCCATTTGAAATTAAGACCTCATTTACATTAACTTTTACCCTTTTTTTGAGGAAAAATAAATAAAACCATCGATTATTCTGACTATAATTAATGATCAGAGTCATGTGTATTGACAGATCATCACAGACGGGTATATGTCAAAGTTGAGTTAGGATGATGTTTTTAAACCACCGTTTGATTAAACTTGTTGCCATGTTCAGCACCACCTTTTCAATAGGCCTGGGCAGAAACGGGTCAAAAGTGGACTTTATGTCATCAATATGAGACCTTGCATATGTGGTTGGTCCATGGTGGCTTGACTGCTGTCAACATGCGTGACAGCAGAGAGAGAGAACATCTCCACTGTGAGAACGTCTGTGCGCATTTCTGCAGGTGATCACAGCGCTAACTTTATTAATTGTCCCCGACACAGATTCAGGATCGGTCAGAGCGTGACAGTAAATTATTTTGTGAAGTTTTCCACACTGTGTCCTCCTGTACTGCATCAGGAATGTCATATTTGTCACTGGGCGTAATGGAAGACCAGATCAATATTTCATCTTTTGACTGGAAATATTGTTCCATCTCAGCTGGGTCCTCTTCAGATTCTTGTGCAGCCCTTCACTTCTGACACTTTTTCCAATTCAGCTTCTACCTCATCATCATTTTCCTTCACTTCATACCCTTCTTCCATTTCTGCAGCAGGTGATGTAGGGGTTTCTTCAGAGGAAGAAAGCATGTCCTCTGTGTGTTGGATCTATCACATCATCATTATTTTCCTCCTCTTCTGACCCTCTGACCCCTCATCAGTTGATTCTTCCTCCTCCTTATGTTCAGCATTGTCCTCCTGATCATTCTTTTCCACAACATGGTTAAAAATGAGCTCACAAGCCTCCTGTGCAGTATTGCGTTTCTGCCTCCTCAATGTGCTGCCTGTCTCTCTCAGACTAAAATGTGAGATGCCCCAACACCTGTGAGAAAAGACCTGTTTTGTTTTTCTTGTAATAACCGTTGCTTGACCCCACACACATCAAACATACAAGATCAAAGATGTTTTGGAAAGCAGGATGGTGTGACAATGTGACCCATTGCACCACTTTGTGTTGTGGGGTCTTTTTGACCCCAGAGGACAACAGACGTTATTAAATTAAATATAACACCCATAACTCATTCATATTACTTCAAATCTCTTTTAACCATGAAGAGCATAGTATCAAACAACCCCCATTATCTCCAGACCATTTGATGAATAAAAAACATATTTTGACGACAAAATAATTTATTTGGGGTCAAAATGACCCCAGGACAACACGAGGGTTAAGAGCATTTCTCTATATTAATAACAGCCGCATGGTAAAAGTGAGCTAGCTTGTGTCCTGACCCGTCTCATGTCCTCTCTGAATGTTTTGAGCCTCAGCATCGCAACGAGTTGAAGGGGGACGGGCTGAACTTCAGGACCCTGACATGAGACACGGAGGGAGGTTTGGCCTCTCTCGCGTCTTGTGCCGTCTCGCACAGGGAGGTTACGTCCTCTTCCATCTCGAAACTCGTCCCCTGGTACAACTCGTCTTTCAGGTTCAGTCCTCTCCCCCCCTCTGCCGTCTTTGTGTTTGCGTCTCCTCCTCTTCCCCACATCAGAAGATTCAGTTTGCAGCTGTTTGTTTCGGACACGAACAATCATTGTGCTGCAGTAGTTTGTCTGGGCTTCCTCCTCCTCTTCCTCCATGTTATGCAAAATACAGTACCCGGGAATACAATTTTAGCTGTGTTTAATCACAGTAATAAAGTGCTGACATTAGCTTAATAACAATTAGCTAGTTATTTACGTTACGTAACTACAAAACACACCGCTTTTCATTGTTGTGCGCCAAAATATAATGAACATTAAAAACAGTTTTCGTAAAGCCGAACAACAACAACTCTCGGACTGGAATTTGGAAGAATTTAAATTAGAAACATGTTACTGAGAAAATGGCTTCCTCTTCTTCTTCACCAAGCTCTGTTTAAAGTGGGTGGTTACACATCTTCTTCGTGGGTTGTTTACTACAACTGCCATTATTTGTTCTTCCCGTCGTTACCGCCACCTGGTGGCCAGCCACGGTTACTTAAATAATCCACAGACATAAGCTAATTAATTTGTTGTCATCAAGTTTATGAATGTATTTATTACAATAACACCACATTTTATTATATAATGTTGTATCCTATATTATTTTTAAATTTTTTAAATGTTTTTTATTATTATCCTACTTCTTGTCACTACTATCAGCTGTAATATTACAAGTAAAGTCTGCTGCTTTAGCAACCTTTTCAGAGATCTGGTGATGTGTCGGTTTTGCATACCTGGAAGTGATACAGCTCGCGTTCAGTGGTATTTTAAAATTTTATGTATCCAGTATTATTAATAATAATACACATTTAAAACAATAGGAACAAGTATGTGGTTTAAATTCAGCACGTTCATTCTGTAAAAATGATAATTTACTACAAATCTAAAGTGCCTTTATATTTATTTAAGAGATTTTTTTAAGAATACATTTAAATATGTCATGACAGATAGCACAAATGTTAACAATAAAATAATAACTGACATTCCTTGTTGCTGCTTTGATTTCAGGCTCCTGGTATTGTGCATACTGGATAACTGTCACTCTGCCATGACTTACTGGGACAATGCATAAAACTTTGCCATTGGTATTGTTATTAGTAATTTAGCACCTGATCTTTTTCTTCTGTGAGAAGTCAAAATGAGAAAAATACATGAAAATAGACCAGTTGCAGTTGCTGATTTTGCTTATTTTGTCACCTTATTTTGGGACCTCGGGTCAAGGTTAAGGAAGTTAAACCAAGCCTTGGTTGTCCTTGTTCAATTGTTTCATGTCTGTGTGCTGCAATAAACAAAGCATCCTCTTGTACTTCTACAATTCCAAGAATCTAGCCTCTCGTGTCATCTGTCGAAAGAATGCGATGTGGCACTTCTAAACATGGGGCAGTTTGAAGGCTCAGTTGGGTTTGGCGCGGGAACAGCTGGCTGGCTGCTCCTGTAAAGTGTCTGACAGTTATGCAGCTGACACCTACTAAAATGGCTGCCTTGGTGTGAATGAGGGAAACAGGCTGATAACAGGAAACATTTAGGTGACAGTTTTTTAAATAGATTATTGACACAGATTATATATGGTCCTGCTGAAAAATACAGAAATGGGATTTGCGGGCTGTTGTACATAGTAGCTGAAACTACAGGAGAGGTATTATAACATTATAACAGGTTGCATGTTGACACAGAGACGCAGATGTGTCCATTTCGATTTTTGTTTTAGTCATGACACAGGGCAAGATAAAGTGACACTCAGCAATCACTGCCCGTGTGTCACAGTTGTATCACCTTTCTAATTATAAATCTGAACCTTGACTCTCCAAGAATGGAAGTGTAGGCAGGCCCATCTGTGGCCTAAAATTAGCCCCCCCCCCCAGAAAGGAGCTCTGGCCCCTCTGTCAGATAACACACACACACACACATGCTGTACTGCACTTTTCTCAACTCTCAGCTCCTGTGGAAACATCCCACAGTTTTTGGAGGACCTTTCTTTCTGTTTTCCATCTGACTTACAATGGAGGCGTGAAAGGTTTTAACTTCTCTTCTAATTCCTTGGAAATAACTTCAGCAAGAAACAAAGTGAGGTAAGTGTCTGATTACAGTAAAGTCCTCACTTGCTACTGTTGACACAAATCTTAGAACTTTGGTTCCAACGAGCAAACTCTTATTTGATGATCTTATTGGATGTCTGGCAGTACAATGCATCCATGTGGGGCTTTAAAGCGATGCACATGAGAAAATCTAGTCTTTCTAAGTTGTATTGATTTGCTGTGATTAGCCCTACACAAAGTGCATTGTCTTAAGGTGGTACTGTTGACCTGTTGTGGAATAATGCCTAACAAAAATAATCCAAAATGTATGAGTATGTCAGCTGCGTACGAGTTTGTGTGTATTATCATCTTTTTCTGCCATGGCAGATGAAAGAGCTTTGACTTGCACTAGCCCGGAGTTACATTATGGTTCTGCGCCAAGCTGCCACCATGAGTTTGATGGACATCTCCAAGATCTTTTCCCTGCTGCAGCCTAAGGATGAGGACGAGGACAACGAACAGTGTCAGGCCTTGAACGACGCGGTGAGCAGAGACGACGTGGCTCTGCTGTCTGAGCTCCTGTCTCAGGAGAGTTACAGGAGGTCTATCAATGCTCGAAGTGGGTGGGGGGTCCCGGTCACCCCCTTGCGCACCGCCGCTGCTCTGGGACACCTAAGATGCCTGCAGTTGTTGTTGGAGCATGGTGCAGAGGTGAGTTGAAGAGAGAGCATTTTGTTGTACAACTTTCAGATAATGATGATGGATTGGATTTTTTTCAGAGTGGGTGTGGAGGGGGAGGATAGGACACTCCAACTGTGCCTGCTGGTGAGAACACTGGATTCCCTGAAGTAGTCTCTTTAATGATAACATATATATACATTCAGCTCTCAGTCATTTAATTTAACTCCCCAAATAGGTTCCGCCATTGTTCGTTAAGGACTTTTTCATATTAATGAAGAATATGCAATGAAAGGTGAGATGTCCATTATGTTTGAATACTTTGGGCATTAAATCAATATTTGTATATGAACAATGGATCAAATGACTCTGTGGAATATGAAAGAATATGAAAGAAAGTCACTACTGGAGTGACAAGCCCATACAAAATGAATGACCAACTCTGTGGTTCTCCTGAGACCTTCAGGGCCTTTTGAACTGCATTGTAGGTAATATCAGCACCATATTCTCTCCAGGATAATGAATGTGTGGAATAAAAGTGATCTCTGTTTTTACTGCAATGATTTTCACTCTCTTTTTAACCTGTCCACCATGAGTCTGATACTGTTGTAGAAATACAGCGTTAAGTGAGTGGAGTTCTTGGATCATTATATTAGAATTTGTCTGTTTTTTGTTTCCTACTGTTAAAACGTGTTGGTGCGATGTTGTGTTTGAATCCAGATTGACAGCCTGGACGTGAAGGCCCAGACGCCTCTCTTTACAGCTGTCAGTGGGAAACATCTGGACTGTGTGGTTGCTCTGCTGAAGGCCGGTGCTGATCCAAACGGCAGCCAGTACAACAACTGCCCTCCAGTGCTGACTGCCGCCCAGGAGGGTGATGTAGATGTGCTCAGAGAGCTGCTACGTTTTGGAGCCGAGGTCGATGTGAGACCCAAAGTCCCAGATTGGGCCTCCAATGCCATGGCCTGTAGAGGGCCTCTTTATATCTCAGCTGTTTATGGACACCTAGACTGCTTTAAACTGCTCCTCCTACATGGGGCTAACCCCAACTACAATTGCACAGATGAGAAGATGCTGACCAGGATAAAGCAGCTGAAGACAGTTCTGGAGGTGTGTCTCCGTTATGGCTGCGGAGTGGAGTACATCCAGCTTCTGATAGATTTTGGGGCAGATGTGTATCTACCTACACTGAGTGTTGACAAGACAACAAAACAGAACGAAGCTCTGGCTCTGTTGCTCAAAGAGAGAGGTTGGACACTTATTGCAATAGATTTAATAACAAGTTTGCTGTGAAATGTCTCAGATCGCTAATGTTGATTTACCTTTATTCGTTTCTGTTTCAGTTTGTCCCAAAACACTGATGTCTCAGACTCGACTGGCGATTCGAGGAAGCATCCCTTCATCAACTAAGGAGGCTGCCATTGAGAGTTTGGACATTCCTCTGATCCTGAGGAACTATCTGAAGCATGAAACCTCTGAACTCATATGATGTTCACGTTAGCATTAGGATATATTGCCAGTGACATTTTTATACCTCATTGCTGTAGACATACGACTGAATAATTGGTTTGAAACTTAGCCATATGTTCCCACAAGTAGGACAAGATAATGGACGCTTACACAACCAACCTTAATGTGAACACAGTGTACTATTTTTCTCTGGGTCCTTTAGAGGTCACTGTCCTCTCACAGTGCTGCAAATTCTTCTTTTTTATTATTTATATATAAAGATTGATGTTTGTGAACATCTGTAGATTTTTTTTAATGAATAGATGAAGTTTAAATAGTTATTTAAGCTATACAAAGCTGGTACGAGTGTGTTATACAAACAGGCAGATGATCATCCTGTCAAGGCAACATGCTGGAAATTCTGCTGTGTTTGGGAAGTGTAACACCATAGTTGACCACTAGAGACCACAGTAGCACTACATTTTGCCCCTCTCCCAAGTATGACGCATCTCACTGAGCATCTGTTAATGCCTCCTTGCATCATCTTTACCTCTTTCCTTTTTACACAATCTAATCTAGTCTCGCTTCAGTTATTCCGACACTCAGACACAACTGGAGACGCACACAAACACAGGCACTTGTCTGCATCACACCAGGATGTCTTAGATCTTGCCCAAACAACAGTCTTGCATCTGTGAACTTCAAAACATTCGGAAGCAGAACGAACAGCCTACAGTTCAGCACAGCCAGCTGGGAGAATATATTTGCATAAATCTCACTACTTATTACAACATATTTATTTGTAAGTATTAGTTGAATATTTGTTGATTTTGTTTTCTTTTGTGGCTTGTGAATTTCAGTGTCGTGATGATTTTCTAATGTTGTGTTGCTGATTTAAAGTACGGCCTTTCATTTGTTATATGTCCAGGCTTTAATGTCTCAGCTGTTGAGAATGGGGCCCAACAAACAGGAAATTATGTCACACAGCAGGAAACCCAGCACAATGCCCTCACTCGTACTTTGACGCCTTGAGACGTAATTCTGTAGAGGTTTTATTTTCAACAAAAGTACAGCTATATCAGATATGGATTTATTTTTACAGCGAAGTACAACATATTCCCAGTGCTTCTGATTACATCAAAACATATAATGTACATACAGCTGACATCTCCACTCTCCCATTCACAGTTTCTGGATTGAATAGGCATTATTTTCAGGTTTTTCATTTCTACAACAAATAATCAAACTCAAAAGACCAGCAAGAAAGAAAATGACGTTTGCATATGGTGACAAAAACGTATGAATACTATGAGTAAACTCTTCTGTGATAGGCAAAAATCCAGACCTCAAACTAGATGGTATTATACAATGAACAGATTTGAAACGTGGGCTGTCAGACTTCTGTTTACCTTGTTGTCATTGAACACCACATTGATATATGGCTCATTGAGGACTCTGTTGTACCCTGACTATTCTGAAACAACACAGGACTGAATACCCAACTGCAAGGAGCGTCTACTGAAGATGTCGCTATGTTAATGTGAGTGAATGTGGTTACTGGCTCATGTACGCCCTGGACTATGAGGAGTAACACAAATCTGAGCAATCTCTGATGGATTGCTAACTTGGCTGCCTTGGTTTTATGACCGGATCAAGAAAAAAAAAGTAAACTGCACAGAAGGCTGTCCTCTCAGCTCTCAGTACAAGGTCAGACTGATAATTATATAAGAAAAACAAAACCAATATATACACCCTTTTAACAATATGGCCAAAATGGTACTATTTAATACTGCATTTAATAAATACAAGTCAGGAATTAATTTGTACTGTCAAGTCATTGTACTTTTAGGAATCTTTTCTTAAGTAGAAAGAGAGCATGATATGAATTGCAATGAAGTACTCTATGTGTGTGTCTTGAGGATTATGTTTATTTTTAGCTCACCCAGAGAGGTTTCGCATTTATTCAGCTCCTCTGCTGGACTACAAATCTATACACAAACGCTCACAATCAGTGTTAACTCCTATTTGGTTCACTGTTGTCATAGAAAAATTATACCCGTTTTGCCTCAACAGTTAATGGCATTCCAAAAAAATAACCAGCAGTTTGAGAGTTTAAGAAAAGAAATTTTTAAAATAATGTTACAGTTTTTAGTACCCATTATACTATATTCGGGCAAAGAGAGCATTAGTGCCTTTCATTTCACCTATCAACAGTTCAGTCTTTGATTCAGCATGAGGGAAAGATGTTCCCATGCTGACTGACAATAAATAAAAACAGAAGCTACAACCTACGTATAATTTAAAGTGAGCAGGAGACAGGTGGACAGAGAAAAGAACTCCCTTTAGTGAGATGGTATGGGTTCACAAATGAATGGTCCCATTGGAAGTTAAATAAAACTAAACAATCTGTTAAGAGTTCTCTTAAGTCTCATGCAAAATATTGGATGCCACAAGCATGCATTTACCTGGTACTGAGGTCTACCGCACGCTAGAACTGGAACAACATTCGTCTCCAACGCAAAATACCAATATCCAAATATATGATCTGTTCTTTTTACAGTATTTACAGTGTGTAACTGATAAAGGTAAAATAGATGATTCTTCTTTTGATTGGTAACTCACTGTTAATAATATACCTTGAAATGTGAAACCTAGCTTGACTAATGAAAATCTGTTTCTACTATATATTCAAATGAAATCTTTCAGCATGTTAAATAGATAACAATAAAGGAATTTTATGTAGTTTCTAAATGTCTGAAATTAGAATCAGCGTCTTTTTGTGCAATAAAATTACAGCTATGTAAGTGTGACATAATATAATAAGGTGTTTTAAGTGTTTCAGTTAGACAGCACAGTATCTACTCATATGGAAAAGGCCTGACCTCTAAGTTTCTGTCCAAGCGGATCACACACACTGGGGAACAAGGAATTCCCAGCGTGTATAAGTGAGAACGAGAGAGAGAGAAAGAGAGAGAGAGATGCGAGTCCCACACTGAAGGGAAAATACATGACTAATTCAAATCTGCCTGTGAAACTGAATAGATAATCACTAGTGGAATGCTGGAAGGCACTGTTAGATAGCATCTCTCATCTCCGCAGCAGAACGGGCCAGCAAGTGCGCATGATTATGTGTCTGTGTGTGTGTTTGCTTGCATGCTTGTGTCTGAATGTTGGTACTGTTGGTACTGGAGGTGATGGAGGAGGGAGGTGGAGGAATGAGGCGGGGGGGGGGGGCTTAGCACGGGACCTGAGGTTATCATGGCCTGGGAACCATATGTTTTTGCTGTGCCAGACGAAGGAATTATCTTCCAAAACAATCTCACTGGGAGCCATCTCTACAGACACCAGCAGCCAACTCACCCACTTCTCAACCTTCTTTACTGAAACATAACATAAATTCCACAACATATAAAGCAATTCTAAGGTCATTTTTTTTCCAATAGGTTATAAGGCCTGTAAGAAGGCAAACAAATGACATAGAACGATATAGAACTCTTTCATATCACGTTGTAGTGAATAGTGAGAATATATAATGATGTATCACATTGCACAAGTTGTCAAACTGTATATGTACTGTCCATCAGGTGATCAAATTCAACACAAGATGTACTTTTGTATCTGAGGTCAAAATATGATCACAAACCATGGACAGATGTTTCACTTACATTCCAACTGTAGAAAAGAATACACCTTCATAATGCGTGTAAATGAGTAGTTTCTCCTCAGTGGATCTTTTCCTTTCTAACGCCTCTGTTGAAGGATCTATCTCACGGCAGCTTTGGGGACTTTGTTGATTAAACAAATCAATCTGATCAGGCCACAGTCTTTTGTAAATCACTTAACATTGCCAGAGTTAACTGCCAGAACATGGATCAGATCTGGAAAACAACGTTGACAGGGGAGGTGTGCCAAGATTTCAAGCTGCAGTCTGCAGAGACGCATGAATCTGTCAGAGGACACCTGCATGCTACAGATTTAATTCACCTTTCTGTATCCCTACAGTGCTGGCTAACACACCTGCAGGGCACCTCCTTTCAGTGCGGACTAACACCAAACTGATATGGTTGTCCTGATCATTCAAAATTTCTGCCATTTTTGTGACCAGTTCCCTTTGTGCTGATTAGGGTCCTTACTTATACTGTGGCATCACACGTTTGCATCACTCCCACTCAAATGGTGAGAAAACATACTCCTCAGACTGAACATGTGCTGTGCTTTTTACAGTGTGAGGAATACAAAATAATTAAGTCAACTGAGAAGTCTTTGTTTTATAGCTGACATGAAAAAAAGATATTATTTTAGACCTTGGCCAATGCATCGACTTCACTTTTAGTTCTCAGTGGATTTCTGGAGGTAGGCTGTGCTCTTTCTTAACACCCAGTGAGCTGCCAGCACAGTGCTACAGGGGTGGTCTCTGGGGAGAGTGGGGGAGGGGCGCGGACACAAGGCAGGTGGACCGTGGCCTGCCTATCTCCTGCTCCCAGCTGTTTCATCTGAGCGGCAAGCTCTCAGTCAAGTGTAACCCACAGCCCCTCGCCGTGATCGGATATGAATACCCTGTCAAAAGTGGTTGGTGAAAGGATGTAAATATTCTATTGATGTTCTGACTATTGATTGGTTCCCTGACCCATCATATCATGGCCAATGGCAGGTTTCCAGAAGAATGAACCACTTCCTCTGAGAGCCACTGACTCACAGAGGCTAAGCAGGTGGATAGAGAGATAGAAGACAACAGAGTGATGTAGAGAGGGAGGGAAACACTGTGAATGTCAGACTTGGTGAAGAGAGGGCTACTATATGCAGACACCTAGAGAGAGTATGGAGCGTGAGAAGGAGATCGAGACGCAAACATCACTTAAACAGAGACAACCCGACCAGTCTGTGATCAGTGGCAGGATGGATGGAACTCAAGAGGAGATGGTGACTTATGAGCTTCACTGGTCCTTCACACGCCACAGCCAGTAGATGAAGCCTGTCAGTATTCAACCTCACATTCAGTAGAATGAAACAAGTAATCTCACATAGCAGCACAGCAGGATCTCAGCTTTGGGACACAATCATACTACTACTGTAGGAATGACCTGGTTTGGCCTTGTTTTTCTTTCCAGATGACTGATTAAAAATGAAATAATGTAACACTCTCTGTAACTCCAGGACATTCGGATGGTGTGAAAATGTAGAATCCGAGGGAAAGAGTTTGTAACAGTTGACTCAGCTGGAGAAGCGTGATAACTAAGAATGTTACTAACATATATGAATTGTTTTAAAAGTTTTATTTGTTTTTCTCAATTTTTTAAATCCAAGTCTTCAGTCCTCTTGCTTCTTCCAGTCACACTTTATATTAACATTGGTCCTTAGCTTCGGAGTCTCTTTTGTGTTTATGTGTGTTTTCATATTCTTCTTCATCATGGGACATGATCATCCAGTGTTTAGTGCTTCTAAGAAAAATAGCTGGTCCTTCAGAAGAGTCTCTGTATCTCTATTTCTTAAATGGAGCTAATCTACTAAAATTCTGCCAGAAGGGAGCCTGGCCTCTTTTGGATTGACTGAATTCAAAAACCTCTCCTTGTGCCATGTCCTCCGTTACCTCATACTGCCCCCCACTGATGGGGTCCTGGGGGGGCGGGTATGAGGGGGGCGTGCACCTGTTTACACCTAGGAAGGCAGGTGCAAGAAGAGTAAGGAGAGGGTGTGAGGGGAGGGGGATAAGGCAGTGCAGGGCACAAAGCAATAGGAGAAAAGAAGGAAGGTGGATAGCAAAAAAAGAAACATTGTCAGTATTGAATATGAAACAGACACAACAACACAACATCAAATCATGCTTTCACAGAAAACAGGCACGTAGACATACAAAATGAGCCTTCCGTGTTAACATTCCTGCATATTAAACCTGAAATATGATACAGTATGATCATATGATGACAGCTGAATTTAGAGAAAAGTAGAATTCAGCTCTAGCAATGACACAAGGGAAACTAAAGATGCTATTCAGTCAAACTCTGTAGCAGGCAAACAAGGGAACCAACAGATTACATCAGATATAATGATGAAACCAGGCATTTGGACAAGGGACACTGTTCTTCATGTTTGCTGACAGTGCATTTGCTTGAATAGCACCCTCGACACTTGAGAACACAAGAGTAGCGAAAATAGAGCCAACAGAAAGCTGTTAATATGCATTTAACTACAGTCTACAATGTAATTTAGCTACAGTCTACAAGCATCACAACTATGCTAATGTAATTACAAATTAGATACAATCAATATTTGGTGATGAAATATTCAAAAGTTGCCATGGCATCTTAGAAAAAAATGAAAAGATGACAAACAGTGTCTTTTGTTCGGGGTATTTTGCCAAACACTGTTTTAGCCATTAGAAGGGTTTGATCTATTTGTGTTAGTGGAACCTGTTTATCTTGGATAGTCAAGATAATGCTTGTAAACAGATTGGACAGTGACTGCATGCTCCAGTGCCAGCGTTAATCACAACACCTCCCAATGCTGCTTAGCAGTTGCCATGGCATCTTATTGCGCTAGCTCTAAAGAGAACTCTAAGGCATATACCTTTATCATTTTCAAACCATGTCCATACAACATGGCCCTCTTTTTCAAGATGAAATCTATAAATGAATCTGAAATTCAAGAGAGTACTTCACCTTGTGCCAGCCATGTACACATACAGCACTTAGAAACACACAACATTTACTTCTGACAGACATCTACAGGGAACCTAATATCAGAGAGAACATTCCAGCAGTGGTCATTGATTAATTAATACCTTAATGGATGGTCATGCTTGTTGTGAAATTGGCAATAGCAAGAACATCAGTAATGGTAAATGTACAAACATCTAGCCTAGCGCTAAAATGGCTAAATCTTAAAGTATGATACCAGCAGTTTGACATGTGGGTCTGATGCTTTGCCAGGAACTAGCAACTCGAATATTGTGTTACCATGTTCTTCTGTTAGTGAGATAGCTGGTAGCTGATATTAACGACGCTGCATAGCATTTTGATATAGGTCGTATTCTAGTTGAATTAAAAAAGTAACATAAATTAACATTACCGTAATGTTTCTCCTGACTTCATGGTATCATGTTCTTCTATTGCGCTTGACTACACAATATAACAACTCGTTGGACAATTTAAATGCTGTAATAATAGGTAATAAACACCTGTAAACCAAAAATGGCGATTTTGTTTAGGTTATACTTTGATAATCGCAACGACAACCTCCTTTAGTCAATAAAAGAAAAAATGACAACAGTTGTTCAAGGTATTAAATCATTTCAATACAAGCGTGACACAAGACCCACATGTCACGAACACCAGAATCACCCTTTAAAGTCAATACTTCATGCAAACAGCCCTCTGTCTTTTCATTGATGCTTAACAGCTGCTTTACAACTTATATCAGGTCATCTTCACGTATGGGCTGACAGACATTTAACTCAAAGGAAAATTATTTAAAGCAATAGTAGCGAGCAGACAATCCACTTAAAATTTCTAGCTTACTTAGTACACATCTAGCCTAGAGCCATTCATAAACATAGTATGCGTGCTTAAAAAAGGTATAGAAAGTAAAAAAAAAGGAGAGCAGGGCAAGGGAAGAGTAAACAGCGATGAGAAGACAGAGCACACGAGCAAGAAAAGAAAAAGGGAAATCACCTGATATCTTCTTGTTGCCTCACCTTTCTGTTTGGTCACCTTTCTCACTGTCAAGGCTGCCTGCCGCTTCTGGTACTCGGAGATCTCAAAACCTAAAAAACAATAATATTTTACGATGGATAAAATGTTCCACACGGATCTACTGATCAGTAGATCATATGAAAAAAAGATTTAATAAGTAGCATAAAGTTTCCTGTAGCTTCAGAACAGGTAAAACACAGTTTAGGTTTAGCTTTTCAAAATAAAAGTCACAATAAAGCACAAAAACTGAATCTGAACAATATGTCCTTTCAGAGCTGATGTCTGATTGTCACACTCACTTTATGTACATTTCACAGGAATGTTAATGTTTTGTGCTGCAGTTTCGTTTCTGCAGTAAATACAACATGTAACTGAAGCTCCAGTGAATAAAAAAACTCATGTGTCCCAAACAGGAAGGTGCACAGAGAAGCATGACTAACCAATTTTCTCATCTTCCTGCACCATCTTCCTCTCCTCGTGGAAGGCCCTGAGCCAGCGGATCTTCTCCTCTGGCTTCTTGGCCAGGAAGATGTGGATCTCCTCACTGTCTCTGTTGCACAATTTGAAGGCGTTCTTCACACTGACGTTGAAGTCATCGTCTCTCCCATCTATGGCATCCCGCACCTCGTAGCGATCCATGTCGATGCGGCCTTTA
This sequence comes from Sandelia bainsii, assembly GCA_032362345.1. Taxonomy (NCBI): domain Eukaryota; kingdom Metazoa; phylum Chordata; class Actinopteri; order Anabantiformes; family Anabantidae; genus Sandelia; species Sandelia bainsii. The sequence goes on along the minus strand of JAUMHL010000002.1, from coordinate 6,112,904 downwards.
TAGTACAGGATGTCCCGGCGTATCAGATCCTGGAGAAGAGGAGGGGAAGACGTCTATGAATGTGTATCTGCATGTGTGTTGAAGCTTAGAGGTGTCAAAAAGAATCCTTCCCTTGCTATCCTGAGAGTCTGTCTTACATAACCCTTTCCATCTGCTGCCTAAACATACAAACACCTTCCATACACATTGCTGGATGCCAAATTTCTCTGTAAATATGCTCCGTGCTTGATATAACAAAAAACAAACAGGTAAGAAATGCTATTTGAACAGTGGATTTTACCCACCAGTACAATCTAATGCTCTACTACATGTTTGTAATGCTCAGTCTTTGTTCACAGCATACTTACCAACCCTCCTGGTTTTCCCATTTTTTACTACCCACTACTATTTCGTTATTACTACTCATTGCGGTATTGTGCATCGTAAGGTATTATTTCCACCCAGAAGACCTCCAGACTTCCCGCTTTGGTTTTGAAAGCTTCACTGTTTTATTGGTTCGAAGGCTGGCAAATATGGTTTCTGTAATAAAGAAATTTGTTCCTTTCTTCCTTTAATGTCCAAGACCACACCTGATCATTCTGCTGTATTGAACTGCACTTTATGCAGTGCACCACAAGTAACTTCAGTGCGTAAGACTCAGTGTAAAACCTATATTTACCAAAAACATTACGTCAAACCAGCTTAGGCTGTGTCCATATTTTTAATTGCTAAACTAATTCAGGTGGATTACCTCATGTGAAATTAGTAACATGGTCATTTTGTGAATTTTAGCAGAATTGTCAAATTTCAAAACTGACAAAACTGATCCACAATTTATGTGCAGAAAAAAAATGAAACATACTGGGTTTACAGTGTTTAATAGAAGGTTTCAGTTTAATTTCTAACTTTATAAGACCTATAAAGTAAATAGACAGAAAACAAGCATGGACCATCCCAACAGCATTTAATGAATAGTTACATTTTGCTACTGTAGCTAGACGCATTACCAGTGTTTCCTACTGACTAAAGCTACACAAAATTAAGACTGAACAGCCTCTTGTGTGGTCAGTCCATTGTAGAAACAATCCTATTTGTTTTAAAATGTGTTGTTATGTCTCTCAGCAGAAACACAATCACATATTTCTACTATAATTATTACAGTCTACAGCAGTCAAGATTCTTTCTGAATTAAATTATTTTTAAGATTTAAGACCTGCAGATATTGAGGTTTGCTCTCATGCAAGACAAAGAAAAGCAGCAAACCCTCAAATTGGATGCATAGAATATGGTAACAGTCTTCATCATGACTCAGGACTCAGGTTGGCAAATATGCTTTACAGTCCGTGTCAGAAAAGCACGGCTGTGGATCAGGAGGTAGAGCAGTCGTCCAACAATTGTGGGATCTGTGGTTCGATTCCCGACTCCTCCTCTCATATGTCGAAGTGTCCTTGGGCAAGGCACTGAACCCCAAGTTGCCCCCAGTGGGTCAGGTCAGCTGCATGGCAGTCCTGCCATCAGTGTGTGAGTGTGTGTGCGTGTGTGTGTCTGTGTGATTGTGTGCGCTTTGAGTATCAGTAAGGTAGAAAAGCACTATATAAGTGCAGACCATTTGCCAAGTTTCACTATAAAGTCAAGAAAGAAAAAATAGAAACTGGCATGTGTTAATAAGTGTGTAGACATAAATCTGCATCCGTGTGCTGATAAGGAAGAGTTAAGAAGAAAAGATGGAAGAAGGCTACGTGCAATGTGCAACTAACACACCCTGAGGGCTGCCATTACACATGCCGTACTGAGGACACCGGAGAAGGAAGTGTAGAACAAAGGCTAGAATTTATAATTTAGTGCATCTCGGAGCTTACTTTATTTAGTGGACCAGAACGGCTTACACATATGACAGTCTGCAGACATGCTGGAGTTTATTTCCGGTGCCAGAGATGCTCGACTGTGATAGAATAAGAGGGCTGGGGGTGAAGACAGAGGGAAAGGAGAGGAAAAACAGAAAGACAATACATCTACACTACCAGTCAAAAGTTTGGACACACATAGGAATGACCATGTTTTTCATGAAAAGATACATGTCTTCAGTTGTG
>JAUMHL010000002.1:6090430-6105791 GCA_032362345.1 Sandelia bainsii | reverse complement strand
ATTAATTTAAAAGGATAACTGATCATTAGAAAACCATGTGCAATGATGGTAACACAACTGAAGACATGTATCTTTTGATAAAAAACATGGTAATTCCTATGTGTGTCCAAACTTTTGACTGGTAGTGTATATCTGAAAACAGTAATCAGAAATGAATTCATGATTTTTATTAGTTTTATGGTATGGCTTTGTTCATATAATTCCTTTCAGAGGGGCAGCTTGGTATTGACAAAGATAAAAAAAGATATATTCCCATACTTTAGCTAACTTAAAATTTGGGTGAGCTGCTACAAAATGTGTTATGTTCTATATAGTTTAACAAATTTTAAAGTGTAAATACCATAAAATTACAATATAGATTCTGAACTTTGGTCTCATATCCATGTCCTTAGTCATGTTCTTATACTAAAAAGTTTTCGGTGTGCAACAAAAACAAAATTCATTACTTTTGGAGGTGACTGTAGATGTACTCCCAAAACTAGAACCATGGAAAGCAATAACATAACATGACTTAATGTGCACAGGATCATTTTCAAATAATTTTCTCCACAATTTAAACCTTTTACTTTGACCAAAGTGGAAGACACTGAAAATATTTATGAAAGAGCATAAATCTCCAGTGGTATTTCCATGTGTAGATAGCAATCAACTCTACTGCACTTCTTGCCTGTTCATGTTCATGGCAAGTTGGAAAATTCAGAGCTCCCGCAGGCAAACAGAAAAAGATGAGAAGGTGAAATTTATGCTTTATTGCAACTGTTTTTAAACATTATGCAGCACCCAGAATACACAGACTATACAGCAGAATAAGGAAAGATGATTAGATAAGCAAAAATATGCTCTAGAAAACCTTGTCCATGCAAAGTCAATGTGATGCAAAGGCATTTTGCTGTGTGTGCAACTAACACACAAGACAAAATACTATGCTGTGCTAGTGACAAAGAGCATTTTTGGAACAACTGCTTAACAGTATATTATATAAAACATTTTAATTTAAAAATAATTATTTAACCGAATTTAGGAATTCAATTGTTACATTATTCTAATGTTTGAGTCTAAATAATATGTCTAGATTTTCAATTATTATTTTAATTTGGGTGTGCCATGTTTGCCATGCTTTGAGTCTTTATACAAGGTTTGTCATGCTAAAATACAACAAATGGGAAGGCTTTTATTTAATTTTATTAGGTGTGAATTCCAGCTTGTCACTTCAGCATGAGTCATAATATAATGACAAATTTAATCTGGACTAGATTCCATGTGTGGCTGCTACCACTACTGTGAACAACTGACATATTGTGTTTTCATATCAAAGAAAAAGAGCACTATTTACTGACTGTTGTGGAATCAAAAGAAAATATGTGCTTAAAATAAAACGAATGCGTCAGTGTTAGGAACTCATAATAGATCTTGTGTATAAAATGCTGCCTTTTCTGTCATGCAAGTCTCAGGTCCGTCACATTTATCTTTCCTACTGTACCTTGGTATTAACACATGGCCTGGAGAAGTATGTATTGGTGAGTGTGTGCATGTATTTCAGTACCTCACAGATATCTTTGAGGTGTTTGATGTAGTGTCTCTCTGTGCTCATGATCTCATTGATGACGTTAGCTCTCATCTGGTCTCGGTTCTGGAGAGGCGAGCCCAGACACAGACAGTCATTGGTGGGGTCCAAGTGCCCATTTTGCACCTCGCTGGTTCCCTCCGCAGGCTCCGCTCCTCCATCCTCCTGGTTCACCCACAGCTGAGGAACAAATACATTCAAACACACACACACACACACACACACACACAATTGCACACACTTAAAATTAGAATAAGAAATGTGCACAGGAAAGTGTTTAGTGTACAAATTTGATGAAAATGTATTAGTCAACAGATGTATTTAAGTATTCAGAGAACAAAATCTTTGCCATAAAACTGGACTGATTTACCCTTCAGATCTCTCTCACACACACACACGCACACCATACATTTATAAATACATATATCACACACACACAGAGGTTCATTAAGAGAGTCTCTGGTAGTTTGGACAGTGAGTAAGACTCTTGGTCGAACAAGGTGTGGGACAAGCTGCCAAACAGTTTAAAAAAGGTGAATAAAAAAGTCTTTTTCTGAGACTGGTGCCCAGAGGATATTCAATGCCCAACTTTGGCTGTGTGTGACTCAAAGAAATCTCCCCTCTGCATATATGCATGCATATACACTCACACATCACCTCACGTTTTCCTCACACAAGCATGCACTCATCAACACAAACTCACACCAGATCCACATACAGCACATAGTGTATTCCACTCTCACTCATAGAAAGGGCCAAGTGAGCGTGGTTTCAGATGCCCAGCAGCCAACACCTGATGACACACAGTTTGCCAAGAGAACATCAAAGTACCGACAGGTAGAATGCCAAACACAAGATGAAAATGCAGTGCCACAGACAAGCAGAGTGACGGGTGGCAGAGCACTGACTGCAGACTGCAGAACTAGTAGCGCATCATTAAGACTGAGAAATAGTCAGAGTCAATAGTAAATAGAATACTGAAGAAAATGATCCATATTTGAAATAGAAATAACCATGAACATTAACACCAATAATGATCCCCAAATCCATCTAATTCTATGTGAATACATTTGTAGAATTTGAGTATAGACATTAAGCATTAGCTTTACTTTTGACTCATCAGTTCTGCCTCTCTATTGACCCCGTTTAGGATGATGTGATAACGTCATGGGTACGTTAATGTTTGGTAATGTCGAGGGTACGTTGCGTGGACAGACTGGAGCGGGCGGGTGGGCGGGCAGGCTGGATGGGTAGATGAAGCTGGGTAAACGCACCTTTGACGTGGTGTTTTGGAACCGTGGAGTTGCTATGGGGTTGATATAGAAAACCTGTTTTGTTTGGGGCTGAGGAGGGTGGTGTTCCACCTTGGAGAGAGAGAATGACAGAACAGAAAGATACTTTTTGGTTGACAGTCAGTCAGCCTGTCGGCCCTGCCCTCTCAGGAGTGAATATGGAAGGGTGGAGAGGTGGTAATGGCCATGAGGAGTGTCTGTGGGGTGTTCTGCTGTGAAAGCCTCCATCTACAACAAGGGTGCTAATTCTTCCTACATTAAGTTAAGTGAAAGAAGTTTGGAATAATGCAGTAGCTGCACCAGTCTTGGATCTGTGTTAATACAGTGTTGGGTTTAGTTGAGCTCAGATATGGGTGACATTATACAGTGAAATCACAATGTAAAGGGAAAACATTGCAAATTTAAGTGGATTTCAAGGCTAGGAGTTGAAGGTGATGACAAACCAAAAAAGGGGCTCATCAGCATCTTTGTTTTCTTGTCCCTGAACACCAGATAAAGACACTTAGCTAGCTGTTCTCTGATCTCAGGGGTGTTATGTATTATTTAAATAAAACATTATTCAACTGTGTGTATGCGTGTGGAGCAAGCATATCAATGTGTGTGCTTTGTGCATGTTTTTTGTGAGTATGCCAGAATACTTGTACATGCACACCTTCCAGTATGTGTTATTTATCAGCTTTTGTGCATATGTTCATGTGCCTCCATTTCTGTATGTGTGTGGGTGTGTGTTGTGTCTGTGGTTGCTGGCCAGCCACGACTGCAGCTAACTCACCCGTACAAAGCTGGCAGGAAACCATCCTTCCTCCTCATCAATCTGGCCCCACCACCAGTCCTTGTTGGAGGCGTCCAGCACCTTGATGACGTCACCGGCTTTAAAAGCCAACTCTCGGTCCGCCATGGTCACATGGTCCCATACCGCCTCAGCGTTGACGATTGAACCTCCACTTATCAACTGGTGAAATAGGAGGGAATAAATTGAAATAAAAAAAATAAATTGGAGGGAGAGACAGGCAATATCTTGTGCTTTATTCTCATTACGTGAAGCCACTCCCGTGGACACAACACTGCAGACAGTGACCAATAAATATGGACCCATGTGATCTAAAATAAATTTGAAACAGATTGTAATACAGTATTCAGCTTCATTTTGGCCTTGATTTGCGTGAACCCTTGTTGTTAAACCCACTCAGATTACTAATGGATGCAAATACACACCCTTTAAGCCAGGGCCCACCGGCAGCTTAGGGACTGCAAATAGAACACTGCAATAACTAACACAAACCACAGTACAATACAACAAAATACAGCAACACAAAAAAGGCGCCGCCATTAATGGAGAAACAACACAGCGTTCAGAAACACAACACCAGTCTCCACACTGGGACAGCAATTGGCCCATTATGACATTAGAATAATTACACGTGTTAATGTAATATAAATGATGAGGAGCAAACTAATGTGAAAGGATAATCTCCCTTACCTCATACTGTCACCAGGGCTCGTTATTTTATCTGCAGTACAGAATTTGACAAGACATGGAAGGGTGACTCATCAAATTTCTTCTATTGATTTTAACATCATGAATAAATAATGTGAACATTATGTGACACTAAAAATAAATGTTTATTTTGTGCAACTGTGTAGAAGAGCATGCATTATTTTATGAGCAATGAGTGTAGTCTGTACGGGCGTGAAAGCTTGTTAAGTGATCAGTATTCTTTGGGGGATTTGGAGAGGCTAAAGGTTGTTCTGATTAAAGGACAAGAGACAACACACAATGTTTCTGAGAAGGGCCTGAGTCTGACATCATCCATCTACCAAACAGCATCACTGTCCATCACACAGTGGACTTAGCTTTGTTGTCTTCAGACAAGTACACACACACATACATACACATATGCATACACACACACATGGTGCCACACTTCAAACTTCAAATTAGCTGAACCCGTGTATGCATCGGTGGCACAGCTCCAACTGTTTGTTCCAATTGTTCTCTCCAAAGTAGTGTTCATCAGCATTCTCCAATTCAGAGCTAACCATGCATCCAGTCCCTGGGGCTGTAGGCAGAGCAGCCAGCGCTAACCAAGCCTGACAGGAGCTGCTTAGGCTCTAGGTAAGGAGTTACCAAAGGCCTGGAGACAGGTTTGTCACATGAATGGACATAAAGTTTGTTCTTTACTTGTAATAAAACTTTTGTGTATTAATATTAACTTAGTGTTATTCTAAAACTGACTTTCAGTCAAGATTGCTTTGCCTGTTATACTGAAATGAAATCCATAGATGAGAAAATCTGTTAAAAAGCACATCATCTCTCCAGTGCAATATTTCACCTTCCTGCTAAAACAGTGTGTTTGTAAGAATGTCATCATAAACAGCAGATTGTTTGTATTCACTCTGAAGCCCTCACATACTGCAGCTACATTGCCCCTTCAACTTGCGGACAAGCCTACTTCTCTGATGGGTTACTGACACAGCTACAGGGGATGCACGGCCAATCGGGGCAGAGGAGTGAACACAGGGAGGGACGTCCATGCCTAGAAGGGAAAGAACAGTCGTCGTCATGGTGACAGACGAGGATGCTTCACTGGTATTGACAAAATGATGGGATGAGGCAAGGACACTTCAGGATGCACCAGAATATATCCAAATTTAGGTGTGTGAGTAGACATACGCAAAGAGTGAGTAAGTTTAGGCCTCTGCACGGTTTTCGATCAAAGATATTACTGAGTAGGTTGATTCAATCAGGCATCACATAGAGCTGGGAGCTGGGGTAACAATAGCTCCAGCCTATATCTCAAATCTTTCCACGACTGGAAGATAGGAGGATTACTGCAAAAACATGTGTCACGCTGCCATGGAAACAGGACCAATGAATAGTTCTCAAAAAGATTTAAAAATTCTTTGTTGATTCAGGTAAAGGAATTAGATTCAAATCATTTATTGCACAAATAAATAGATTAAAAACTGGAATAATACTGGAATAACTAGTGGAAGCCAAATCAGTTCTGCTTGTCTGTCACCATCTGACATGAGGACCTCTGCCTGAAAGAGCACCCACAGAACAGACGAGCCTTGGCACTGAGGTCAGTCTTGCTTCTTGCTCCTCTACTGTAATGTCGGCTTGCCTTAAACCACCCCACAAAACCCCCACCCCTCTCCAGCACCACTCCTTCTTGAGCCACATTCACTCCAAGCCCAATCTCTCCAGTTCCCATCAATCTGTTGTAATATAGGCAACAGACAGAGAGAGAGAAAGAGAGAGACAGAGATAGAGATCCATTCACAGCCAATGTTCCTCCCTTCTCAGTTCTCTCCTTCCCATCATCCCTCCATCTCCCTAATGAGATCAGCACTGCCCTCTTCAATACATTGCATCCCTTTTTCCATCTGCATGTCTGAATAAATTAAAAGCATTACATAATCAATCTCTGCAATTCCTGCCTTAGTACAGCCTCATATCTAGTTTTTTAGACAAGTCTTGCCAGAGCACTGATCCTTACCCGTGTGTCTACCAGCTGTCAAGACCTGTGTCATCACTGCAGTTACAACATCAAAGATCAAAGAGTGAAACAGCCGTCTTTAAACTGCAAAACTTGAATTTGGGTCAATGCAACTGAATGCAGAGGAATCCTTCCCCTATACATGGACATACTGCACTGTATATGACAATGCTCTCTGATTCATGTTCAAGCACAGACATGGAGACTAACAAGGAAATATGTAAGCACAGAAAGCAGATTCACTGGCTTATATCATCTTTGCAGCACAACACATCAGCATTCACTGCACTGGCAGCTCCACTGCATTCCAACATCCTCCTCTATCTCTAGCCTTAGCACAGCTGCACCAAAAGCACCTACAGCATCCCTGAGCAAAAACACACATACCTTTCCCCATCCTTACCATGTTTGTGGCATGTAACTGTTCAGAGAGTGTATGCATGGAGAAGTCCGATTCATACAATCATGATAATTAAATCCCTTTAGGAAGTGGACGAGGTGATGGTCCTCCGTAGGAGCTGCGTCTGAAATGTCGAGTAACAAGGTTCTGTATTCCAGAAAGAGGCTTCTCTTTCCGACGCACTGAGTGAGTCTCGCGGTCCCTGTGTCTGCCAACCCTGTTATGTAATACACTTATACCCTGAGTCTGGGAGCCAATCAAAGATGCTCTGTCTAAAAACAGAGAAATGCACACACATTCACATTCACACACACACTGTTGTCTCCGCACATTGACACTTCTGACTGCACAGCATTTAACAGAACTCTATTAGACACCACCTGCCCTGAAGGGATTACAAATGTGTGAACACTTGGGACGTGTACAGGACTCAGATTCAAAGAGGAGCTACAGATAACACCCACTGAAGACTTTCTCATACACAAACAACTTAACATACTCACATGTTTACATGTGAACACACATTTGTAAGTTTATCGTTGCCAGCCACAGATAACCACTCAAATACACAACACTGCGATGCTCTGTTTACACTCCTGTGGGGGTCCCTGCAAGGAGGGACGTTTATGCCTTGTGCACATGACGAAGGTAGCTGTGCTTATAATACATGACCACCAAATATTTCTTTCCACACATAACACACAACATCTGTCACTTAAGTAGACACACACAAGCCAAACAGTACTCAGCTTTGAGTGTGATACAACATCTTCTCAAAAAAAAAAAAAAAACCAGCCAGCCTACCATCCCTATTAATAGGACTGTCATGGACAGCTCTGGGATAGGCTTTTAGCATATCTATTTCTGACGTTCATTCAACATTCATGACACATGCCTCCAATCATTTATTAGATTATACCACTGCACGTGGAAGAAAAGATTTTTTTATCTCCCTTTGACAAGCCTTTTAACTTAAGAGGACATTTCATCTGTAGGAAATATCCACATATACTGATTTTTTTTATTAGTCACTATTTAATGACCAGATGTATGAATGTGTGGGCTTTAGAAACAGGTGCCACACTGAAGTGTTTCCAGTGGGAGAAGTCTGCATATTGTGGGTTATGAAATGGGAGCTGAGTTTAGCTGCATCTAAAATGGGGGAAACCTGGAGTGATGGAGGCCCTCCTTTATTAGGCCTAACTCTGCCTGGTTGGTTGGTTAGGCTACGGTTCAGCTGAGATTACAATGATCCTCCGGAGTCTATGGACGATCAGCAACACAAACCTCTCACACCGCTATTTGCTACAAATATCACATTTGCTTCAGAGGAGAGATCACTGCTCAGTTATTAGCTGCCATATTGTAGATGTGGCTACAGTGGATCACAGTAGAAAAACAAGTCCTGACGCAGCAGTAGGCTGTGGTTAAAAAGGGCCATTAGTTTTTCTTTTTCATCTAAAAATCGAACAATTATAGAATAGACTTAATCCATGCGCATAATCCACAAAATACAACATACAGGATAGAGGGGAATCGACGTAGGGGGGACATGTTTATATGCGGAGGTTATGAATTTTCAGCCACCACAGAAAAGGTAAGAGCATCTGTATCCGCACAACTACGATCACCACCAGACAACACTAGCTATCACAAACGGTGAGAGGACACAAGACACAACGAAGGATTGGGGAGGGGGTAACAGAAATACATTATGTTGTACCAACGTCATTCATTTCAACGCGTAGCCGTGATGGAGCGCTGGGTGTCCCCGCTCTCGACCAACGCGCACTGCCTTTCTCTCCTCTCCTGTGTGAAAGTGTGGTGCGCTGCGAACCGGGCCCCAAGCGCAGATCCATTTAACGAGTACCGAGGATGAACATCAACAGCACGTTCACAAGCACCAGAACCGCGATCACCGTAAACACCGCGCAAGTCTGGACATCCAAGGCCATGGCGCAGCGCTGCGTGCCGATGCTGAGATGCGCTCTCAGTGACGGGTGGTATTCAGCTCCCCCGTCTAGGCACGTAGCTTCAAAGCAACCAAGAAATCCACCATTACAGTTAGGCGAAAAATGAAGAAAAAGATGGCCCTACGTCTCTTCACACTACACGGTGTAATTCACAAAGGCACGGGAAGAGATGCATCATCCTCACCATCATCATCGTCATCAGTCTGCACCGCGATCTGTCCCCCGCTTGTCAACACCTGCCGGTGTTTCGCCTCTTCCCCTAAACCGACCGACTCTCAGGCCAATAGATTCTCAAAGCAAACAAGGCAGAGGTTGTGCGCAGGATGTTCGCAGCTGAAGAGCTGCCTTCCGGTGAGTGGGGACCCGGGGGATCGGCGGTGAGGCAGAGAGGCGGTCCTGTATTAAGACTGATCCACTGCTAGACTACCAGAATCAGCCATCACCTCCAGTCGGGGGGAGGGGCGCAGCCAGCCCCTCGCTGACTACATAGACCACAGAGGCCAGAATCATAACCTCATTCATCTCCCACCCCATCTAAAAATATCACAGTGCCTTGGTGATTTATCATTCATCATTAACAGCCCGTGATGAAGGAGAATAAATGTCAGAATAATGGATGCAGCTCCCTCGAAGTGACCACCATCTTATAACTGTATTGACATGTTAGCCTTTTCTGTCAGTTTGTCTGTGGCCACATATTAATAAGATACAGTGTGTTGAACCAAATCTACACTCTTTATTATCACCAGCAGCCAAACATCAGTGATGCAAGCATCAGTCACTTAAAGGTGGATTTTTTCTATATGAGACTGGTTTAACCTTTCTAATATACATTTAAAAATTACATTAACATACCACTAGAAAAATGTGGTTTTAGGCAGTACAGGGACATGAGCAAAATTCCTGGCATCACCTCATTTTTACATATGTTAAGTTTATGTCACAGGTCTACCTTCACTTTTATTCTCTGGCAAAACACACACTTGCTTTAAATTGTAAATAAAAAATGCATGAAATAAATGCATTTGATCAGTTCACAATGCAGGCATTATAAGTTACAGTAATACCACAAAGTTTGGACAGAAGTTGCGTAGATCGCAAGGTGTTTCATGGTTGGTAGTGTTTCTCTTAGCAGCAGAGGCCAATATGTCCTCGCTTATTTTCTAGTCTGGGTCACACTAGGTCCTACGTTTTCCATAATGCAACTTAAACTCTCTCCGTCTGGTAAACACTCATATCTCCACACCCACAGTTTGTAAGGCGGGATCTCTGTTAAAACATGTCATCGTCTCCCCTGATGGCATCATTTGGGGTTATTTCCTCAGACCATAGGACTGGTTACATTTTAATATACTATTTAAATGTGTTTAAAGATGCAAAAGCTCATACACACGTGTATACACACAAACATTGATTTTATACATATAAAACCTTGATAGAGAGAAGGAAGATGAACCAGTGATAGTTAATATTCTTTTTTTTTTTTTTGCACAATGCATTCCAAATAGTTTCTGGGAGTGTCTCAACCTCATTAACCACCTGAGCGACCTGGTTGCTCAGGTGCAGTAACCTGAGCTGGTTAGTGCCCCACAAATCAAACTGTGGTTGCAAAATCAAACTCCAAATGTAAAGGGGTGTAACTGTGTGAAGCAAGACATCATCTGAAATAAAGCACATATCTCTGTTAACATGCTCTAAATAAATAAAGACACAAAAAGGCTAGGTTGAAAGCTGAAACAAGCATAACTCTAATTTGTGGTTGGAGGAAATATATTCAGAAGCACTGAGCCCAGTACAATTTCAATCTTGTTTCCAAGAGCCCGAGATGTCTGGTAATGCCCTACGCCCAGAAAGACACAAAATATGGAATAATGATTTTGAGTGTTGAACACATAAAAAACAATATAATTCTGGCCCAAAACAAGATCACAACTATTCCTTTATAATATGTTCCAGACACATTTGCAATACAAATATCACTAAATAAACAGGTTACTACCAGCTTGGTTAGCTGTTTTCGCTCAGGGCCAACATAAAAAAGTGTAGTTTCAAGTTGATATCTTTTGGCATGGATGTTAGGACACTTTTTTCCAATGTGTAACTGCGGTGAATCTATGCAAACTACAGACGACATCCTTCACAAATTAGCAAGCTGCAAACAGTTCTTTCAAATCTGCAGAAGGTGGGTGTTTGGTATTCAGACCACAGAGCACAGTTTTTCAGTGCAGTAATCCTTTAAGGCTCACAGTTGTGAGTGATGAGAGTGACAGAACATGACGGCCCCAGTTCCCATCTGATGCACATGTTTGCCATTGGCATGCGCATCATTATTTTGGCCCTCATGTTCACAGTGATACTTAAGGTATTACACATGAGTGAATCCCAACCTGAAGCAGTTATCATAGTGTCCACACCTCCTTTTGTTGGCAGATTTTACTTCATACTAGAGAATCATTTCATTTCAGTCTCGTAACTCCCAAACCAGTCACCACCTCAACCATGCAACACACGCACACACACACACACACACACACACACACAGTCTCCGAACTACACTCTGTCTTCACATTCAGTTGAGAGCTTTGGTATGGATCAAAAGAGCCTAGAATAAGTTTAAAAGAATAACACCAAAGGAATGCACTATACCAGTATTTTTAAAGCCATAAATAATTTCCGGGGTACTTTCTGCACATACGTGCTGATAAAAGCAATGGCTCCTGAAAGCCAGGCTTTCAGTGAGTTGGAGAGAGCTGTATGAGGCAGCACAGCTGAGATATGACAACTGTCCTCAAACAAGCTTTTTTCCAGCTCTGTGCTTGTGTGTGTGTGCGTGTGTGCGTGTGTGAAACGCAGAGTGAGCAGATTACATAAGCCTGGCCTACCTCTGTGGGCTCCCTCTCCAACCTCCCTGACATTTAGACAACAAAGGTCACATCTGAAAGTCTAAATCTGCACAGACACCAATGCTAATATACTCATACATATACAGAAGAGAGAGAGAAAGAGTTTGTAAAAATGGCAGAATATCTCCCGCCAGTGGAGAATCATCTGTTAAATCAGACTGAACTTAAATTTATTGTAAATGAATTTAATGCACAACAAGATGCAGCTAATTAACATGATGTGTTCAGGATTCTCATTATTGTGAGGGATTTGTATTATTCCAACTGGGGTTTAAAGCATTTAAGTCAAATTGTGATACCAACCGTTTTAGTTTGAGGATGCTGGAGACACAATCAACCTAACATCTTTTAATTTGACCATTCAACCATAAGCTGAAAATTCCCTTACTGGATATTTCACAGTCATATCCCATGACCTTTATCAGCTGCAGTACTTGTAACATGTTTGAAAACACTGAATCATGGTTGATTAACTTTGTCCTTATTGACAAAAAATATACTCTTTCATGTTAAAGTGATAGCATATCTCGACAAGGTAATCTAAATAAATTATTATTACTAAGTATTCACCCTCTTCACCTAAATCATCACTGAAGTGGTTTTAGAAGTCACACAAGTAGCAAAATGAAGATCACATGTATGAGATGACTGTAGTTTAAATGTTTGTATCTGGAAGGTCTAGTTACTGGTGAATCAGTTTCCTGGCCAAAAACTACACTACAAGAACACAAAACAATACTCCATGCACCCCTTAGAAAGGTTGTCTGGGGAAATCTAAAGTCAGGGGATGGACACATGCAAATTTCCAAGTCACTGAGTATCCCTTGGATATTCAGTTTAATCGATCATTAAGAAACTGTAAATGTAATGATACAATGACAGATGTAAATCTGTCTACAGCAGGATGTCCTCAAAAACTAAGGAACATGCAAACAAGGGACTATAGATGAAGGCCACCAAGACACCTGTGACTCCTCTGAAGGAGTTACAAGCGCATTCAGCTGAGATGGGAGCGACTGTGTATACAACAGCTGCTGTCTGGGTTTTTCACCAGTCATAGTGTCTAGTCTGATGGCCAGATGTGCCATATTCCCTCCATTTCTTAATGGTGGATTTGCAGTAACTGAACCCCGAGGCATATTCAGTGACTTGGAAATGTTCTTGTATCCATTCTCTGATTTATGCTTTTTAGTAACCTTTCTCCTGCAGAGTTCTTTCGAGTGTTCTTGTCTTCACTGTGTAGTGCTTTTTTGCCAGGATCAGGAGGTGGAAACTTCTAAGTGGCTTGACTACATTTTACAGGCACTGTGTATACTACTACAGTATATAGAGTTGTGTCAAAACTCTATAATTCTAAGGCAGCTGCAAAAAAGCTTATGGGCGAATATTAACAGCAGGGCCATTGTATTGTAGTCCCCACAATGCACTAACTACAGCATGTTTTAAATCATGTATGTCCTTGTCACCACAGTCTCATGTAAAGTCTATAGCTGCATCCACTGCACCAAGTTGACAGTCAGTCTTATGATCTCTCACGTCACCGGCTCTTGTTAAAACGATCCTGAACTCCTTCCACAAAAGCAGCTGCTCACTCCTTTTTTGATTGGGACATCTTTTCCCCTGTGAGAGAACTGCTCCAGTGCACACTGGAAACCATGGTGCAATTTAGTCAAAGGAACACGATCATCCACAAATAGCACAGGCCATGCTAATGTCTTCAAACTGGACTCTCTCCAGACCTCAAGTGTGCCTCAATATCCTGTAATGAATATTACAAACAGCAATACTGCCAAAAAATCTAGTTTAATTGCACTTTTGCCATATAAAACTAATTTCCCACTTTATGCCTCAGGGTAATATATTATAGTTAACAGTATCATGGTAGGATGTAGGCAGGAAGCTGTGCTACTTTTGGTGGTAGTCACTTGCTAAAACATTGGCATCATTGCCACACTGGCAGTCAACGATGAACCTCTCGCATTCAGATGAAAGATGTGAGATCAGCTCTTTCACTCTAATTGTGGAACTACTCTCTGTTAGCTCTACTCAAAGACGACTACAAACTTCACTACTAGCAAATTAATCTGTTTGTGGTCAGTAGGTATTTGGCTAATGGGAGGCAAAGCCTACCACACCCATTTCCTCTCCAGTCTGCTCCAATTCTTTTGTCCATCCCCATGACAACCACACCGACTTCCTGCTTCCTCCCAGGCCTTCCAGCCACAAAGCACCCTAAAAATAAATAGTTGGACTCTTCCTGAACACAGTTTTGTCACCATTGTTCAGACATCAGCCGTTTATTCGTTCAGCTCAATTTGGCCATTTGTGTAAAAGCCAGTCAGTGGGTCAGAGCACAGATTTTAAGAAATAGAGTAAGACAGATGAGATAGATGAGGGAGGTCATTCCAAGTAGAGTGGGTGGAGAAACAGGAACCAGTAACAATGAATTATTATTTAATGATAAACCAGTACAACAAGATGAATCTGCCCTGAGACTGTTCTTTATGTCAGGCCCTAGAGAGACTGGATAACATTGTGCAGTTCTAGCAGGGGAACTGAAGACAGCGAGTCTCTGTGTGAACATTGCCAGAATTAAGGGTATATGAAGTCTCTTGTGGATTAAAAACAGGCTTTTGAAGACAAGCTTTCAGTGGAAGTACATACAGTTTGAAGCTAATTTAATAAATACCTGTTTTCCACACTTCCATGACTGAAACATTACAATTTGATAAAAGGAAAGTAGGTTAACTGTGGCATCACAACACAAACTCAAACTCAACAGTGTCCGTGTACTTGACAGTGCATACTTTAATCTATGATTCTCACCAAGAGATCTGATAAAAAGTAAAGGAATAGAGCAACATTTTGTTTGTCTATTTGAAAGACACCATTCTATTGTTAGATTATACTGTATTATTATACGTTGTAGTTACTTTTGCTGCAAAGCGTTTCATCTAGATTTTTTGATTATGTAAACACACAGAGTCTTTTATGAATCCATTAGGACACTTTCTTGATGTATCTAAAAAGTAGAAGATTCATTACATTAGTGAAATTATGAACATATTCATTCTGAAATCCCTAAGGCTCTCTACTCTTCTGTGAGTGTGTGGTAATTCTGAAACTTCTGTAGAATTTTCCATAGAGGGGAAACTAAAAGAGACTGTAACAAGCTCCCCAAACACAGCACTGTAGCTTTTCAAAAACTGTAACAAAAAGGAAGCATTAAGGAGCACTGTTGAAAATGTAGTCAACAAATGTTATTTATGTTTCTGTTCAGCATCAGTGCCAGTGTGTACTTAAAAACCCACAGATTGGTCATTTGAGAGCCTAGCTGTGGGGTGAGGGATTGAAAACAAAATTACCTGAGCTAGGAATTGGTTGGCTGCCCAAGTCAGCCCTGCTTTACTGTACTTGTGCTGTGCTGGTTGCGAGTATACAGAGTGTGCATGCTAGTGTCACTATTCATCAGAGAAATGTCAGCCGCCTGGGGCCCAAAACACTGGGATATAGGAGAAGTAGTGCCTTCACATCCTGCCTGAGATCTCTTGGTGCTATATTTGCATGCAATGTTTGTTTGATATTCATACTGTGTCTCTTTGGGAGCCAAGTGTACACTACCAGTCAAACGTTTGGACACACATAGGATTTACCATGTTTTTCATGAAAAGATACATGTCTTCAGTTGTGTTACCATCATTGCACATGGTTTTCTAATGATCAGTT
>JAUMHL010000002.1:6077056-6087824 GCA_032362345.1 Sandelia bainsii | reverse complement strand
CCTTACACTGTAAAGTGCCTTGAAATGACTTATGTTGTGATTTGGCGCTATATAAATAAAGTTGAATTGAATTGAATGAAGTCTTTCAGTTTTGGTCACAGAGAATGATGCTGTATTTAAAAAATCTCTCATTGTAAAAGCAACATCCCACTTTGTTTTGGTTTTGTCCCACTTTAAAGTCAGAGAGAACTATTAGAACTATTAATGCAGAACACAAAAGATCAAGATTAATCCCAAATCAGTCTGTATGTTGACAAAGCAGAGAACTGACAAGATCCTAATCTGGTTTGAGTAATCTACTGATGCGATGGATTTACTGATAAAACCTCTCAGCCTTGTTTGCTTAGTTTTTATCCTCCAAGTTGACCATTGTATACATCTGTAGAAATTATTTTTAGTGGTTGTTAGTTATGAGAGCTGAAAATACTGCACAGCAAGGGGAAAATTATGCTTTAAAGAATAGTCACTTTGATATTTACTTTCACTGTAGGATTACAGAATTAGATTTTTGCTTTTTTTTTGTATTTTATGACTCGTTACAAAAACTATTAAATTGGCTCACACAACATTTAATGGCAATCTGCCAATTAGGTGATCAGATATGCAGAAATTTGTAAGAAAATATATAAAATACAGAGAAAGTTATCAGTCAAATTAGTCAAAACAGTTCTGTCTCATCAAGAAGGAAAACTGCAGCACATTTGAGCCTGTGGGGTTTTTGCTTTAAGATGGTGCTTTCAGATAATAACGGATCATATTACAAGGTGACATTCTTGTGTGCTGACTTAAGAACAGAAAATGTCTTTATCCTTAACATAAACCTGTCAAAAAACCATGGAAATAAACACTGTATCACACAAACAGTGGAAGCTGATCACTGTGGGTAAATTCACCTAAGCAGCCTGGGAAGACTCTCACAAATGTTATAACTGATGCTGGATAACAAGCTCAGGAGTGCCATAGGCTTTACATAGTTTCATAACAGAAATCACTGCATGTTGTGACATTACTGAAACTATCCACCAATACAGCCCAACTAACCTGCTGTGGCAGTAACATAGCATAGTTTGAGTGATGATGGAAGGATAGAAAGACTGGCCCTGATGAGGTTTAATACAAAATGTGCTCCAAGACAGCTTCAAAACAAATCTGTACATGCACAGACATGCATGGCCTGACAGAATACAGAGTATAATGTGGAGGTACTACAAAACAGGATTCACCAGTGACTCAGAGAATTAACACACAACACTGTTCCTCCAGTTCCCAGGAACAAGCAGCCATCTGAAATAAAAGTGGAAATGGCTTTTGTAGGAAGTAAAGGAATCCCTCTCAGTGGTTATATAAAAGAAAAGGCCCTGAGCCGCTCTGTCTCTCTCCCTAACAAAAACATGGAGTTGCACGCCTATGCATACAACAACAACACACACCTGTCAGGCATAAACCCATTCTTCGGAAGAAACAGCTTAGGGAGGCCCTGACACAACCACCTGCTCAGATTCAGTTAGCAGCACAACTATTTATCAGAGCCCAAAACAGCATAAGGTGGTGGCTGTAGCAAGTTACAGCAGACACATGCCCATCCTTGGCAAGGGAACGACGTTGAATGAACACTGATAAAGGATTCTAGGTTGCTTGTGTGTGTCAGAGTGCGAAGTGCACATGAAGTTATTTTGAGGAATATCTAGTCGAGTCTAGTCTAGTTTATTCACAGGGCTCTAAAATAAAGTGCAGTTTGAAACAAATGCTACGCATTCACATTATGTTTGACAGAAATATCATTAGCCAGTTCAAGTAATTCCTCACCAAATAATAAAGTTGTCAATGCAATAATTCATACATCCTGACAGATGAATTCTGAATACATCGGAAAACCATGTGAATTGTGTGTATGTGTGCACCAATGTACTAAGAGGAAAGTGCATGATATCAGCTGAGGCCTAGTAGGGAGACTCAAACGGTGGTAAAATGTGGTTAAATTTACATATAAGCACTGGTGCTCCCAATGTTTGTCTAAAAGAGTGTACATAAAAAGTTATTCAACTCAAAATTGTCCTTTTTATTACTGTGCTAAAATTTGCTCAACAAGCCCCTGACTGCTGACTCATGCATTCATAATAAGTAGATAGCATTGCATAATATCATTATGACCAGACAGACCTAGGTCGGCCCAAACTTAATCATATAAAATTTCAGTTGAAACTCTTAATCTGTGTGATGCCCTTAATAAGACAGTCCCACTTTCTGACAAGTTGACGGCAGAGCTTCGGGCACAGCATTAGTAACACACAGGAAACTGTCCTCTCATATGCATAGGAATTAACAAAAGACTGGAAGAGGAGAGGAGAGGAGAGGAGAGGAGAGGAGAGGAGAGGAGAGGAGAGGAGAGGAGAGGAGAGGAGAGGAGTGGGCAGTGACTTGGGGAGAAATCCATTTAAATGAAAGGGAGAAGAGAGGCGTCAGCATTAGCTGTTAATCCACTGCAGTGAGAATGCTTACTCTCTGCCTGCGGCCTCTAGGCTCCAGTAGTCATCCTAACAGAAAGACTGTAACATACACTGCACTGTATCACAAACAACAGACACGACCCTGACATGAGATCCATATCAAATAAACAATGCATGACTTACCAGAAATAAGACAGCAACACACACTTTTCATGTTGAGGCATCATCCATCCATGTGACTGCACTACAGCTGCATTACCACGTTATGTCACATTGTGCATATTCAGTATGTATATACTGTATACAGTACATTGTATCTCTGTGCTCAGAACACATTTCCAGTGTTGTGTGTCCACGTTCCCTACCCCAGGGGAGGGCCACAATACAAAAGTGCACATACAAAAGGAGCATCTCTCTTCCCCTCTCTGTTTCTCTCCCACCCCTTTTTCTCTCTCTCACCCACACACTTTCTCTATTTAGCTCACACTTAAAAAGGCTACCTAAAGATAGAAGCAAGAAAATGAACAGGAGCCAGCGAGTGTCATGGCAACAACGTGCCGTGGCTCACAAACACTATTTAGACCAGTAAGAAAAAGTTATAATCAAAGCCTAAATGCAGTGGTGTCGCTTCTTCAAAGGCACAGTTTACTAAATTTGTGTGTGTGTTCAATCTGATGGAGCAGCGCCAGAATGGAAAGCCCTGGTTGAGTAACACCGCACGCCATGAAAACGGGCTACTTACTTACATCAAATGTTGTGGTAAATCCCCACTGACTCCATAAAAGTAAGTTATATATCAAATAAGTTTGAACATGTAGAAAATGTGAGCTTTATACACATATCTTTACAATACAGTGTGTATTCATTGTTAAATTACATTGATCACCTAATTCTGTGTAGTGTAGTAGGAAAATACCTCTCTAATACTAGATCATTATTAATATGTAAACATATTTTTAATGTAATATGCTATAAGACAGCACCATGATTGTCTTTCATGAATCAAAGAACTGGCACAGAGTATTAAAACGTAAAGCATGTAGTAATCAGAGATTCAATTTAGTCTGATCAAATAATAATGTAAATGATGTTGAGCTATATGCGTTTAAGTTCTGTAGGTGTAGATGTTGGACAGAGCCCCAGAAATATTCACTACCCTGTCAGGATATTTCAGAAAAACTGTGCATCTCCTTCCACTAGAATCCCTGAGGCCACTTGCACATCAAAGCACCAATTCTGAAATGCCTGAGTTCACTTCCTGAGTAGTATTACTCCATTGTACTCTGAAGTTAATTTTACACAACTGACAAAGACATTTTACACTTCTCACACATTCCAGCACACCAGGCATAAAGAAACAGTTTAATCTCATTCCTTTTTCCTGCTTTGAAATCCACTTCATTTGTCTGCATCTCTTCGCTCATCAGATTAAAAACATCTGAAATGTTCAGGATGAGTAATGGCCTAAGAGTAATGGATGACATTAATCCACATGGCCACCATCTTCACGTATCAGTTCCTTCATTATCTGATGAAACACTGACCAGTCATTCTGGTGCTCAGTTGTACATCCTATTATCTCACATCTGCTCGTATATACATCAAGTAACCACATTCAGTGTCACTGAAGCCTGTAAGCCTGTGTAGGTTTATATATGCACATAATATCATATAAACTGTGGTCACTGTATTTTCTTTGTAAACCTGTACCTGAGTTTATTTGTTCATGTGTATGTGTGTTTATGAGGGTTTGCTTGTGACTTACTATGTTGACCTGCAGTGGTTCTGAACCAGGTCTCAACAGTCTCCTCCTCCTGCAGCTACCGGAGTCTCCAGACCGCAAACGCACAGAAGATGATGACTGACCTATTGTGTGATGGGCACAGATGATCAATTTAACAAACACACGTCAACCACAAGGGTGTATATTAATAATGAAATAAAAACATGTAATGTTACCTGACTGAGGGAGGAGCAGTGTCAAGGCAGTGACAGTGCTGTGGGGCAGAGGCAGGGAGCGGCACCTCTGGAGAGATGCCCTGAGTGGGGGCTCCAATGGTGACACACCAGGGGGGCGAGACAGGGCCTAGAGGGTACTGAGTAGTTAGGGCATCTCCAATATTCTATACAGTATCACTTCAATGCACATATGTGCACACACACACACAAGGTTGAACGCACACACTCTCTTGCCCTTCGCATTAAACAAAATTCTTCCTTACTGTCTTGTCCCCTTTTTGCAGTGAATTAAAGTATTTCACATCCATCAAGTCTATTCTGGTGCACTGGTCACTGTACATGCCCTGCAGCAAACCACGAGAGATCATACATCATGCTGAAACAGGCGGTCTCCCAGGTTAAAATGAACTGACTCTGAGTTAGGACAATGAGAGGTAGAGCTTATGGGAGCGATGAGGCAGAAAATTGGCCACAGAGAAAGACTGAGAGTGAGAGAGAGAGAGAAGGAGAAGCCACGAAGAAAGAAAGAGAAAGAACAAGTGAGAGAGAGAAAATGAAAACGAGAGGGAGAGGAGGATGTGAGCTGAGGGAAAAGCAGCATCCAGAAATAAAGGCCTCTATAAATGGGGCAGAGCATGCATGCATTGTTGCAGCTAACAGTGAATGGTTTATAAATACTGGGTTAGTACTAGGCTGCCCTTCAAAGTCTGTAGTGTGTGTCTGATTCATTATGAACTTGGGCAATATTTATCCATGAGTTGGTGGAGACTACTAGTGAGACTCTGCACTCCTTTTCTTCTGTACACATCAGGATGTGAGACATTTAGATCTGCTGCATATACATTGATTTGCTCAGTTTAATTATATATTTGGATATTTATGGGACTGTTTATTAGTCATTTTCATGTCAGTGTTTGCATGTTTACTTTCACTAAAATTATGCACAAATGCCTATGTTTGTTGATTGGCATCTTACTCTGTGGTGCAGCTCCGTGGACTGCGTCTCCCTAGTAACACTGGTCTCTATGACAGAGCACGGCCTGGAGCGAGCAGCCATCCGCCTCTGCCCCGGAGAGTGTTGCATGGTTGGAGCAGGCCTGCGTCTCGGCCGGCACAGTGAGCCAACCTCACTGTAAAGGTTGTAGTGATCTCGGTCTGAGTTGAGCCTCCACGGGTCCAGGACAGCTGAGGCCGGGCGAGGACGAGTGCGCAGGGGCTTGAGAGGTACAGAGGTCTTCTCTGTGCCAGACTGGGCCACGGCTGGGCCCGGCTGTCTTACACTGCAGCCTGTCTGGCTGGCAATCTGCTCACACAGCTGTGATTGGCACAGATACTCAGCAGATTGGCCCAGATAAAGGTGCAACAATGCATTTCTTGTGTAGGCAATTAGATTAATTCCTATATACTGTATAGGTTCAACAGAATACACTGGACCTAATACCTAATATTTACCTAAATCTCATATGTGCCTAATATTTGATTTCAAATACCTCTTGATATTTCATTCTAATTGCAGTTTTAGCACTAGCCACAAGTGCCAAGACTCCACCTCAATTTGTAAACAGTTGCTAATTATGGAGGAGGATTTTCCTGGTGCCATCATTTCTGAAGTTATTATAGCACTGCACATTAGCACCCTTCCCAAAACAGAGATTCCCACAGCCCTTGCCCTTGCATAATAAACCCCTATGAAAGTGTGCTGAGTATTGAGATGTCATATCTCATTTTGTCATTAGGAGTTGGAACAAACATGTGCTGACTTGTTGGTGTGACTAGAAGGGACATGACTAATGCCTCCATTGGAATGAGAAGGGAAGGGTGCCGTCATGAGGCACAGACGTCACAGAGCTCTAGGGCTAATGCAGCCACACACAGCCAGCTCGATGGGAAAAAGGGCTTCCTTGCATGCTACACGTGGCTGGCAAAGCAGGAAAGGACAAACTCCTTATGATGCTGTCCGCCACTGTAATTACTATTTCCTTTTCTCTCCAACAGATGGGGCAAAAGGACAACTGTAGAATAGGTGCCCAAATCCTCACAGGCTGGTGTCTTGAAGGATTCTGTTTCTCCCTGACAGTTAATGAATCATACCTAGGACTTATAACATAATTAAATGAATAACAACAATAGCACCATTTACATTCTAGTTCGTTGTTCATGATTGTAAGAGCAAAAGAATGACCATTGTTAGAACAATTACAAAAATGACATTTTAAGCATATATGCAGCAATTATATGATGCATGCCTCTGGCTATGTTAATGATGTGGAAAAAGCTTGTAATGGAATGCGGTTATGGCATAAATGTGAGACACATTATATATGAAAATACTTTTCTCATAAAACAAACACAACAGTATGTCTGCAAAGATTCTCAGTCAGGTGAGGTGTGAATTGCGCCTGATTTTCCTGGGAAGGAAGCTACTTGGATAAGTAGTGAAACATTTCAACCTAACAAGAAAGAAGTCCAGTTGTCATGACTCAACTTCCAGAACATCAATTACTGACTTCTTTAACAAATGCATTTATGAAAATCCAGTGGCCGGTAATTAATGCAACTAATTTTCTATTTAAATTCACATACCTTGAATATCTCCTCTGTGGAATCTGATGCAGGTACACTATTACTTGTGCTCTCTTTATCACCTTGTTGTGATTGGACATGTACTTCCTGTGTCTGGTGGTAGTCAGACAGAGCATCCCTGGAATTCTGCTCATTTCCCCTCTGCTCTTGACACAGAAACTTTAATGGATCGCTTTCAACCATAGCTTCTTCTTTACTCTCTTTGCTTGGATCTGAGTTGGGGATATGATTCTCTACCATGGCTGTGGACCTGTGGTTTGTCTCTCTGCCTATATATTTGTCTGTACCCACAGATGTCTGAAGGCCATTGACAGCTTGAGATCCTGGGCATGTCCTGAAACCTTTCAGAACCACCTTAGGGGATCGTTCTCCTGTCACAGGTGCTACAGCCTCGCTGTCAGAGCTACTGGTATGTGAGGATTTAGTGGTCACTGGTGTCGATGGGGTAGGCTCGGACTTTGGAAGTCCTTCACTGTGAAGAATCAGGGACACACTATGAATATTGTCCACTGTACGCTGTGAGGCCCGTGGGGAGCTCACTGGAGTTCCCTCTCCTTCTGGAGGAGAGAAGGAACGTGATGTTGTCCGCCATTTCCTGGCTGTCTCTGCTACATTGTTGAAAAATTTGAACAGGCCACCAAAGTGCCCCTTGTTTTCAGAGTGCTTTGGAGGTGGAGCCTGAAAGTCTCTGACACTCTCAAAGTCTACAGAGCCATAGTCGGAGTCCATGGTTTTGTCCAGAGAGTGAAGCTCAGAGTCAAAGCTCCTCTCTGAGTAGACAGGATTGGCCTTCCCCAAAAGGGAAATCCTCCTCAGGTAACTCCAGACATCCTTGTGCCTCCTTCCTCTTCCCTGGTGAGTGCTACCTTTAAGACTAGGGTCTTCACAGCCTGCAGCTGTTTTGTCACAGTTGCTTGAATTGTTCTGGCTTCTTTTAGTATAGGAAACTCTTTCAGATGGTTTACAACCATTATGAGTAACAGTCTCTCCCATGACAGCAGGCTGAGGGCCATCTGTAGGAGCTGAGAGGTCAATGTCTTCAAACGAGCAATCAAATTCTGCTGTATAGCCAGCATACGAGTGCCTCTTGCCACGGTTTCTCAGCATCCCCCTGCTGGACTGCTGAGGAGTGCCAATGTCACAACAGAAAGAGTCCTCATCTACCAAGGAGCTGTTGAATTTTACAGTGGGCAGTTTCCCTGTCTTCCCTCTGAACACAGAGGGGGATTTAAGCTTCTTGAAGGAGCGGACTTTGTCAGCAAACGAGAGTTTAGGAATGGATGCCTCCCCGGGCAGGATCATGGAGTGGGGTCTGCGCTCCAGCTCCGAAACTGCTTTCTTTCGGTTCAAGATTTTCCAGATGCCCCCTGTGGCACGGGACCTCCGGTTGACCTCCGTTCTGTCCTTGACACGGGTTTGAGAAGAGGCAGCCTGGGTCTCCCCCTGCCCATCTGCAGGCCCTGGCCCGCTCTCCTGGATATAAACACTGCTGGTTTCATTCTCCACATCCAGAGAAACATTAAACACTTGGTTGACAAACCCATTAGGGTTGTTGTTCCCAGGGGCAGGGTTGTCTGTCTGTTCCATCCTCTCATTCCACAGTGTCAGCTTTCAGGTCCAATGCACATCATGTCTCAGGTCTCTCTCTCACCTGGAGGAACAAAACCACATTTTTGTCATTTCTTACTCATCTTATTCTGTCTGAAATAGCTCAAAATGACTACAGATGTACGCCATAAGTGGAAAATATATGAATATATATTAATAGTGGGTGGTCAGCTGTGTTTTACCTGCACACTAGGCCAAATGTTCAAGATTATGTGGTGCCACTTAAAACACTAAAACATAGTGAGAGCAATAGATGATCTTATTTTGTGCTCCTGAGACAAGGGCTTTTGTACCATGAGTCAACAGCCACAAACACCCACCACCCTCACCCCACCCCTCCCATATTTGGTCCATATTATCCAAAGTAATTATTTGAGACACAGTTCCTCCTTCACCATTTAAACCAGGAGGCTGCGTTGTCATGGAAACACTCACTACAGAGATGTCTGGTTATTTCAGGCCTGCTCTGGCTATGACATCAGCATAGCTCAGTTAAGCTCCTTCTGAGGCTGGAAGATGCTCAGTAAAGTGCTACAATACTGTTACTACTACATGTTAGTTACCTCTACCTCATAATGCCTTTAATGTATGGAAGCCTCTTCTGCAACTGGGGCCCCCAGCATCCATCTTTGTCAGTACATGAGCTAATCACTGAATATGTGTTTCAATTAAGATGGCCTTTTCATCACTGTTTAATTTATAAGCTGTTTTGTTTTTTGTTTTGTTTTTTACTGATAAGCTATTTAAGAATACAATTAAAAGAAAGTACTCAATCATTCCAAAAAAGCCTGATTAGCTAGAGGGGTAGTCTCCAATTACATCTTAATTAGCTAGTATCTATTTTAGCATATACAAAGTCACCTCTTTAGCCTTACTTGACTATTAGCTATTCTGATAATGCCTGCCTGGTGGTTGTAATGACATAAACTACTAAAAGCACACACAATCTATTTTTGTTGTTTGGCTTCCATAATAAACCCTGTCACAATACTTACAATAACTTTTTTTGACATTTCAGTGTAGCATTAAGTACCAGCGACTGTAAGTGAGGATGGGCGTGTAAAACGTATGTTTTTTAAAGAAAATATGGCGTCAGTAAAAATTGACATTGACGTTACAGCAGGTTGCCGAACCCAGTTTCACGCATTTCATTTGTGAAATTTCTTTACAAGATATTTTCCCGTTATTTAATGTTTCTTCCAGGAAGTCAAAGTAAACCGGATTAAAATCCAACTTCGCTTAGTTATACCCGCGAAAAATAGACACTGTCGCCTCTTAGCGCTTGAAGTTGACCGGTAAAGCTTTTAACTTACCCCGGGAAAACGTAGATGCCCCCGTTTACATGGGCATCGTCGCTGTCGCTGTCCTTAAAGTCAATAAATACACCGTCTTTAACACCGGCTAAACTTATCCAGAGTCCTTCACGGGCTTAACTTATATCCATGAGCAAGGCTGAAGTAATGTTGCGGACAGCGACTCCTTTGTAGATCACATGCGGGTTTTTTTTCCTCTAAACTTCGTCAGAAACTCTCCGAGTTAGTTACAGACCGGTGAACTCTTGCCCTGTTCACTCCTGCAGACGCCGACACTCTGATTTGTGATAAAGCTCTCACGCAGACAGCGCAATACACACACACACACACACACACACACACACACAAGACACTAAGAAACACATACCTACACACTGAAAACTGCATGCATATTCATATAATTATTGAATTATTTAAATCATTATGTGTTTGTTGTTATACATAGGAATATAGACCTAATTTTGTCTATATAGCCTATCGTACATTATACTGTATTAACTTAACCATTATAATCCAACTTTTATCCTTGAAGTAATTAAAATGTTAAAGTTTTTCATTGCTGCTATATATATATATATATATATATATATGTGTGTGTGTGTGTTTGATTTATATCAAATATATATTTGATGTGCACTTTTTTTCTGTCCAATTTCTTCGATGGATTTAAGGAAGCACCTTTAATTTCTAAAGGAACATCAGTGAAAACAAGTGATTGACTGAACTCTGGTCTCACTAGCTGATTCTCCTTTGGGATTTGCGTTGAATGTGAAAATCCTTCTATTGAAATGACACAATGGGGAGAGGGAGCGCGGTGGGGGTGGGAGGAATTGGTGGTGGTGTGTGTGTGTGTGTGTG
>JAUMHL010000002.1:6064661-6076956 GCA_032362345.1 Sandelia bainsii | reverse complement strand
CCCCCCCCCCCCCCCCCCCCCCCCCCCCCCCCCCCCCCCCCCCCCCCCCCCCCCCCCCAACTGGAGGAATTCACAAAAACTAAACAGCTCCAGCGCTCCATAGCCGTGAAAGAGGAGATGGTGGAAGAAGGGGCCTAAATTTAAACATTTCCTCTTTGTCCTGTTTTGGGCCCATTGTCATCGCATGGCGTTCTCCCTTCTGCACAGGAAGGAGTGGATCTGACATCAACGCTCTCAGGCTGACAATGCCAGGAAGTCTGTCTGACTGTATGTAAATATCTCTGTGTCCACGCTTCCCTTGCTTGCCCGTGGAGCCACGCTCCTCTCAGTGGCCCTCTCCGTGAAGGGGTCTTAAGTACTTGAGGGTGTAGTGGTAGTAGTAGCAGCATGGTGATTTACATGCTACACTGCCCTCATAACTCATGCACTACTGTCACAGTGAATTTAAGTAACCTCATCTTCAAATGACCTCTCATCTGATGGAGAATCTTTTGTACATGGCCTCATATGTAGAACTAATAGGCTCGCTTTTTATTTATATACACCCACAAACCTATATTTGCCCATTTCTGATTTTTCGGTTTTGCTGTTTCTTGTTTCTCCCGTCATTTTTCACCTCATAGTTTTACGTTGATTCGTTGTTTGTTATTCTCCTTCACTTCCATTCCCTCACTTCTTTTCTCCCTCCCCTTACTCCCCTTACTCATCCACTTCCTCAGAACCCCCAAGCAGTTCTTCCTGCTGTCCCCTCTCATCACAAAAGACATCCTGGCTCAAGCGGGCCAAATGTTTTTTAGTCAAGACCTGGCCCACACAGACATAAAACGAACCTCTTACGTTTAGAAAATAAATTCATCCAAACAACATTTTGTATGAGTGATAAGCACAAGTGCGTGATGAATGGAGAGAGACAGATTACAGATTTATACTCTTTCAACCAGCTGGGCCTCTATCTGAAGTGATAAGTTTTGTGTTGCCATTACAGAGAGTTTACTTTTGGAGGTTGCTTTTACAGAGAGTGTTGAACACTGTGCACAGAGCTCTTTGAAATGATGTCATTAGCTTCTCATTTTCAGAACAATCAACCTTTTCCTCCTCTTCCTATGACATGATCCCCACTGGTGGGTTTGGTGGAGATTACTGGAGACAAACACTCTCTGAGTTTAGGCCCAGCTGTAATTATTTCACCAGTCTTTGTCAAAGCTGCAGAGTGAAAACAGGCTGCCATGAAAAAGATGTCCAGACAGGGAGGGATGGGGTGTGTGTGTGTGTGTGTGTGTATGTGTGTGCAGATATGTTGTGATATCAAATGAAAGGCTTACTAAAGCCTGGGAACTGGATTCGGGAGGTGTGTGAGAACAGCTGGGTGTTCAGACAAACTTTATTTTCAGTGCAGGTGTTTAGGAACGTAGAGGCCAAAAACCTTTGTATCTGTGTAATGTTCATGTCCGTAGAGGAAGATGCTGATCACACTGTGAGCCTGTATACACCATGACTCCCCGCTCTGGCATGTTAAAGTGCTCTCACACACTGCCACACAGGCAGATTACCATTTTTGCTCACTTTTTGTATAAAATATACACAGGTCGTAGTTGCCTCCAGTGGTAGAAGAGAGTTTAAATTACACTGACATTCCTGACATTCCCTCAGCACTGACCTGCATACTTCCCTGGCCTGCCTGCACATGGCACTATCCATAAAAACACATACCACACACACACATTAGAGTCCATCCAACCAGTTCAAAAACAGTTTGATCTTCACTAAATTTGTTTGAGTACGTTTGAGACTCACACAGAAACACACACGTACTATCTCACATGACATGCGCATGGGCAGGTAGAATGTTAACATGTGGAAAGGTGGAATCTAGCAGCCATTTGAGAGACAGTGAGAGGGAGACATAGAGAGAAAGAGAGAATGAGAGGGACAGGACAAAGGGAGTATGTGTGTGTGTGTGTGTGTGTGTGTGTGTGTGTGTGTGTGTGCGTGTGTGTGTGTGCAGCTTCAGCTGGGGACTTTCAGCCATTATCAGGATGAATCTGAAAACAGGAAGGCGAGTTCCAATAAACAAGACGAAAGGAAGACAACCACAGTTCTACTTCCTGTTTCAGTGCAAGAGAGGAAACAGCAGATTTTTTAGGAATTCAAATCAGAATCAGCACTCTAGAAAGTCCATCTTTACAAAACGTCAAATGCTCCTGACAAAGCCTTTAGCATTTGTGGGAACCATTACTTGCCTTTTGTCCAGCTTATTTTTACACATTGATTGAGTGTAGTTTTTTTTTCTGTGAGAAAATGTCAAAAGTCAAAAGTGTGATCAGGCAGATGTTTATCCCAGCTCTGCATCTGTGCGATTGTTTCTCTGGCTCTGCATCTTGCCATACAGGCCTTGGCCTGAACTGGAATTGGCTGTGTTTGTGGGTCAGCAGCAGTGAGAGAAAAGCCTGGCTAACAAAACATCGTTTCCGCTCATCTGGGTGCTTCCAGCTACTTTGGAGAGTGAGCAAAGTTTCTGACAGGGAAAACCCAGGGGACAATGTGGTAGAGGGTGAGATCATAGTCAGTAGAAGAGCGATATTTAACTGAGGCAAACAAAAAGAGATAAAACTTTGCAGATCATCCTGTGTCTTCATGCGATGCGACAGTATTACTGAGCAAAATAAAGGGTTGAGATCAAAGGTGAGATAGTCCACCATTAGTGTTGTGATTGATAGTAAACTGGCATTCCTCTCACTTATTCATCATTGAGAAAGTTGTTTAAGAGCTGTCTGTTTTATCTCCTTGACAAATGCTGACCTCTGACCACATCATTATCTCTGGTCAGTGTCCTCTGTGCAGGTTAGGCTGTGAAAATGGTGATGTAGGCCGCAGTGTTTTTAATGGAGATGAAGTAACAGTCACATTCTTTGGCCTATCAGTTATAAGTGGATGTAATCCCTCCCTCTGTCCCTCTCTCTTTTTCTCTGTCCTCTTGCTCAGTTATCATGTCCTAGTTAGAGGTGGAGGGATACGCATGCTGAGTGTGTAGTCTTCTTTCCGTTCCTTTCCTGCACATCCTCTGTCGTAACAACACAAGAAGGAGCAAATGAAGGCTTGAGGCTCTTATTTAGTAAGTTTACATTGTGCTTTTTGAACACATAGAGTAACCAAATTATTCTTTCACTGTAATCATTGTCTTCATAGTCTGTAGCGTAGCTATTTCTTTTAACTCTGTGGTTCAAAAAAAGGGCCTGTCAAAAATTTTAAAACGATAATGTGCAGTTGCAATAAGTGAACTAAACTAAATTTGAAAAGTATAGCACACTATAAATCAGTAAAATTACTTTAACCAATTATTATTATTAATTTATAGCTTTAGACAGGCAATTGCCTCAGCCAGAATTTAATGCATATGCTGCATGTAACTCGTTCTAAATCTAAATCTGAGGTGAAATATTTGGAACTGTGTTCATGTACATCAGTAATGTAGCAGAAGCACTGTCCTTAATACTACTACTGTTATTACTACTACTACTAATAATAATAATGATAATAATGATTATTAATATGATTGTTATTTTGTGTATTTCTGCATGTCACTGTTGATACAAACTTGCACATTGACTAGTCTGCAGCTATGCAGGCCCATATGCAGCAAGCCACGATGGACTGTGTTCTGACACGTGTCAGTCATGGACAGCATTAAATGTTGCCCACATTGAGCCCTGTCCACCACAATATTAAAACCACTAGGTGGAGTTAATGCTGTGGCTGAATGGTGTACACATGTACAGCCTCTGGACAATGGACAGGCATTGGAGTATGGATGTACCACCCTAAAGGTGAACCCTTCCCCACAGTCTGCACCACCCTCCCTCCTTCAAACACACTTAGATCCTCTCTGTTAGGGTGATGTAAGTGCACGTAGAGGATGTCACACACCAGTGTCCAAAAACAGAAAAACACCTGGGTGGAGAGAGACATCTAGAGGAACCAGCTAAAACTGTATTTTCCAACAGCATGTGGCTGTTTTTCCCCTCGTGTCAAATTTAACATGGGTTTTAAAATACAAAATACATTGAGGAATGTCTGTAAACCAAGTTGCAACATATAATACTTAAAATATTTTTCACATACCTGTAAAACTGTTTTGTTATGTATAAATCCTTCTCTGTAATACTTTTTACACAGAAATCTGCAGTTAAGGTCCTCTGCCACATGGTGGAACTCTGGCTCTTTCAAAGGACATCGCTGCATCTTGCCAGTGGAACAGTGGATTACAAGACAATCCTTTATTATTAAAAATCAGATATGGCATACATTTGAGAATATTGTCTATTTCAGGAGTAATACCACACAGGCAAATCCAGGTCTCAGGGGAATCAATGTGATAGAGTAAAACTGGAGGAATTGATCTAAGATGATGAAGTGAAATTGTCCAAATTTGCTATGAGGATTTTAATTAACTACTGGAGTTCTGAGGTTTAGTTCACTCTCTTGATAGACTCAATGATAAACTGTTCTGAACTGATAAAGGGCTGTGATTGTGCACTGGTCTGCTGCTGAATTCAGGCCCAGTATTAAACACAGAGGTACCCCAAGGCTTCAGGCTCTTCTCTCCGTGATTAATGTGTAGTTACATGTGCAGTACTTCCATGGAAAAAAACAGCCATATATGCTACCAAGAATCCTCTCCATTGGGATGCAGCCCTGAGCCGTGTGTCAATCAATGGCTCATGGTCATACTGTTGAAACTGTGACCTGAGATACATTTTTTTGAGAAAATGTGCCTTGGGCTAAAAAGTAATTTGGTGTGAAAGTAAAGAATTAGACCAAGGAGATGTGGCTAGCATTAAAGTTAGATGTGATTAAGCTACAAGCATCGACTGGATCTTTGTTACAAGGTACCAAGCCTCAGGAGGTTCTGCAGAATAGCAGAATCACTCTATTCATTTCCATGATTTTCCACTGTAACAGTGTGAGATGATTTCATTTGCTTTACATATTTGCAAAGAGCCCCCGTCAAAAAAAGCGTGATCTCATGCTTTTTGCTGGCCAGTTCCATAGAATTTGAGGCTGCATAATGGATACAAGTTAGGCAATGGCTTTGGTTAAA
This sequence comes from Sandelia bainsii, assembly GCA_032362345.1. Taxonomy (NCBI): domain Eukaryota; kingdom Metazoa; phylum Chordata; class Actinopteri; order Anabantiformes; family Anabantidae; genus Sandelia; species Sandelia bainsii. The sequence continues at coordinate 6,071,858 of JAUMHL010000002.1, read as the reverse complement.
TTAAAACCTACAAGTCAAGTGGAACTTTCTCATTTATTAATCAGTGGAACACATTGTCCTTGCTTAAAGGCTTTAAGAGACAAGATAAGAGACTTTTTAATCTGAATAAGGGAGACACACGGTATATTTGTCTCAGCTCTCAAATCCAGAACATCAAGAAGAGGTGAAATTGCAGATTTTATGTGTGTTTATGAGTCCAGTATATGTTTATGCATTTCACCTGGGTGGGCATTCATTCATTTATGCATCCTGAGAGTACAGAACATGTGAGGGAAAAGAGGTTATTGTTGTGATTAGGGGCAGAACTGTCGGAGAGGTTGGAGCCCAGCACTCCAAGCTGAAGACACTTTCATGTTAGCAGCTGTCCAAGCCCAAAATGGCCAATTACCATCATTTCTCTGCCGGTGGTGGCAATGTTAGGGAGACACTAAGAGAGAAAGAGTAAGAGAGAGGGAGAGTGATGCCGCGGGAACCAAGAGCAGATGAGGTAGAGGCAGCCGACATAAGCCAGAAAATAAAACCATATTTTCACATCATGGAAATCAGACAACAGCCATGATGACAGAAGGTGAATCCATCATCTGCAAAGGAAATAGATTCAATTAGGTAGGTCCTTCTGCCGTGTGTGAATATACACAGGGATTGTGTTTATGGTAATAATATCTGTAATTGCGACGTCTCTGTGTCCTTTCACATTGATGATGCAGTGTAAATACAGTTAGTAGAGAAACACATAGTGACAATGTATGGGAGGTATATATAAATAAACACAAAGCCACAGATATACGACAGGACAAAGGAGGAAAGAAAGAAAGAAAAACGAACATGTCCTATCTCGGCATATTCTACTCTGTTAGCACGCATGTGTTGTTATTATTGCGAGCGAGATGAAGGCTGGGTTTTCCCCAGAGACTCCTCCACTGATCTGTGTTTCAGTGTCTCAGTCTGATCTTTGCCAGGAGGTAAATGCTGTTAGAGCTTGAAACATTGCGTGCACATTATTTCTTATGGGAAATATGGATATTCACTTAGAAACAGCATGATGTTTTCATCATGCTTTCTTACAGTCTAAGATGCTAATCAATCCAGGCCAATCAAAGTCGCAGACCATAAATGCATAAGAAGTAAGCATAACTAGATTATTTTCAGCTCATGTTGCTTTTACAAGGGGCAACCAGTTCACCTCATAATTTTATAGAGATTGCAAACACAAATGTCATCAACCTCAGCTACGTCCAAGTGATGAGATGACATTTCTCAGTTAGGGTTAGATGAAAGATTTCCTCATGTCTTTTCATCAGGATTAATAATGTAGTGTCGAGTATTGCATGTGGGTGGCTTTGGTTGCTACTGAAAAGGAACATAGAGTCTGTTTTCTGACCTTTCATTCGTCTGACTAGACCTTACCAACGGATTCAATATCAGACTGTCTTGTCCGACAGTAAAAAGAGAGAAACACATAATTTTGGTGACAGAGTATGATCGGAGAGTTAAATTGAAGAGTGGCAAAGGGGTTTAAAAACTCCTGCACAGTGTATGGATGGAGCTGAGACTAGAGGGAAAAGGCAATGAATGATCTGAATGATAATATTGCAATAATAATAATACAAAAATCTCTCAAATCAGATGGTATAGGTTTTTTGCTGGGGATTTCAAATGCCTGAAATAAAAGAAAAAAAGGTTGCTTTCCATGGTCTAGCCTCAAGCTGGGGTCCTGTTAATTCTCATTTTAGCTCCTTGCATGACAACTAATGAAGCACTTATCATGCGGAGTATATATTCATTTGATTAATTCTAATGCGGCTTTGCCCAGTCTGTGATAATGACAATGAGGGTTGCATGTCTCAGTGCCTCCATCTGTTGTACTAGAACATGTCTGGGAACACAACATCACCAGAACCCCAGAACGGTTAATCTGCCTTATTTACTCCTCCCAGTATGTCTGCTTTGTCACACACATTGTTTGTCCTCCAGGATAAATATTTCCCCAGCGTCGTAGCACACTAAATGTTGATTTATCCTCAGCCTGTTAAACTGGCCAATCTGCATATGGCGTGTTTGTGTTTTGTCAGGTTGCACGCACTGTGACAATATATACTATAATTATCATCTAAGTGTGACAGCAGAGCTGAGGTCCGTTCATTGGTCTTCAGAGACCTGGGCTTGTGTCTGAACTGAGTTGTCATTTTGTGCCATGTATTAAAGATGTCTCATCTGACGAAGGGCTGATTTAATAGAAGCACAATTTAATGTAGTCTGATTTCATCGTAATGAACAAGATCTCCACTCATTTAGCTCTCTCTTCAAAGAGAAAAAAATAAAGGGGGAGTCAGAAGCAGAGAGAATAAGAAAGTGATGAAGATCTGCTTTGTCATTTAGCTATTTATGTTACTGAAACAAAGAGAATTTGGAGCAGGCCATTTAACTTAACGCTCTCTCTTCTTTGCTAACGGTCTGAAGATAATTAGTATTACTAATCAAAACACTTGTGCCTCCTCTCCCCTGGTGTGTCATCTTCCTTCAGGGCCATTGTAAACTGTCTATTGCTATGAAGGGTACTCAATTGTTCCTTTTATGTTTCCATTGGATATACACGAGCACAATCTAATGTATTTCCCATCTGCACTGTTTATTGTTGCAACCTTAATGTCTCCAGTCTGTTGTTTTTGTTGGAGCCACCCAATATCACATTAAAAAGCTTTAAATCGTCACCATATTTTCCTGTCTTGGATTCTAATATATCAACTGATCTCAATTGGATAGAACCAAGTATCTTACATTTTCTGGAGAGCTATGCATTATAGTAAATGACTAGTTGTGATTATTGGTGCAACAATTCAGTTCAGTGCTCTAACAATTAGTCAATTAAATAATGAAATAACTGAAATTAACTAATTAATAATGAATTCATAACTTTGATTGCTCATAAAAATAATTTATGTACTTGTCTTTGCTTAGAATTCCAAATTTGGTTGTAACCAAGAATTATTGTAATTATCAATTAATCAGTCAAACGTTTTTTTTCCGATTGCCTGACAAATTCTTTGGTTCTAAATGTCTGGAAATAGTGAAAAATGTCTATTTCAGTTTCCTGTACAGTCTTGCTTTGTCTTAACACCAAAAATAATCACATATAAAATTGAGAAATGGAATCAGTTCTCAGATTTGAGTAGCTGAAACCAAATAATAATTTCTAAAAAGTCTGCCATTCTTAGCATGGCTAAAAATTTACCTGGGAACACCCCTGGAAATATCACCTGTCCCTCAAAACACTACCGACAATTTGACTCCCATTTTCCCTATACAATGCAACCAGTAATTCCATACTGCTATACTTTCTGACTTGTATTTTTAACAAAAAATACAACAAAATTGAAGTCCACCACTGGAATCAAGTGTCCTTGCTGTGAATCAAAATTTCTAACTGGTGAGCCAGTGTACACAAACACAAACAAAAAAAACATAAAAAAGATATGAAACTGCACTTAAAAAGTGCACATAAAAGTGTATAAATACAGAGAAATAAACAGCTGAATTTTCATCCCAGACATGGTGAATGCAAATGATTTATCAGGTAAATGAGTGAAAGGATTAGCACACAAAAAATGTCAGCAGTATATTGCTGGTTTGTCTAGAATCTGTATGTGTATTTTAGGAGTATTTGTCACTTGCGTGACACTTGGCTCAGGATGGTGGTTATTGGCAGGAAAGAGGGGAATGGTTGTGTGTGACTTCAACTCAATAAATTACAACATGTCTTGGGTGGTGGATTCATTGGTTTGCCCTTACCTGAGAGCAATGAGTGGAATCCAGCTGTGAAAAGTAAATGTTGCACATCTCTGATTAAATGCTGTCAAATTACTTTTTAGAAATATAAACCTGGAAGAAATAGAGACATTTTTGTTTTGTTTTTACACTGGGAGACTCTAATGATGTGGAAGCATCTCCTGTCGTCTACTGGACTCTGTCTCCAGAATGGCAAAAGCAATTTCTATATAATATGAATTTCTTACATGAATTAGAACAGATAAGATAAAAACCTGGGAACACATATTCTTGGGTGTCCCTGGATATGAGATAAGGTTTACGTATATCAAGTAAAAGATGCAGAATAATTGTCCTCAAAGTACCTTTACATTGGTTCTATCACATGCATGCACTGCCAGGAACAGAGTCCAAGTCGAGGTTTAAATATTGTGACTTACTTTGATGGTGTTGCCTCCACCACATTAAAAGACAGTTTGACATATGTGTCCTTGTAATGTTATTATTGTTAGTGTTCTGTCAAAGAATAACCCAAGACTGAGCAAGACAATTCTGTCAACTTTGACCTTGCAATACCCAGAATTCATTGCATACTTTACTGAGATCTGAGATCTTACAATACCAAAGCCACCCAGCAAAATTTCCCCAACCAGCTAATTCTGCAGCTAACATTTGTATTAATACTGCTGTGATAAAACTACTGATAACTATTACACTGCTGGGAAATGTAGAATCCTGGGAGTTTCTGTTGTGCATTATTTATTGCAAGGCCATAAAGTGTTCTATGTGCAGTGTGTTTACTTTTTTGGATTAGTAAGGTTAGCCATCATGCATGAGAATTTATACTTAAGCTGCATTAATCAGTAATTCTATCAAAACAAGGAATCAAATGTAGTGACACACCACATCAGCATCCAGCTAGCATAATCCAGCTGATGAATTTTAGCTTCTATTAGCTTATCAGAGAAGATCTGTAAAATTACTGCATACAACCTGCCTGACAAATTTAGCAACTAGCTGGTACAAAAATACTAAGCTCTTGGCTTAATAAGGTGCCAGATATTTTCCACATAAGTTAGTGGAGTCACATGGCCAGAACCAAAACCGCAATGCCTCATGGATGTTTATAGGCACATAGTAGGTTGAGTTTTTAGTGTTTATACGGTCCCAGGTGGTCAGAAATTGATGAATGCAGAAACTATAATGGTTTGTGTGTGAATGTTCTATTCTCAGACCTGGTCATTTCAGTGCTCATAGAAAAAGCTAATAATCTTTTTTTTAAACAGCAATAGCAGTTTGATTTATGGTAATTTCACCTAAAATTGGAGACCTGTCAATGCTGTGTTTATTCCAAGTGTAGGTATTGACATTGCGCCAAAGAATTAATTTACCTTACTTGAAAACATATTATTATTCATGAGTCACCTTTTTCATTCAAAAAGCTGTTGAGGGCTAAGCCTGGATCAAAACAGAACAAGACAGTGAGAGTGGCAGCGACTAACAATCTCTGGAGAGAGAGCAACCTTGATGGGTCTCAGACACTGCTGGTGTCTGACAGGGTTGTTTGGTCTCTCCCTAGTGCCCATATTCATGAGACTTCTTCAAAAAAAAAAAAAGAAGAAAAAAAAAGATCAAATAGCCTAGTGATCCTTGTGCTTGATGATAGAAAATTATAGCTAAATAAAATATGAAAACCAAGTGTGCTTGAAAGTTTTTGCGAGCTTTTCTGTGAGATGTGCAAAAGCCATGCAGCGTATGTGACAACTGAAGAGGCACCATTTGTGTATTTGATATTAAAAAAATATATATTTTGCTAATTTAAAATCTCATGCATATTCAGATGTTAAGGTAGGGCAGCCTTAACTTTTGAAGATGTCTCAGAATGTTCCAGCTTTACTCATCTGTCTCAGACTTTGTTCTCTACTGGGAGAGGGTTCATATGTTTTGCAAATGACTTTTTTTCAACATGTGCTTTTTGGCAAGTGATCAGCCCTGTCGCCAGCTCAGCTGTACTATACGTGTTGGAACTAGTGTGTAATAAGAAAATTGTCTTAAGTGTAAAAAAAATCATTATTCCTCATTTAAGTCCAACATAGAGGATAGGGTGCTCCTGCAGCTGCCGTGATTATGTACAATATGCATTCATTGTGTGTGTGTGTGTGTGTGTGTGTGCCTACATTTCTATGTGCATGTGTGGGTGTATGTCCCTCTGAGATAGGATTAAATGTAGATATAGTTTTCAGAGAAGAACCGATCTCTCAGAGAGACAGGGGTCTCTGGGCTCTTAGTGCTGAGCCCCGCTTCTCCTCCTCGGCATTTCCCTCCCACTCCTCTCAACACCATACTTAAATACTGTGGGACCTTGGGATGAAACCTGGATACGGAGCTGTAGTCTTAGGGTTGTGGCTCCCATTTAAAATCAGCCTAAATCTTCTTTTTCTACAAGTAGTGAAAGAGTGAGATATTTGCTAATGGAAACATAGATGGATAGCTACTGCTTTTACTCCCCTTTCTTCCTGATCACAAGCTCTGTTAGTGTCAAGCTTTAAAAAAAGCAAAGAAAGAAAGTAAGTTTTGTGCACAGCAGTCTCTGTTCAGTATGTGTAGGTGTGAGGTGTAGTGAATGTCCCTGTCATGTTGGAGGCCAGAAAACAACATTGAATACCCGTGATGTTTATGTTTTTCATCACCCAGTGTCCGTGGGAGAGTGAGGAAACAGTGTTTTTTTTTCTTCTTTTGGGCAAAAAGCAAAATTGCAGAGACAAGCAGACATTACCTTGCAAAGTCAAGACTCAACATTTGCAATGTGTATTGACATATTGATTTTCCTTGGCAGCTATTGGCAGAAGGAGTAAGGAAGATGGGGACGTGTATGTAGGTCCACGGGAGCTCAGTGAGATGCAGGCGGCATTATGCACACCAAGAGAATGGGGCTTAGCATATATTGAGTGTTTATGCTGCAGAATAGAAAGTGTGGAGCACCTTTGCTTAAACTCACTGACTGTTAAATTGGGCTTAACTAAAATCCCTCTTACACAAACTGAAAATTATCCAGGGCTTTTTTATTTATTTTTTACATAAAATCTTTTTCATGCGGGTATTTTTGCAAAATGCATTCTTTTTTTTGTATTGATGGGTCTTTTGGCTTTACATGAAAGTATACAGATAAATGTGTATATGGAAAAGATCAAGAAAAAGAGGCAGTAGATGAAGGATAATGTGTTGAAGGAGGTGATCTGGAGGAGAGTGAAGGATATCCATTGTTTGCCTTCTTAAGGGCAGGGCACACATGGGGGACAGAGCTGGAGTGTATGTGGATTAGAGTAAGACTCTGTCCAGAATATATAACCAACCCAAGGTCTCCTCTCCTCTCCTCTCCTCTCCTCTCCTCTCCTCTCCTCTCCTCTCCTCTCCTCTCCTCTCCTCTCCTCT
>JAUMHL010000002.1:6015470-6054525 GCA_032362345.1 Sandelia bainsii | reverse complement strand
GCAAACCGTTTTGCATTAATAAATGTAGCACGTCATTTGTTCATTCACAAAAATACGTTTCAATACAACGTGACAATCGGGTCGCAAATACGTCCTGTAACAAAATGTGATCGGGAATGCAGTTTCGTCCTATACGAACGTAATTTTGAGGTGACAGGGTTGTCCTGATACAGTTGTATTTATACTACAAACACTTGAAACACATTCACTGAATTCAGTTGATCTAGATTAAACTAAATGCTTGACTCCGAAAACCAGTTGGCTGGGTCAGAGATGATTTAGGTGACTTACTTTAAAGTGAAACCTAATTTAGCCTAAAAAGTTCTCGCAAAGAGTCCTAGTTTAGAGGGATTACAAAAACATCTCAAAGCAACTCTAAGCAGAGAAGGGACAAAAGCTTCTATCTCAATGAGGAGGTGTGGATGGCACTGTTGCTATAGGGATGAAAGGATGACGTATTGTTCTAAATGCCGTGATTAGTTGATCAAAAAATGTTTTGTAGCAATACAAGTAGAACTGCCGCTTGGACTTTGAGGTTCACGTTGTGAGTGCTCATGGGACTGTTAATATGTAGGTTGTTAAAGTGGCAGAGTTGTAAAAGCCATTAAAGTTTGGATTTGATATTGATATGGAATGCAATGTCAGTGGGTGTGGCTAAGAAAAAGTTAGCCACAATGACTGAGGTTGATGTTAGTAATTAGTGGCCTCTGGACAGTGTAAATCTTTAATTCAGTTAATGTAAATCTAAGTAAAACACCCATTTTGTGGGCTGCTGACTCTCTACCTTTATGCATGCTTGCTACAATATAGAAATGTTTTATAGAAATAAAAATGTGCTCTTACTAATAATGAGCATATAATGGGCAGTGAAAGTGATAGGCATAATAAATTCAATATAAAAAAATAGTTTCATTTGAAATGTTTAATTAATATCTCTGTTAAATTACTCTGAATATTTCTGTAAAATATATCATAAGCTGCACTTAAAGTAGTCTAATGTATATTAAATTATCTTTGTCACAATACAAAACTGTGTGAAACGCTGTAGTAGTTTGTGTGTCACTTTGTTGATGGAAGGCTGCAACAGACACAAGTTATCGCTGCTGCATGTTGTGATCATTTTTATATTTCTGGTGTTATGGTGCTTAATGTGAGTGTGTGAGTGCATATCTAATGAGATCGACTGCAAACATTATCCCCGCATGATCTAAACTGTGTGTTTCATTAACTCACTGTCATTCAGTGTTTGGAGAACTTGTATCTTCACTATTTAGTCTTTATGGGGAAATTCTTAAAAAACATCATAATTCTAACAAATTTCGACACTAGGAGAAACTCTTTGGACTTTGTGAAGCTTTGTGATCATGGCCCCTGGAGTTCTGCAGAAATGTCAATACAGCTGTTCTGTGTGATGAATGAGCTGCTCACAACAACTTGTAGAATGTCCAGTCTTTTCTGAGAGGTTGATTAAACATTCAAGATTCATCACACAGCAGCAGAAATTAGACTAGTTTGGGAGGGGGGCTGTGCGCAATTTTACACATGAGCAGCAACTTCATTAATTATTAAGGTCTCCGGACATGGCAAAATAATCTGTCGGGATCGATCAGTAAATACTCTTGTTACTGGTCTTCTAACCAACTGGAAAACTGCTACTAATCCAGAGTAGTGCAGATGTCCTTGGGATGGGTCCTGAGCTCAATCCCAATTGTTTAGGACATTTTTCCTAAACTCAAAAATTCAAACTCGAAGTGAAAATACTTTTTTTATGTCATAACAAAAGCAATACATATAGTGTTGGATGCTGTTTACTACTGATACTGGTAGTGTTACCTTGAATTCCTCCTACTTCATTTTATAGTCCATAGAGGGTTCATCTTGTTCAGTGCTGGATGCAGGTTTGCTGCTAACATTAAAGTCAGACAAGTGTCCTGGCTTTCATGTTCTCAAATACAGTACACTTTTCAGCACTTTTCTTGTGATATATCTTGTCTTTGTTAGTTAAATGTGTTGCCATTACCAGCTTTTGCATTACAAATATTTTTTGTAAAATAACTACCCATTACAAATAACGACCCTTTTTTCTCGCCTGCCTGTGTGTTGTGTTTGAACACGTCGCAGGGGTGACATCACATGGGCTTGCACTTCTTTTTCTAACATATACTCAGTTAATATTGAAATCATTCATATGTTCAAAATATAAATGTTCACTGAGAGACAGTGAATAACTTTTGCCTGGCAACATGCTGTACCGTATTTTGCAGCAACGGCAAAAATTAGACCTCTAACTTTTTAATTACACCCTTGAGAAGTGCGATTGACCTGTAAAGTGATGTCTGCCTGTAGCAGTGTGGGCTCCCCAGGCCAACCTCGGGTCATTCTGTCCAGCCTGCACTCCTGAGATCTTCTCCTCAATGAGGCCTGGAGTGCTGATGGAGTCTGGAGGTGTGACCCATGACGTGGTCCACCCTTCCCCTCTTCTTCACAAAAGAGGATCCGCTCCTACTCTAATTTAATCTCCTGAGCTTTGAGACTGAAGTAAACGCATTATACACATACATGCGCGCGCACACACACACACACAATTTTTTAAACCATTTTTCTTCTTTGTGGCATTAAATGAACTCTGTTGAACCTGTAGTGATGCATTTACATGGATGTTTCTTTCTTTGCAAATTTGGTTTAACATAAACTTCTGTTTTTCTGTTGTGACCTGTATTTTTTCACCCCATGTCTCAGATATTAAGGTGATACATTTGCTCCTTAACCCTTGCTAATGTTTGTGGCAGGCTGTTTTTCTCTCAGTCTCCTGTTCTTGTCAGTATTCATCTCTTGTATATGATCATGAGGTTGACTCTATGCATAGGTGTATAATATGCAGACCTATATTTGTGTGCACGTGCATGCATTAGCATTACTTTTGTATCTCCAAGCACTCAACTTTGTTTATGCGTGTCATTTCATGCATGCGACTGTGTGTTAATGTACCAGACTGGGCCTATTTGCATTTCAGTTTTACTGCCATTCAAATCATTTATTCACCTCGCGGCCTGCAGCATGGCTTCTGGCCTGCAGCTTTGTACCAGCAGCTGCGTTGCACAGCCTTCCCCAGGCTTCCCCCACGATCTCTTGCTCTTTATCATGCATTGCACACCGCTGGACTACTGCAGGCACAGAGCACTTCATCACCACAGCCTGCAGAGAGAAGCAGAAACAGACTGGAAGGTGGGCTCAGGGTTCAAGAAGACCCCTATTAGGATGAGATATACGACATCGCCACAGCCTGCAGAGAGAAGTAGAGACAGACTGGAAGGTGGGCTCTGGGTTCAAGAATACCCCTATTAGGATGGGATATCCCATAGCTCTTTTTGTCCCAGTTTCAATATAAGTTAGGGAATGATGGGTTAAGATAGGATGTCCTCATGTTTCAAGATTATTGGCAAATTGCTTGGTGATAAGGTTACGGATCAACTTCATTTTAATTCACTCAAACCAGCAGGCGTTTCCCTCCTTAAATTCCAGCCTGAGGGGATGTCTGCAGCTAACAGGCTTGTGCAGTGGTTTCAGTGCCGAATTCTGTCAAAGGACATCTCCGTTGAGAAAAAATGTTGAGCTGAGACAGAGGGGAGCAGAGGAGGGAGACTGTTTCCTGGTGTCAGCTTTAACTGGGCTGGGAGTATTCTAGCTTCTCTCAGGTACATTGATATCATCCCTGACTGCCTGCTGTGGAGAGAAACAGTTGCACCGAGGTGTCAGCTTTAAGTGGGTAGGGGAGTTTTGTCACCGATCAGCTATCAGCATTTCACAGTGACACTTCACTGAGGTGTTCTCTGAGCCCACTGCATGTGGCTCTCCATTGCTTCCTATGCTTCCCCTCCCCTCTTCTATTTTTATTTCTCTTCCTTTATTTGTTGTCTACTTTCCTCCCTTTATTTCCTCTCCACTCCTCCTCTCCTCTCTCAGGAGAGTGAATAATCTCTTTCAGTATTATGGATAATAGCTGCTCTCTATAACAGAGCTGTCTCTCCAATTCATCAGTTCTGACCTTCAGGATGCATCTTGATGAGTGCCGAAGGTAATGACACTCCCCAACACTCGTATAAGAAAAAATATCCATAGTGGTGACTATTGACTATTGTCATTGTGATGATTCAGACAGACAAAGTATTGACTTTCTGTTGTTTTTTTTATTAGGAGTTATCCTATAATGCTACATACTCTTGGGCCTTTCAGTTCGTTTTCTCCGTATAATTTGCACTGAATATGAAGCTAGTCCTTGAGAGCTTTGATATTCAACAAAGCACAGCAAAATGAATTTGTCAGTGTTTTCAAAATGTACATTAAATGGTCACGGTTTCCCCTGTAGGCACTGGTACTGGAAAAAAGAGTGGTGGCCGTGTAGCAGTACCGGCTGATCTCCGTAGAGACTTCTCCATTGTCTGTTTGTGCGTCTGTTCTGCTCCCTGCCAAGTCACCGGGAGAGATAGATGCATGAGCAGAGTCGCTGCCTCATAAAGGACATTCTCTACCGGCTCCTGGTTCTGGGCTGCCGTTCAACCGTAGGCAGACTGCTTCCTGCATGTGTGGGCAGAACAACTCTATATCATCTGTTGGTTTGAATAGACAGCTCTTTGTAGAGCAGCTTAGTGTATGTTTGTCACAGTCCCAGCCAACACATGTTGACAGTGATCAAATATTTGTGGTGTGCGTGGAACCTCCTACTCAAAGTAGTGAAGGGCACCTCTAACAAATTAATATATATCAGTGTTAAGAAATGGAAATTATGATAAATGGGTGAGGGGATTGATGAGCAATGGCCTGCTGTCTCATGACTATGTACACCACACTTTTCTCTGGTGATGAACACACAGGTGCAGTCCCACATTTAGCTTTTAGCAATTCAAATGTATTAAATCCTGATTAGCAGCAGACCTAATTACAGATCCAGGAGTATTTGGGTGCATAAGTAGTTAGGATTAACAGTAAGTAACCCGATAGTTTGCCACTGTGTTATTGCACATGTCCATCTCCGGCAGTGAAGAATAATTTATTCCCCCAGAGTGATCGCTGAAGGCACAGACAGGAGTCTTCTATCTCTGAGCTAATGAATCCATCCTGACACATCATTCTCCCAACACTAACTTTTATCTCCTGTCCTCCTGCAGACTGCAGTAAAATGACCATTATTCTTTCTATGAGCATGTCTCTCTCTGTGTATATGTGTTTGTGTGTGTTTATACCTATTGCCTATGTATGCGTGAACAGCCCTCTCTATTCATCATGATGTCACCTGTAATGGCTGGTAAATTAACCATGTGTTTCGGGGAGCAAAGCTGGCTTGATAAATCTCTCTGTGGCAGGAGGTGTGTGTGGTCCACTCCCATCCACCTCTATCGTGACCTTCCTGTGGTGGGGGATTCTCTGCTAACTGGGGCTCCCAAATAGCATCTGAGAAGAAAAGGTTCATTGTCAGTTGATCAATTGCAGCACGCTTATGCAGAACCAAAGCAAACTTACAATAAGACAACTTAATTGTACAGTGATATCTCTAAATTGTCAAAAATCTTTGTCCTACAACTTGACTGTAGTACTTTAACTATAAACATGTCCAAGATTTCTTTCCATTGTGGTTTTTGATGTTAAGCTGCATACTGGTCACCAGATGACATCAGACCAATGGTTCACTCAATTTAAATCCAAAGGCACATGGAAATGTGAACAACCTTACAGTATATTGGTTATTTAATATGTCTTAATGAATAAAATTTCTCAAAAGTGCAATATTGTTGCTAGTTAAAACATCACCAGATTCAGAGTGATGATACTAAACCATTGAATAGTAGTGCCCTGAATAACAGGTGTCTTCAACAACAATTTTTCCCATGGGGTAAAAAAAGGAATATTTTTAATTATGGGAAAGGAAAAGGTTGTAAAATCACATAAAAGTTGCACTAATAAACATATAAGTACATGAAATAAGAATGTGCAACATAGTGATTAGCCCACAAAAAATATCTCCTAATCTTCACATAGCACGTTGGTGTTCAATTTCAACTTCAATTTCAACTCTCAGTCTACAGAACCAAAGTTATGTTGTGCAAAATATGGAAGTAACAAACAGGAACACTTTTTACTTTTTCAGAAAAGCAGGTAAAAGAAAAAACCTTTAATAAAAGACGGTATTGATGTGGTAAAACAGCAGCTAGCCTCTCTACTATGGTTCTCAAACTGTTTTTGTTTATTTATGTGTGAAACAGGTGTAGCATGTGGCGAACACCTTTACAGAGCACCCAGTGGTACACACTACATAAAAAATAGAGAAACAAAATACCATTCAAATGCTGTATTGACACTGAGGAGGAAGAAACGATCAAGGTATTGCACTGGAATGACTTTTGGCAGTGCTTCAGAAAAAAATGGTTTGGATTAAAAGAAAAGTAAAATAAAACAAAAGGGGGCCCTGTAACAGAGAGGAAAAACACAACAAAAGGAGCAGTATCCTGGGGTGCAGTTTGATTCCTATCAGCTGGTACATAGACAGTGACCTGCGGGGAGAGCTTATCTTGGCTCATGCGCTATCTCCCCTACATTTTGATCCCACTGCTGTAGGGTGTGGACCGTTTGGGAGGAAGAGTAGTTGGCTGGATGAATGGCTGAATGGATGAGTGGAAAGATGAATGATGAATGGATAGTTTTCTGAATAAATCGAGGGAGCAAGACGGAAATGAATGAAGGAAGTGGAGGATGGTTGAAGGAATGGAAACAAGGAAAAAGCGAGGGAGGCAGAGGTATAGTAGATGGAGAGATGGAGCGACTGTGTCCGGAGAATGTCTGATAGACAAGGGGACAGAGTGGGGAGCCACAGGAAAGAAGACCAGTGTGAGGAGGAAGAGCCTCACTTTGCAAAGTAATCAGGGCATGATCACCAGATGGGAGGGCAGGGAGACGGGAAAGAGAGGGACAGCTGGAGTGATGGAGGGGATAATGCAGAGTTAGAAGAGCGAGAGAAAGAGATGCAGAACAGAAGCCTGGAGCCCGGCCAGCATATAAAAAAGAAAGTAGAAGATGAAAACAGCAAAGCAGAGACGTGGAGAAACAAAGGGAGTTGAAGAGCAGATGCTGACAGAGAAGAGGATGATGAAGTGTTCACTTAAACGGGCTAACGCATTTGCTGTAAGGTGGCAGGACAGGCAGTCATGTATATGCACATGACCAGTCAAATGGACAGAGGATGAAAAGATGGGGGGAGAGATGAAATTGGTTCCTTTAAACTTAAGTTACAGTCTTGAGAGAGGACATTTTATGATTATAGCTTTGACTGGTTGGAGTATCAATATTCTTGAGGACATTCCCAATATACAGGCACATTATCATGCAAATTGTTTCTGCTTCTATAAACAAATTAACTGGAATTTTCTAGATTTGCTTTTATATTAATTAGCACAGGCGAACTCAGTGGTTATTCACTGAACCTGACCTTCCCTCCCAGCTCATTACTTCTTCACAAGTAGATCCAGTTCACCGTCAATTAACTAACTTTTAATGAAGAGAAGGGCTGTTGAGCAAGACCTACAACTGTTCTGCTGGTAATGTAACACATCACTACCTTTACTGCTTTCAATGACAACCAAGGAGTCTATCATCACACAAGAATACAGTTTCAAGAAGCAGGTAATTGAAGGGCATGTCTTGGCGCTGTTTCAGAGTTGTGAGAGGAAATACTGCTCCTTTAGCAGCAATAATGAATGTATGCATTTAAATATTATGTATCCATGTTTGCCATTCAGCAGCCATTAAATACAAAGCTATTATTTTAAGCACTTCATGGACCCCTAATATAGCTCACTGAAATGGTCATTAATGGATTCAGTCACTCACACAATGTAAGATTATTGGCTTTTTTTTACCCCAATAATGATAGGAGAACTTAGTTAGTGTTGTTATTGTAACCATGTTGGCATGGAGCACTTGCACCTCAGCATAAAGCAGTAAGCAGGGCCTCACAGAGCAGCTACTGTGGCTGTGTTTATCCAATTCTTAAATTCAGCTTTAACTGAAAGGATTTTGAATCAATACATAGCTGCCCTATCCATGTAAAAACTGTTTTCTGAACTGTATACTCCATAATTACTCCTAACTTTAGTGCACAGTAGCTAGTCTAACCTTACTTCTCATCAATCATTTGCTGAAAATCTCAAAACTTTAGCCAACCTGACTTGTGCAGAGTCAATTCTTATATGACCTTGCAGGTGTCTTTTCTTTTCATAGCAGACATAAAGACGTGTTCCTTCCCATGCCAACGCTTACAAATATAAAAGCACAAAAATATTAAATATATCTGTACTTTACAGAATTACAAAAAATGTCCTTGCTTGGAACCAAGTAATTGAAACCATCACTTTTTCACCCTGAACTATTGAATAAAGACCATAATATGATAAGGGTTTCAGGTGTGAGATTATAAAGGACATCTCATGGCTGTTATTTGTGTACTGCTCTCCAAAGACCTTCCAACTGGCTTTCTAAACAATCACCTTCTCATCAAGGGCAGACAAAACATTGTCTGGAAATTTTCATGTAGGCTGTGTAAGAACCCAACCTTTTCTTATTCTCAGCTTGTCAGAAACCGACTCTTTGTCAAACCCGGTGGCGTCTCTTAGATACGAACAGCAGCTCTTTTTACACTAAACTAAATAGGTTTCTCTAAGCGGGGGTTTCACTTGCTGAAACTCACACAGAGGTGCATCCACCAGGAGAACAATCATCTGTATCTCATCTTCATCCAGTCAAGGATTTTACACAAAATATTAAACACCATGACTGTATTAAAGTTGATTTGCCTCCAAAAATTGCAGGACTATTTCTAAAATTACAGTACTGTTTCTAAAAACAGCTAGTGCATGTCTACTATTGCAAGCTGATTTTCGTCCTGTATTCTCTTTTCTTTCTCCTCATGCCACCGTTCACTCTCTGGAAATACCACCTCTTCATCAAACAGTACTCACACTTGCATAGTGTTAATTACAGTACCTGTAGATCAATATTAGATATTAAGATATATCTTTCCACTGATCCTTGATTGACTCTCTGCTCCACGAAAGAACTCCTGCAGCATTCACAGTGTGTCTGTTGCTGTCATTATGAAGGGTGTATTTGTTTCAAGTCCAGCATAGCACAACTGGGTAGTGAATCATTTGTAGGAGAAAGTGACAGAGGGAGCACACTTTCAGTGCATTAACAGGTGTAAAGTCTTCATAAACGTTCTGTAGGGTGGGTGAGCTTATATCAGTGCTTGCCTTTCTTGCTTTGTTGATACAATTATATACTCCTGACAGTGTTTTGGATAGGTTTGGATTGGATCAGGTCTGGATATTGTCCAGATTTGCTCTTCACACATGTAGTGCATAACAGGAGATTGTCTATGTCAGAGGTGTTGCCACATATTGGAAATACTCCATTTGTGAGGTTTGTGTGAGATTTGTGTGAGGAGAGGAGACTGGGTAGAGTGTGCAGGAGGCGGGACATGGTGCAAAATGTACGCCGTGGAAATCTCAGTGTTTTGTTTGCAGCACATTGAACCAGCACCAGTCATGTGGTAGAAATGTCAACATGCCCACTCGCTTATTGAATCCTTGACTATGATCTGCTTTATTAGACATTACATAGACTTGTAATATAATGGCATGCTAATCGGATGTTGTAGGTCCGATGTCTGTGCTGACAGGGTACAGTTTGTGTTGTCCATCTGATTCGGATATTTGTGTTGTCAAATACAGCTCCTCCTTTTAATGTCTAGATAAGTTCAGGGTTGAAGTGTATGTCACCAAAAGAACTTAACATTAATGTGAATCTGGGTTACTGACCCTTTACGTCACATGCACTGTGAAGCCTGAATATTGTTATCTGTCACCAGTTGTGTGATGGTACAAGCAAGCAGACCTGGAAAAGACATAGAGCAGATATTTGAAGAAGCTTCAACACATCTGTATAAGATCTTGTGCATTGTGTTAACTCAGACAGTCGTGAATCATGAATCGTCATTTCTGCACAGCCAGAAACTGTGACTTTAATGCTTGCATTGCAAATTTTTTTAGGGCAATTTACATACTGATTTATTTTACTAGAGTGTGAAAGGATATACGTGTGTATTAAATGTATTTTCTCCATTCCTGGATTGTAATGCCAGTGCCTGCCAACTAATTTTGCTTAAAATGATGCAAGATGGCGTTTAAAAGAAAATACAGTCAGATTTTTAATAAATAATGCTGTTAAACCTGGTGGTATAAAGTTACCTTGTAAATACTAACTACAGTTAACAAAAAGTCTTAGCCATATTGATCTTCTTTTCACTTGAACTCAGCTGCTTCAGCTGTTGTCAGTGGAGATAGTGGTAGTGCTGTTAGTGCTGTTGGAGAACCTTTTGATTGGTTGGCTGGTTTTCTTGGCAGATATTTTGCTCAAAATCCATTATCCATTTGGTGGGGGCAGACAAGTAGAACAAGGACAGGAGGAAGGCTTGAGTGAGTCAGACACAAAAGGATTTTGCCATAACTAGTTAAAATGTGCTGTGTTGACTGCAAGAAGTAAAGTGCATTTCATTTAATAGACTCCCCAGACTCGATGTGAACGTAAACATATTTAGTAATGTTAGTCCCAGCGGGAGGCAACCTGTGCTGTCTATTACAAAAAAGAAAAAATAAAGAAATACATTTTTTAACTGCAAGTTGATCCCTGGTTTGAGAAGAGCCTCTTAAGGGTTTGTTGATTTGTTGTTGCTTAACTCACCAGATTAAACTGAAGATGCTGCACAAATAACCAATGAAATCTAAACTTCTACCCTAGCGAGATCATTTCAAAGGTTGTTGAAGTTTTGTCAGTAAGGTCGAGAAATGTTTCTTTTTCTCAAACGTTGTTTCAGACCTTTTCTTTTCCTTCATCTGAACATTATGAGATGAATGGGTGTAAAGCAAACATCACTGGGCACATGTGATGCAACCTACATGGAACAGCTGCTGGTGGTAAAAGATTAAATCTTTTCTCAACCTCATTACACAGTACGAAACCCAGTTTGAGAGAGAGCCCAATTTACCTTTTCTGTGAGATTAAAGAATAATTTTTATATCTGATGCAATTCATTCATCAATGGCAAAATAGCACAAAATGCATAAATTAGCTTGGTTATGTCCACGTAGAGCCGATGGCAGCCAAGAGACTGTTTCTAGGTTATAGCAGGATACATCTGAATATGTCTAACGTCTAATCAACTATATCCCTGTGCACACAAAAACCTTACACTGTAAGATTTGGGGTATGAAATAATGTTACTGGGTTGTGTTCTACACCTGTTACACAGGTAGATATTTGTTTTCTGTGCCCAAATGAAGGAAAGCCAGAGCACATGTTCTGCTTTGTTTGAAGGGTCGGTGGAGGGCAAAATTCATCAACATGCAGAAAGTGTAAAATATATGTGCCAAGATTTTGTTTTCTGCCTTCATTACACTTCTAACCTTGACCTTAAGTCTTCATATTTCTTTCAACTGTTTCCACACTTTTGAAGCTTTGACCTTTGTAAATATTCATAAATAAAATAAAATATTTGAACGGCGCGGAGAGTTGTGGGGGAGTTTGGGTAGAAGTAAGTTTTGGGGACAGTGTGCTGCGAGGCAAGGTTGTGCTGCGCTACTTGTTAAACACTCTGTCTTGACTAAACTGTGTGCCTGAGTGTGAACACTGTTTACCTTGAGTTTCTGTGCTGCAGTATTATCTCTGCATGTTGGATGGGAGAGGTCACAGCTGGAGGCTAAGCTCAGCCATTCCATGTGAAGAGAGTGCTTGTTGTGGACCCCAGCTTGCTTCTCTAATGAACTCTTTCACCTGCTACAGCCTTCACTCTGTTGTCAGGAGCTGGGGGCCAAACTAGACCAGAACAGCATGATATGCTATGAAACTGCATTAAGTGAGTAATCAGCCACAGAGGCAGCAGCGGCAGCAGCATTGTTTTTCTCTGATGTATTTTTGTCACATGTTATGACCCACAGAACAGAGATATGTTATGTGTTTTTTTTTCTTATTGTAGCTCTCCTCGCTAGAAAAACAACAGAATTGCTGGTTCAAACGTCTGAAATGACCTATGCTTATGTTTTCCTGACAAGCTGCCTCTCGCGGTTTTGCGAATAATGATCGTCCTCTCACAGTAGCAAAGGCAGGAGTAACATGATATTGTTTCAAAACAAAAAATAAACCTCTTCAGAATAAAGTTAGGTGGTTTTTAAAGTGGGTAACTTCAACATTGTGAATATGATTTAATTCTGTTCCCTCCTAAAAGTCAACATTGGTTTCTTCTAATCATGAAGATATTTCTCTCCCCGTTAGCCATAAGCGATTTTAGTTTCCTAAACCTGACCAAAGGAAAAGTCCAGCAATATTGTATTGTTTACTTTTGGTCGACAAATCTCATCAAGAGAGTTAAATCAACAATCAATCTGAAATAACTTTCTGACTTATATAGCTTGTTTGTGTCTCAATGCCGTCCTCATAAAGATGTAAAAATCTTTAAAATGGAATCATAATATATATTTTCATACAAGTCTAAATCATTTCCTTACCTAAACAGAAGACGCAGTACATTTGTTGGTGAGCGTTTTGATTTCTGGATCAACAGATAGTGTTGTAGTGACTATTTATGGCAAGGTGGTTTATGTAGGATCGACACAAATAAACTACAGTGTTCGTTGTAATGGAGGAAGTATCACCCAGAAAAACCATGTCTCTTCATATGAAACTAATCTGCAAAAGTTAAAAAAGGAAACACAATGTAGTGTAAAATATATATAGTATAATATAAAATAAAATGACTAAAACACTGTTGCCACTCTATGTAGCTGTTGTTACACTTCACTGTTGGTTTAATATAGAAAGAGGTCACAGTGATGTTATCACGAAACATCTGACAGAAACCTCAATCTGAGCCAAACCTTAACCATCGACCTCTGCTGTCTACCCCAACCACTTCCTGCGACTTATCATTCACTCAAAAAGGATATTATCTCTGAACATATTCCACCCAGTGATTATGTTTGTCTCCACAACACAGTTTAGAAAAAAAAATTATACTGTTTAAATATTTCTAGGAGAACAGTGTGTCTCATTTCTTAGTTTTTGAACATGAGTGGAGTGGAATGTTCTATGGCAAAAAGCAACACCAAACTTTGGCTAAAAGTGGTTTTGGTTTTCCAGATAATTTGTCAACAACATGAAAATGGAATACTTTGAGACATTTGCTTTAAAAAGAACATATTACATTAATAGATTTTAGTCTGTGTACTACAAATTACATGCACTTCACATTAGCACTATCCATTTTGCAAACTTACTGTATATACACGTCACTTCCAATGTCTGTTAGCAGCCTCTTGAAACCTGCTTAAATTTTCTAAGTTTACATATTTTTATATTTTTCAAAGTTAAGTCCAATGTTATCTACTTGAGAAAGATTAATTCCCAAGTTTCTCATTGTTGAAATAAATAAGAGCAAAAGACTCATTGTGTCTCAGCAGCAATATTGGGCAAGTTACTTACTGTGTGTGTTACATGTTATGTTATTTGTTACTTTAATCCTCACAAATCCTACACACCCACTAATCTTGTAACACATGTATAAACATCTATAAAACCACATGATTTAAAGCACGTGTCAGTAAACTACTTCTGCTTACTGACCATCCACCTCAGTGATGACATATGCTATTTTCTAACACTACCCAGCAGTGACAGAATGATTCCTCCTTCTCTGTGATTTCCTTCTTCTTCCTTCTGCATGACCAATATTTACCATTGTCTGAAAATAAATGTTGATACAAGTACAATTTCCCCATGCGCCTGCTACATCTGGCAAATCAATGGGAGTCAATAGGTGTCAATGAGGCACCAAAACTCATTTGAACCGCTCAACTACTCTGGTTGTCTCTCACATATCAATAGGTGTTTGTAGCTCTATATCAGCTTTAATGAAGTCTGTCCCTCTCTCTGCTCACATCTTTTAATCTTGTATTGATGTTTCTTGCCGGCCTTGTGATAACAGCTTATAAGTCACCTTTATAGAGGCAGCAAATAAAGTGGTAACTACAGCTGGTGAAAGGCCATCAGAGGCAACGGAGCTGGTAAAAATAAGAAATATGTAACAGGATTCTCTTTATTTCTGATAGAGGAGAACTACTTTGCCGACAACTATCAAGAGAAAATTGAAGCGAGATTGAAATCGTTTTTGATGTCTTCCTTTTCCATCTTTGATGGGGGAGGTATTTTTCACTCAGCATATTGTGAGTACATGCAGCCTGGCTGCATTTTTGATGGCTGGCAAGCGGGAGCTGGACTGGAACTGCAGGTGCAGCACAATACAGAACAACTGCATCTGTATTTCGGTGGGAAAAAAGCAGGCATTAAAACCGAAAAGCCAAAGCAAAATGGAATGGCATCTGTCCTCTGTGTTTAACGCAGGCCGACCCCTCCATTGTGATGTAGATAAGCGTCACCCCAGCAGCACCACAGGTGATTAGCCACACTGTGTTTGTGAAGGATTGTATAAGTAAACAGGTGTCCTCCACTCCCTCTGCACCTCATTATAACTAGCACATTTTGTTTTGGTTTATTTTATTGTATCTTTATCAACTATTTTGAAAGAACAGCACGCCTGCTTTGTGGTTGAATGTATGTGTCTTTAATGTGTGTGTTTGTGCACCTGTGAGTGAGAGTACAAGTGCGCATATGTTCTGCACAGAGAGTCCCAGGCTTATTGGGGCTCTTTCCTAGTCTCTAATGGGGTGTGGAGAGAACAGCTCTACATCTTGTCTCTGTGAAATGTGACTCAGGCAGACAGACCATGTTTGCTAATGGCAGGTGAGAGATTGAAATGCTTCATGGAAAGGACAAAAGCAGGACACTCCGGTGTGCTAATGCCGCCTTTTAACATATACTAAACAAAAAGATGAGCAAGAGAAATGATACGGAAGACAAGAGCAAAATGACATCTAATGTGTCTCATAGTGAACTCAGGCAGAACAGAGCACTGTTAGGCAAGCAAGGTAGGGTGTTACTGGAGCTGTGGCAGATGCATCCATGTGCATGTTTGTGTGGATTGTATGCGCACATGCTCGCCTGGTAGCTTTTGTGTAAGTTGTGGAGTGGGTGGCTTTGCAGCAGGCTACAAAACCTATGCATCAGCACCTTTTCTCTAGCGACCAATTAGCTTAGATATTCAGAAAAAAAAAAATTCAAAATAACTTTTCTCCATTTGCATCTTTTTCATTTGCTTATCTCTCATTCTGCCGGCAGCACTTTCTCTGCCTCCAAGGCTTTCTTCAGCTTCAGTGATGTCACACCTGCAAGATAATTGGATAAACTCAATTCAAAGCAAAAGCTTGTGCATACCAAGACAGTGAGGGCCCATTTAACTAATGCAGAAATGGAGCATTGCTGAATGCATTCAGGATGAAAATGCTAACCTGATACTGCTTGTGAACTGTGGGAGTCACCAACTGTCATCATTATTTAATGATCCAATTTATCTCAACATGAATGTGAGGTTGTTTAGCTTTCAAAATCTCTATGGAAGACATACACATATTTATTTCCCACTTATTTTATGTAAACCATATATTTCAGAGCTCAGGTGTTTCAGAGTTTTGAT
This sequence comes from Sandelia bainsii, assembly GCA_032362345.1. Classification (NCBI taxonomy): domain Eukaryota; kingdom Metazoa; phylum Chordata; class Actinopteri; order Anabantiformes; family Anabantidae; genus Sandelia; species Sandelia bainsii. The sequence goes on along the minus strand of JAUMHL010000002.1, from coordinate 6,038,840 downwards.
GTTGTGTAATTACATGCATACATGTTTATATGTAATGCAGGAGCAATTCCGACCGTCCGAACTGCCAAGACACCACCATCTCTGCAGATCAATTCCTTCTGAATCTGGATGAATTATTAATGCCCACATTCTGTTTTTTACTGATGGGGAAATCATTTGCGATGGATTTATTTTAGCTCCCAAAGAATTCATCAGTTGTTTAAGCATTTTTCGCTCTGACCTTGAACCGGACATTTAACCCATCATGCATCAATACATATTCACTGATACCACTCACCCACGTATCACCAGGAAGCCACGGTTAAACAGGTCACAGAATTGTAATGTGTTATACAGCAGCGGCAGCATGCATTAGTAGCTGCAGATGTTTTGGTTTTTTTTTTTACAATAGAGCCAATGGGGTTCCCATATGATAATGCAGGTCTGAATCCTTTAAATGGCTGTTGTGAGCAGAAATAGAGCTTAAAGAGGGTTATACTGCTTCCACTTCAAGTTTCATTACAACTTAATTAAACTTTAAATTTAATTCTGCATCTTTAGAGGCTAAATGAAAGAGGATTCCCTGGTGAATGGCCCTATAATTCTGCAGAAAAGTGACTTAAGAGACAAATTATATTGTTAGCTTAATGTCAAGGGTGGTGCCAATGCTACTCTGAGGCAGTGATTGACGGCTCTGTTTGTGTGAGACCTCAGCCAGAACAGGATGAATAGAGCACAGTTAGTGTTGCCAGCTGAGATCAATCGGTTACAGTCTCAGGTAAGCACTGTGGCTTCACCCTTTGGGTATTTCCTGAAACAATGATAAATGCGAGGTGTTGGTTGCTTTGAATTGTGATATTTTTCATTTGTCACATTATATTATGTCATATCAGTGATTATACAGAAAAAGAAATGAGGAACGGAGCCTACCGTGGGACATTATTCCATTATCTCATAGAATAATGTTTTGCACAGCCTCAGTGGACTTTGATAACAGCAAGGCAATATCAACACCAGGATATTAGAAATCCATGTTAAAAGTTTTTGCACTTCAGTAAACCAGCTATTCTTAGTCGGTGTCAGCAGTAAATTCAAGATTGTCCCGTATGGTTTTATGTGTTTTGTGCAGACTCAGTAAGATGCTATAGTAAGACATGCATTGCATATGGAAAGGACAACAGAAACCGATGGGAAATCTCGTTGCAACTTGACCGCCCGCCTGCCTGTTGGAGCAGTAAGCCGACCACACCGGCTCTCAGAGGACCTATCAGCATCTGTAGCGGGCAACAAATGGCTTTACTGCCCAGTCCCATATAGCGACCACAGAGAGAGAGGGGCTCTGGGAATGACCTGTAAACCAAACACATCATCACATTCAATCTGTTGCCTTATTAATCTAATCAACAGCTCATTGAGCGCTCCTCAGAGACAGCCATCACAGCAGTGCAGAGAAACAAAACAGACAATGACAGTCTGGTCCATTGAAAACTATTTTGAGAATGACATCTTTTCACAATTAGAGTGGAAAACAGTGTTGTGAGGAATTTCTAAATCAGTTTAGTTTCTGAGAAAACATGTATTATGAGATTAAATGCAGAAGGTACTGGTTGCTTGCCGATATCCATCACCTCATATTTCTGTCAGCAGAATTCATCAGTGAGACCATCAACAACATCTCTCTGCTTTGTTTTGATGCAGCACTAACTGAGCCCAAAAAACAAATATGCAATTGCACTGTGATTACAATAAGCAATGAGGAACAGACCGAGCAAACATTATGTGGAGTTATATTTCTATGTTACTCCAGGCACCTGACTGGTGCACAGCATACACATGCGTGCAATTTAGCAACACATGTTAACATGAACAGTAGCAATACATAAAAATGAGTAATGATAGGAACAGAGAACAAAGGGATAAAGAAGTAGAAATAATGAATTCATGCATTTATACACGCATTGCTGTGGACCTACAGTGTGGGTAAGGTTTGAATTGTCTAAGAAAGAAGATGAGTATACATTGCTAAGGACTAAATGCCAAACACCGTTTGATAAAAGATTATAGAACATGCATTAACCCTTTCAGAGAGTGGTTCGAGGACAGAAACATTTCAACAGCCTTCATGTAGAACACGTTTCTCTGTGAACTGCGTACGGCGAGGTGAGGTGGGGCATTCTATAAAAGCCTGACTTTAAGTATCTAAAATTATGGGTGTCTCTCATCTGAGAGAAAACCTATAAATAATAACAGTTTGAAAACCTTTATTATGCCACTTTTGTAATGCACCATTTGAGCAAGAGTCTGGAAAACACCAATAAATTGCAGCTGGACTTTGAACTGACAGAGCTTGAAATTTTAGTTTGGAAAAAACTACGAATCCAAAGGAGCACAGTATCCCTTTGGTATAACAGAGGCAGATGTGGTGATGCACTATAATGGTCAGTAATGAGACTGGACTACATGTACTTGCCTCCACAGAGACCCAGGTCAGACAGAAAGACCCAAACTGCATCCAGGCTGTTTATAGCTCGAAAGTAACATAGAACATTTTGGTCTTTAAAAGAGAGTTTTCTGCAGATGAGGATATTTTTCATTTCAAATGCGGAATATTGTGACATTTTCATTTGTTTATTTTAGCAGAACACAACATGATATCTAGTGACAAAACTATACAGTTGCACTCATTGTTTCAGTTGGCATTTTTATGAACACATATTAAAATGAGGACACAAAATTTCTGTCAGTTTGCTCTAGTGTTCAGTAAATCCCTAAATTAACCAGCTGCTCTCAATGTTTTATCCCACAACTAAATAATGGCTCAGGCTCAGGCTGTATTTACAGGGTAATGAATGGGTGCAGCTCTTGCTTTCACACGCTTACACACAAAAACAGCCGACAGTCACATCCAGGCTACACTTAAACAAATATGCCATGCATACATGCACACTTGTAATGACGGACACGCACCTGTGGAAGTAATGATCACAGTTTGTCTGTTTGTGCTCGCAGGGTTCATGTTTGCCTCATTTAGCCACTATTGTTGAGATGATAGGAACTGTAGGTAAACACATTTGAAAGTGGAACATGCAGTTGGGCAAGTTTGAATTAGGTGTAAGAGCGTTTCAGTGTCTGAAATGAAATAACAAAATGACAGCAAATTAAATTTTAATTTGCTGTTGTCAGACAGTTGGTCCGTTGAGCTTTGTTTGTTCTAACTGCACAACTGTGTTTAGTTTTACATAATTAAGTAGTTTGTTTAGTAAATAGCGTTGAGATTATATATAAAATTTGCTTTATGACAACTTAAAGAAAATGTAAAATGTGCTGGCTTTGAAATCAAGTACACAGTGAAAATATAAAGCACAAAGGTCTGTGCTTTGTATTTTTACTGGCAAAACATTATTGGCAGTTGTGTTGCAGGATAACATTGATTGCACTGATCAGTTATTAGAAATACAGTGCATGTCGAGTTTCTCATAAAAAGCTGAATAAATTTCATTCTAACAAAATCTAGTGATTTTTCATGTTAGCAGATTGTCCTTCTAGTCACCTTAGAAACACTGGGAGCGCTTGGATGGTTTCCAGAGCAGAGTGTTTGTAATAAGTGATATCACAGAAAGTGAAGAAGATGTCAAGGAAAGAAATGGGGGAAAGAAGACAAAGGCAAAGAGGAGACAGAATAGCAAACAGTATCAATATAAATGCTAAATGAAACTACTAAGATTTAGGAACAAGATATTGCCAGTACAGATATTTTACTGGCAAGAAACAATACTCATTATATTGCCTACTCACAGAGATGTTTGCATTAGTGTTGCACATTGTACACAATAACACAGCATTTGAGAAGGATGTGCAACTGCCGTATACAAAGTCACAGCTGTGAAACCGAACCTTATTCACACACAGCATTTGTATATGTACAACCAAGAGAAATGATCCAATTGATGGATAAGATATCTAGAAAGAAATGTAATGTTGACATTCTGCTTTTATTTATTCAATATTTTTTTTACAATTTTACTAACAAGTATTGTTCCTTGTAGTCCAAAACCTATTAAAATGGTGTTGTAAGTATTTATTTGTAACTGAAAATAGTATCTAATGAATGTACTTTTGACTTTTGTTTGAGAAAACTAGTGTTTTAGGGATTTCTTTTTTTTTATGAAACTACACATTTGTGTCCTGTTTGTATTGATTTATGCCTTCAGTAGGAAGGTTTGGGGCTGCCACACACAGTATAGGGAACTGAATTTGTTCAGAGACATACTGTTTGTTTTTGTCTCTTCATGGGATTTGTTGACACTCTATAAAACGTATAGAGGAACAGCAACCGTATCCTTTAAAGGGATTAGTGAGTTTTTATAATACATCCGATAGAAACATCGCTCTCTGTCACAGGATCTGTATTTTGTGTGAGTTCTGCACATTTCTGAAGCCAGGTCCAGCAATGTCACGCAGGGTCACAGACCAGTCCAATGGGCCAATAAAGTGTGTGACAAATGTCAGTGTATCTGGTGTTACTGTGAACCCATATTGATTTATTGATTCCTCATTTTTTTGTTTCCGTTTTGTTTCCACCAAAGCTCTTACTCAAGTTTTATGCCCAGTGCGAGTCATAAATATTTCCTGCGAGTCAGCAGCACCCCTCCATTTTTTACACCATCTTACATCTCTTCCTTTTGTGTGACCAGCCTTTTCCTTTGAGTGGATTTGTTTTGTCCCTCTTGTTTCGGCTCAGGCTAATCTCTCTCATCGTCACAGCTTTGGCCTGCTCTTTCACCCTCCCACTCTTGGAAAGACTGTTTGTAGTAAAGATTGTAATCTAACTGCTAATCTTTATGGCTTTCTCTAGGGCAGGGCACTGAGCCTAGCTGAATGATTTGCCAAAGATGTAGAAACTCTGTGGAGCCTCAGAAGCTCACTGCAAGCTGAGTTTGAAGGCTGCTACAGATGTGCCAGCTGTCAGTACCTGAGTTGTCAAACGGGGAGCCAAAAGGTGTGTCAAGTTGTATTTGTTTAATGATGATGCTCATTACTTATAACTTTTCGCACTGTTCTGTTTTCCATACCGTATAGTGAGCCAATTATTCAAAAAAGCTCAGGAAGATGTGTGTGTGTTGTGAAATCCGCTCCCCTAAAGCAACATATATCTGTCATAATGAGGAGGAAGCAGTGTTTTACCGCCAAGCTGCCTCACGTCGCTACCATAACACAAAGAGATTTACTAATGCAGGCTGTTAACACAGCCAGTTTTGTACACGGCCTGATTTTAAACAGCACTACAGCAAGCAGTCCCTGGACAGCATGCATTATACACATCTAATTAAGTCTTCACATGTCTATAATAAACCACATTATGCCTTTGGGGCTAGAGGGCAGGTCAGGAGCTGGCTCTGAGTTTGTGTGAGACAGCCAGTTGTCAGTGTGCATGTGTGCGTACGTGCACGCTCACGTGTCCTTCCTGTTTTTTAGGATCATGTCTGTGATAGCTATTTAAATACCACTAATTAACCCAGAATAAATCAGGGCTGCACAGTAAATATTTGTCGCCGGGGAGGGAGTAAGGGGATGGAGAAGCTCTCTGCAGTGCCATTGTGCCGCCGAATGACGTGAAAGGATCGACTGCGTGTTTGAGCGAAAGGTGCACAGAGAGGGGGACAGATTGAGATGGAGAGACACAGAGAGGGAGATGGAGAGAGAGCAAGGCTGAGGAGGGCAGCCAGCCAGCTGTTGGTATAGTTTGATTGGCCTGTGGAGAGCTGCCTCTGTCTTTTCATGGCACCAGTAAAATGCAGTGCTCCCAGTGGCAGGTGGCGGCTGCCCATCGTCTACCTCCCCTGGGACGGCACTGGCAAAGATCATCGGTCCCTTGCTCTTTTTTTATTAAACACCTTCATGGTCTGCAGCTCCATAGCTAACAACAAGAAAACAGAAAGGCGTTTCACACAGAATGCCTGAGCTCCACATAAAAGTCTAGAAAACAATTTTTAATGGTACATCTACAGCGTACTTGCTTTTGCTTTCTCTGACTTCAAAGGCTTGGAACATTTGATGCTACAAATCAGAGACGCTTCAAACAGCCCACACAGATTTACACAGGTCGCTTCAAACAAGGCATAAAAGCGTGGCATACTTGCCTGTCCTTCATGACGCAGTTGGACAGATAAGGGTACAGTAAACCAAGGAAAAAGAATAGGCCTGTAAGTGCTCTGAGTGCTTTTCCCCAAGCAGCTTGACAGCCAGGTCTCAGTGACCGTGTTGGTGACAATCAGGCTACCTCACATTATCAGTTGGTTTAGCTGTTGCCATGGCAACATACGGTACAGTAATTCCTGCTACAGCGGCAGTCTCGTCGAAGTTGATAGTCCGGATGTTTGCTCTTTACAGTGCCAGAAAAAAAACATGTATTTCCACATTACTAGCCACACATTGTAAAGCAAACTCAATTTTTCTCTCCTCTCTGTGTCTCTTTTTTCACTCTGTTCTCTCTCCTCCGTCTCTCTCTAGAGGGGTGTAATTCAATTCTGTGAATACACTTCAGGGAGGAGGAGTGTGAAGACTCATTTAAGCCTCCCTAACACTTGTGAGTTTCTGCACCAAATGTTACTTATTTTCATTGGCTTTCAGTCCTGGAAACATTTGTTTTTCTGCCTTTGCCCAGTAATTCAAATATTCTGAAGATTATTTTTCTTGGAATCAGATATGGGATTCAAGAAAAGAAAAGTACAAACTGACTTTTGAAATTTGCAAAAAAGAAATATAATTGCTTGAAACAATTTGTCTAAATTCTCTCATTTGTCACTAAGTGGCTTCTTTTTATTGATCGCTTTTGATGATAAATAAGCCTTTATAGTATCCTAACATCTGTTTACATGCAAATGTGTGGTTCTAAAAACCTAGATTTAAGAATATTTATCGTGGAAACAATGAATAATAGTTGCAGTATCAGGCTGTGTGGCTATTATCCAGAGAAAATGAGTATGTGGTTCAATCTTAAATGATTCTCTTTGTTATTCAAATTTATTTCATTGTACAACCTCAGCAGCATGAAGGCAGAGCAAAGATTCAAAAGTTGTCCAGTGAATTACTCAAAGGTGAGACAGACTGAAGGGACAAAAGCTTTGAAAGGCATATTGTAACGCTGCTGCTCCTCTCAAAGGTTATCTCCCTCGCCTGTCCTTGAGCATTTCAAGCAAGTCAGCGGACATTTTGCAGAGCAAAGTCCATTTCTGTAGATATACCTTTGTATGTAGAAAGTAGGCGAGCTTTTTGGCTGTCCGTATGCAATTAGGATTAGAGTCACATTCAAATGGAGTGCTTACTTGGCTCTGTGTTGCGAGCTGTGGGCAGCGAGAGCTTTCTGCTTGTGGATATGAGCTGGCAAGAAGGGCACCATGTCACTCCCGACCTCTCGGAGGGGCTTTGTTGTGAGCGGAGCGATGACATGCTCCACCAAATCCTGCTCCGACACTGTAATAATACCCAATTATAACCTGGACTAATTGGAATGGCACTTTGTTTTTCTTTCTGTTATTTCAGAAAGCTGACAGCAACAACTCATGGAAGGATCGATGGCAGATTACGAGGCTCATGGAGCTGCATAGAGAGGAGGGCTCAGACTGAGGCAGCAGCTCTCATTAAAACCCGGCCTGATCTCAGCCAAGCCCTGGGAAAGGAGGGGTGAAAAAGGCAAGAAAAAACAGAAGAGAGCAGAAAGACTTGGGAGAAGTAAGGGAAAGCCAGAGAAAAAAAACACACTGAAAGAAAAGTTTACTGTCCCCTTTGGACATGGCCTCTGCTGGACTCTTATAAATGGGTATTGTTCCCCGTGAAGCACATAGCGACTGTTTACAGTTTCCCATAAAGGAGGGCTTTATTCTTGCTCAGGGATGCATTGTGACAAGATAATTTGAATAGCTGAGGTCTTACCACAAAGCTATAAACATTTACAGGCCGTTGACATGGAGAATAAAGAATGAGCCATGTAACCTCTGCAGGATGCTGCCTGACTCCTGATGACACAACCAACACTCAGTCGACTACACCCGAGCTCGACAATCACCGTCAACATGCTGGGAGAAACAGAGAGGGTGGGGACGGTGAGACGGTGAGAGAATGCAAAAGTAAATAAACAGAAGCAAAGAACGATAGACAGAGAGAGAGTGATAGCTAAGGAGAGGAGATGCGGGTCTTTGATGTCCCCTTTGACTCATTCCACAATGAAATGGCGGTGTCTTGTTTTTATGTTTTATCACAGGAGTCGACCGCCAGAGCAGACCCACGGGAGCAGCCAGACATGAGGCTGAATTCGATTAGACAGTAATCAGAGATGGACAGGCAGTGGTGCAGTCAGTGTGGGCAAGCCGAGGGGACTCCGTAAGCAAACTATCACCATGACTTTCCATTTCATGTCATTCTCAGGCGTTAAAAGTGTTCGTAATCCACGCCCCATGTTCCAAAACCAGGCTTTGTTGCAGGGTTTGTTTTTAATTCTCGCAAACCGGCCTCTGGTGTGCAAGTAGTAATAATATCAGGTGATAAGAGAGGAGTCATTAATAAATTACCCATCAGCCTGATCTCAGTGCTGCATGTGTTGTCTCTTTAGGCAAGGTAGTAAAGCTGAGGTCTCGAGAAATTATTCACATTGTGCTGCATTTTCTACACTCTTCTCTCCGTCTTTCTCTCTCTCTGCTACCGAGCTGTTGTTTTCCTCCTGCATCGCTTGGCATTCTGTTCATTCTCCAAGATGTTTCCAGCGAAACCAATGATTAACAATTATGCCAGTGCATCTAATTAATGCTGGCTAATTATGAGGTTGAGATGCTGACAGGGAACAGGGGGTGGGACCAGGAGATTGCTAGAATCAGAAATAATCAGCAGAGAAGAGGTTGTAGAAAGAAAAAAAAAGACGTAGAGAGGGAGAAAGAGAGAAGATTGGAAGTGAGTGCTTTAATTGGCGTGCTCAGTTTTTGTCTCAGGACCTTGAGCCTATTACATAAAAATATGGATAACTTGTGCATAAAATTATAGATAGCACACTCAGACAGACAGAATCAGATTGGGGCAAATCAAAAGAACAGGATTTGCCCCATTTGCATTGAATGGGAATTGTGTTCAAATCATACGAGGTCCCTGGAATGACAGGGAATTTCAAGTCATAATTATGTCCATAAAATGACACATCAACTAATTTGTCTGCCACTGGTACACCAAGACACACACCAGGACCTTTAATATAGTAAATCACATGAACTAATGAAAGCTCTAACTTCATTTACCCTAGTTTTTTTTCTTTATAATTCTCTGGACTCCAACACAGTTCCCCACCTCAAGCAATACTTCATCAGGAAAATAGCCAAGAAAAACGAAATCTCTCCACGGCTCATAATGAGGCTGCATGGAGCATTCATTAGCATAGTCAGTGTCTGCAGCCCCACGGTATGTTGGAGCTTTATGATCAGTGACGTTTTTATTCCTGCTACCGTTCTGTAAGGGCTCCATAATAATGTCCAAGGAAGAAAACACATCATATATTAAAGGAATATGATTTTTGCTTCCTATTCAAATGAGCACATCCAAACAGAGCAAGGGGGTAAAAACAAAAGGCATATGGGGAATTACCCGGAGAATAGTAATTATATTCAGAGAAGCCTGTGATTTAGAGTGCATGTTTGTTGTTTTTGTATTTGTGCAGAGCAGAGGTACGAGGCTGTGCAGCTCAGAGCTGTTGCACGGGTCCTCCCCGGTCTTCCGAAGTGCATTAAACTAGATGACTGACAATGATTGAAACCACACGGAGCCTGAGGCAAGCTCTGCAGATCTGCTGTCTCACTGCTTTAACAATTTGTGTGGAGGTTTTTTGTTTTTTTTTAAAAGGATATTTGTTTGTCATACAAATGCAAAACACAGTGCAAGAGTGGAACGGTGTAGAGAAGGGTTTTTACTCCCTGTGAGACAGGATACCACCCAATGATTTCTGAGAGGCTGAACTAATACGGTGGCTTCATCAAACACGCTCAGAACAGTGGCAGGAGAAGCCAGGGCCAATAATCCAGAGTCCAGTGATGTTTGTCAATATGATGTTGTACACAAGAGGGTTATGTTTAGCAGTGTCAAAGCAGCTATTTGTGTTTGAGATGTTGGAGTCAATAGTGCCTCCAACAGCCTGAGTGGATTCCCATCTATTTTCCAAGTCCTCAGCCTTTTAGTGTCAAGGTTTGGAGCATTAGGTTTGATGGGAAGTAGTAAATCAATAGTGTGGAATTTTTATTTTTATTATATGTTGCATCATCAATATTCTACCCCATTAATCCACGCATCTATCTTTTGACCTGTGTCATTACTTCTGCATTAATTTCTAAGCTTGTTAACCTGAAATATAAGTGTAAAAAATATTACTCAGCTTCCATCAAAGCAAAAACAGATATTTTTTAGAGTGCTGCAGGATCACGCCTGAAATTATAAATCAAAATTCTAGGATTGTACACCGCTTTTTTCTAAAGCCGCCTTTACTTAAAAGTCCATTAAGTTGTAGTGAGCTGTGAATTGTGCAAGTTTAAATGTGAGCAGAGTTGCATATTAAACCCTTCCTTCCCATAAATGACATTTTATTAACCACAGCTTAAGAATGATTTCTTTTTGAGTTGTGAGACGCTGAACTTTGGGTATTTATTTGCAGGCTTTCAACAGAACTAAATGTCCAGTTAATTAGTTTCCAGTGTGCAAGGGTGTCTGCGAATAGGAGGAGAAATAACATCAACTGGGTGCGCTTTTCAAATTCGTGTTGCAAATGTCTTTGAGGGGAGCAAGATGAAGTTGTAAAAGGACAACAGATGAAAAATTCCTCTAATATCACTTCTCTTGTAAAGCATTACATTACAGCTGCTGCGGCGTGGGAGGTCTTCCTGTGAGACAAACATTTTTATCTTAGGCAATAAGTAGCAAAGGCTCCTATCATGTAGGTACACTACATTTTATTTATTGTGCATGATGTAATGGGAACATCCAGTGTAGTAAACATTAAAGGGGAATAGCTCACTGATTATTGTTATGAAAGTCAATAGTGCTGCAATAACATAAATCAATGGCAGACAACAGCCCAAAGCTTATGCAATGTTCTACTAAATTAGACATGTAACAATTACAGTGGTGCATTTTTTTCTCTCATGTGTGACCTTTGATTAAGACTCTGTCAGTGGGGGGGGGAAGCACCTCATGCATGGCCACTATGATTACTCTAGGTGGTGCACAGTTTGAAATTTATGAGCTAAGCGTGCGTACGTGTGTGTAATTGTATGTGCACATGAATACATTTATGAGGTAGATTTTGATAGTTTGTGTAAGAGAGAGAGAGAGAGAGAAAGGGAGGGAGGGGAGGAGGAAGGGGAATGAGGGTGGATTGTGGTACTTGATGTTATTAAGACAGGCCCTATACAAATAATTTTATAGGTATTTGCTGTTTACAATCCTCTGTCCGAACTTAAACTGAAGGAATTGCAGACTTACCTCAAAATCTCTTCCAAATGTAGCCCAAGGGAGACTGATATTCTTTTCCCAAAGCCTTAAATAATGTGGTCCATAACATTTTTCATGTAGTGACCCTCTGTTCCGGGCGGCATGTTGAATATTTTAATATGGTAAGATCTTAAATCTTTTTACAGCACTCTCCTTCCTCATTTTATTCCCAGGCTTGGACTAAAATCACACAACAGTAGTGTATCAAAACAAAAAGGAATTGTCTCTAATCCCTTTGCTTGGCGTTTACAAGGGTCATTATGGTTACTTTTGAAGACTTTATGCAAAATGATGAGCTAGGTAAAGTACCTTCTGAGGGGAACCCTTGGTAATTGACCTTGCTGCCTTGAGCCTAGTCAGCAAGCAATAAAGAATGGTTAAATGTTAAGGCAGAAACTAAAGTGCTTGAAGGGCCACACGTACTCTGCATTAACGAAATAATGGCCCAGCTTATTTCATATTCTGCGTGAAACCAAGGTCGCCATATTCTGTTGTTTAATAGGCATGTGAGGGTGTGGAGTTGTGATGTGAACGAGTCTGTGACTGTGTATATTTGTGTATGTGTGTGTGTGTGTGTGTCTGTGTGTGTTTTAGAAATACACAGCCAAGTGTGTTTGTGCATGTCTGCGCATGCATGTGTGTGCTCATGTGTGCACATCTAAGTATCTGGGAGGCTTTTCATGCCAGAGAGAAAATGAATATTGGAATGATTACCAGTTGATTAACGATCCGGCTTAACAGGTATATGAGGTTTTTGGATTTAACAATGCAGATATATCAGCTCAGTGATTAAAACTAAAATTAGAAAAGCCATGACAAGGCACCTGAATGATTTAAATTAAAGTGTCTTTTGGGGTTAACATAGCAGGTTCCTGTCACAGAAACAGTTCATTTTTCTCAGTTTAAATTTTTTTATTTATACCATGTTTAAACTTAAAGAAACCATAAAGATTTCAGTTTGTGTATAATTTTCTCATTTAAAGCCTTCCTGCTAACACAAATAAATGTGCCTGACTAAATAAAAGAGTTGAACGGGAGTATATTGCAGCAAGCCACTTACTCAGCCAGTGTTTAATCACAGACAAATCAAAATGCTTCTAATGGATCAATTTGTGCTCTTAACATCCAGCTGTCAAAACTCCTCAGCACGTCCCTTTGGCCAGCCGTGACAGAAACAGAGCCTGTGATCGGCCTAATTGAGACGACATTTCCCCGTCTCTATGGAGAAGGTCACCCCAGAGTCCATGCGAGTAGGTGCTGATGTCGCTGCCACTTTTCCTCGTTTCGCTGTACAGACAGACACATCCATCTGAAGCTATTAAAATCATGTTGGCCTTCCCTCCTACGCCCTACTGTGATTATCATCTATTAAAGCCCAGCACCACTGAGACAGCTTTCACAGAGGAGGCAGCTGGCTGACGAGCTTAACAGGCCTTGCTATAGGTTACACCTGCAAGTGTTAATGTGGTCAGTGACCATGGAGCAAGCACGAGAGACACCGGCGGGTTCCCACGGGGAAACCCGTAGAAACCTGCATAGGAATCTGACACTGTAAAGTGTTTTGCTTTATGTTTGCAGCAATCTCACAGGGCCTGAGCAGAGGGAGAACAGATAATGAGGCTGGAATCAGTAAATACAGATTTTAACTACTCCTGTCAGGGGCCAGGCTGCACCAGTTGCATACAAATACTATAACACCATTTTTTTTCTTTGTTACAAAGTTAGTTCCCCGAAATTACTAAAACTATGATGAACTTCTGAATCTACGGTGATACAAAGGACGTGAACAATGACAGTATGCAGATGTTTCTTTCTTACAAAGTTGTAACAATTAAATGTGAGTCACTGGGTCACTTGAAAGAAATCTATAATTGTTCTACACTGATGTTCATCTTTCAGCTTTGCTGAATGTGTTTATTATGGAGCACTGCAGGTTTCTGCAAAGGTGGAAAAAGAATTTGGATGTACATAGAAAATTCAAACCACTTGTTCTTAGTATTATGCACAACACATGTTAGTAATTATTTCTATTACTTTGAGTCAAATATCAGATACAGTTATCTTAAAGGACCTGGAAATATATGAGAGATTAGGTAGATGAGATTAGGTACATACGCCAATCAGCCAAAACCTTCAATTTGCCTGGTTTTAATGCGTCCTCTGACACCTGTTGATCATGGGCAGCTTCATATTTTTCCCATGTTGACTCCTGTCAAGATGTTCTTGACATGGGAGGGGCTCTGCTGGATAAAGAGCTCAGAGTTTAGCAGCACTGGAATCAAGGTGCGTTAAAAGCTGGTGGGTGTTTATGTCATTAGTCAGCTCGGAGCAAACTACACCTACAGAATTCTGATGATTAGATTAGCTGAATTTGACTCTAAATAAATGATTACTGGGGATGATTATTTCATAACTATAACTTTGAATGTTGCATATTAAGTCATGAATTATCCTTGTTATGAAGAAATACTTAAAATTCTAAACCAAGCTTTCAGACATTCTTGAGTAGAAAGACACTTTTTTAGTGTTATTAGTGTTTTCACAAAAGCAAACAAACAAGCTATTTAAATACCTTTATTTTAAACTCATCTCAGTGGTCTTTTCACTTTACATTGAGTAATCTCAGTTCTGAAGGTCAAGACTGGACATCACTATTGATCGTTTTTTAGAGATTTCAGTTACGCCACCAAACCTGAAACAAAATTAAAGTTCAAAATTTCCAAGTTTTACAAGAATTTACAAGAATTTACAAGGTATGCTTATACATCCCAGGAGCCAGATGGGGTTCAGTATCTCACCCATAAACACTCATGGGTGAAATGTGGACGGGAAGAGCCGGGGATCAAACCACCAATACTCCAGTTTGTGGTTGACCCATCTACAGCCCTGAGTGATACTGGGCCTCTGAAGCCCAGTATTATTATTCACTAACCAGCTAAAGGGTTCACCACAATTTCAAAATACAAATTTCATGTTTAGCCCTTGTTGTATTGTTTTCACCTGGGCTATGAAGTATTTTCAAAGAAAACAGTTCAGAGCCAGGTGGCTTACCCTTGAATTAAAATGTTCTTGTTGTTGAGTTGCAGAATTGCAGCATTACTGAACCTTTCCTGGTTTTCATCTTACTGCTGAAAAACAAACAATAAAATGTGGAAGGTCTGACAAATAATAAGTTTTGAGCATCTCTTTTTTTCTCATCAGAGCGCTCATTGTTTTTCTCTGCCTGTCAGCCACACCCCCTGTTTGACACAGTGTTTGTCTTTGCAGTTTTGTTATGTCTTCATTTTGTGTCTCATTGATATGTTGCGATCAATAGAAGACAATTCAATTTACAACTCTGTCACTTCACAAAACAAAACAGTGTAGAGAATAATTACTGGGTCATTGTTTGGTTCGTCCAGTTATAAGTGATTCTCTGCCTGCTATGATGTCGTCTCTTTCACTTCTATTTCCCATAAACACACGAACACACCCAGGCACATTACTTCATGAGCAAAGCAGGGTTGAGCTAGGAGGACCGTCAGTTGGTGTCATGTGAGAGGCATTTCAGTGCATATCCTGCAAAGTGAAAATTACAGCGATGCATTCAGGTGTCTCCTCAGCCATGCGTTCAGAACGCTTCTAGGGGCTGAGGGGAAAGCAAAGTGGATGTGACAGACTTAGATTAAATGCCAGACACAGGGCGTTTCTCACACACGCTACAGCCTCCTGGACAGCAGCCTAATTAGGCACTTCCATGCTCTGCCATCAACTCTTCCAGCAAAATGCTCCCTCCAAAAACACATTCATTAATGTACCAATATGTATCACTGCAATGAAGTACAGCTCTGCAGAGGAGAGATTGCTGAAAATAGTCCTATCAGCTCTTTGAAGTTCATTAATCACAGATTGATTTTTGCATTATTTTTCTGAATTTTACACATTTTGAAAGGCACTGTTGCTGTGTTTTCTTCTCTTTTTTTTCCATTTTTACCTGCTGCTTCAGATTTTAAGTAAGCAAATGATCAGGTGGCCTGCGACAACCTGTGACGTCAAATGCAAGGCATTCTTGCTATGAGATCCCATATTTCAGTAAGAACTCGTCACTCTGTATCATAAGAGAAGGTCAGATATTGTTGTCAGGCACAACAAATGTAGATACAATCTCCTTCTCAGTTAAAATGTTCTTTGTGGATATTATCACATCAAGTGCAGGGCAGAATTATCTCCTTTATATCTGCTCTGATATCTGTTCATATGCCTCAGTGCAGACATGCTGGACAGGAAATAAATCTGATTGTGGCGTGTGTGGGGTAATGTTCAATAATAAAAAGTATTATTTGCCAAGATCAATGTATGTCGCCATAGCGATAAAGTACAATGAATGGAAAGAGCTGGAAGCCTGCAGTAAATTTTGATGCGTTGTGATATTGAACATGTTGTGACAACATACTGCTCGCCAGGGCTGTAAAACATCTTCCAACAGGCTGTTGAACATCCGCGTGCTACATTCTTGCGTACCATGAGTGCCATACATCAAGACTGCACCACAGCATGCAAAGGCTAAGAGGGATGACACGGCAAGAAGCAAAATAGGACAGCACAACATATTTATCAGGCAACAGTGGGTGAGCGTGAGTGTGTGAGCACAAATTAATGGTATGCTGCCTGCACATTTATAAGTGTATGTGTGTGACAGGAGGAGGGAAAGTTCAATCAATCACTCAATTAAAGCTGTGTGTGACAGTGACATGAATCTGTATGACTGATGGATGGACTAAATCTTCTCAAGTCTGAGGCGTTAAGCTTACCCCAGCTTGGTGACATTCACACCAACGATCAACAAACCCTGATCACGTTGAGTGCGACCGACATGCACTCAGAAAACTTTTATAGTATCCAGTCTACCTCCTGTGGCCCTGGACTGTGAGAGCCATGCTACCCTCAAAGCTCCCACTGTTGGGAGGCTCAGGGTATTTAAGAATGTTATCTCTAATGCACAGATGTCTTAAAGGTCCCAGTGGAATCGGCCTGCAATTTTCCCTCCTAATTAAAAATTAATTAAATCGGCTGTGGCTCTAGCAAGGCATAAAGCTGAAGGCCGCTGCAGCCGCCACTGGAAACGTAATCATTTATTTAACTCAATTACAGAAAGCCACAGCAGGTTCCTTTGCCACTGATGTCACCTGGAGAGTCGGGGCGCCTTTTCCAAGCGTCTGACCAAACTGTTCTCGGACACACTGTTCCTTGGTCCAATGTAGCTTTTTCAATTTCACTTGAAAATTCAACGTGAAAACCGAAGCCAGATGCTGCTTGTGATGCTGTGCGCATCATTTCCCCCTCTTGTGATGAATACACATTATATGTAGTCATAGAGATATCCTTTGTCACCTGTTTTCCTTCCCTCATCCCTGGGGGCTGATTTGGGGTGATTGATCAGGGATTCAGACACAGGATCAATAAGGCTTTCACCTCTCCCTTGGCAAGAGCAAGGGGCTCTGTGATGGCCTACTATACTGTCCAATTATTCAGTAATGGGATACGGGAACCTGCCCAAGACTATTAACACACTGGACACTGGGGATAGCAAGTAGGACTAATTATTGTAAACTGTGACAACAATACACCGCCCTCATTTCCCCTTTTTTGTTGCTTAGTGCTAACACAGAAGTGCTACAGAAGTATTTCTCTATTAGATGTAACTGTTGCTGGAAAGCAGACACAATTATTGCACTGGATCCATTGTCTGTGTGCAGATGTTTTGACCCTTACACACTTGGTTTTCTGCAGTATTGACAGTCACAGAATTTAAGCTTACAATGAGATTACACTAATTGCCATTTGCTCTGGATGCAAACGTGTCTAAAATGTGAATGAACTCTGGTTTAGGCTTTTCATTAATAAAAGTCAACATGTCTTGTCCAAATGTAAATTCATTTTGAGCTTCATCTCTCATCAAGACCTCAGTGTAAAATCAACATGAATGTAAATTGCCTGGCATAATTTGACTTCACTTTGCCAAGTTTGTAAATGTCATTACCAAAGGAAACAGAAAATCCAGTTAAAAGTGTTTTTGATGGCCCTATCTGTACAGGGACGAAGATCTTTCCCTTTGCCTTTTGTTCTCACTTTAATGTTTAACACTCCTCTAGGGTAGAAGACTTTCTGAATTTGCCACAGCGTGAATGTTAAAGAAATCAAACACAACTCTCAGCAGATGAAAACATGTACAACACAGCTTCTGGCTATATTGACAGTGGTGTATTATGGTTGTAAGAAGCCTAGCGTAGTCGGACGCGACACATCATCTGGGTGTTTCACTGCTCATTGATTTGTTTGATTATTAATTAGCCTGAAGTGAATCCATCGTTTTTTTAGACATACATTTGTATGTATGAATTAGTTCTGCTACATCGGGACTCAGTGAGATGTCAGTAATCACAGCTCTAAGTGCGATGTGCTACGCCCTTTCTCATTATGAGCAAATCACATTATTCTGTTCTAGTGATTAGTGCTGTTTACACTGTTTCCCCCCTTTGCTTTCAGGGTGCACTGTGCTGAAGATATAACCTCAGAGCTCAAACAACCAAAAACCACCTTCTACTGCACTTGGTAGAGCTCCACTTATTCAACTTATCTTTGAGGCACGACACAAACCTCCAACAGGTACAGTACTGTTTCACATTCCCAGTGCTCTAATGCAATATGTTGAGGCTTTGTTGAAGAGAAAGCGGTGCTCCGCTGGGAATTTCAGCGTTTGGATGTTTCAGTACCTACTGTTACAGAGCTCATGATGATGTACAACAGCTCCAGACAGACACTAGTGTGTGATGTAGCTGCCTGCAGATATGCCTTTGGTTGCCTGCAAAGCAGTCTCCGGGGTCCAGGGACCTCTGGTGCTCTGTGCTCCATGAGTTTTCTGCTACATACTGTATCATCATATCATCAGGGCAGACCTTTCAGGCAAAACAGGCTGCTGTACTGTATCTCATACATACCGAGAATACTGGAGGGCATGTCTTTGTTTGTGTGAAATACGTAGCTGAACATTCAGAAATGTTGGATTCCGCCTACGTACTGTATGTATTTGTCTGTCACTCCACGTATCCGTCTGCCTGTCTAGAATAAACGAGCCTAAAATAAACCGCTTTTTGTATTGTAAAATGTGTGTCGTAACATGGCAAAAGTTGTCATGAATCAACCAAATTCAGTCTCTTACCCTGATTCAGCATGTCTACAGAAACAACGGAGAAAGAAAAAAACAGTCACGTCAAGAAGCCACGCTGTGCTATTTTTGTGGTTTTGCCGAGTGATTCAGTGTGTTTCATAACCTGCTATTTTCAGTGTGGCTTCTCACACAGATTGTGTGTGATGTTTTGGCATTGTCAATACTGATTGGTTAGGCCCTTTTCCAAACAACAACAAAACCTTTATTAGATTTTCATCACCTTGCTTAAAGACATTTAATCAGCAATGCCATCACCTGTCTTGTATCCAGCAAGACTGGACCTTGTGGGCCAGAATCAAAAGGCAGCTGTTGTAAGGTGTCCAGTTAATGTTGCTTTAGTGTGTTGCCCAATTTGCTTCTATGTAAGTAGTACTATAGTAGCCTTTCAGGTGTTAATTAGAAGGTGGATGAGGAATGTGGTCAGTTGTCTTTTTTGGGGAACTGCTCATCCAGTCAGCAGTGATCAATACTGAAATGTAAATGACGGACAAAAAACAATAACAACATAAAATATTTAAAAAGCACTGGTGTTAAGCCACCAGTCGATGCTCCTTGGATTAGATTTTGAGAAGTCGCTCAACTTTACTGATGAAAGTGAGTCTCCTACCGGTGCTATGGAGGAAAGTAACTAACTACATTTACAGTACAGTGTTGATATCCATGCACTTTCATTTAACACAATTCATTTAAAAACATTAGAGGGAAACATACTTTTTACTCCACTGTGACAGCCATAGCTATTAGTCACTTTACAGATAAAGATTTTGATCAAATAAAATCAGGTTCTATGTAACAGATTAAATCACCTATGCAATTTGCTTCACCTCCTCCACCTCAATCAGCTCAAATGCTGCCTAGCCTTTAAACACAACACTGATATATTGCTGGTAAGCATCCAGTGAGTATGAAGCAACATTAGCATTAATTTGTTATGTTCCTCATGTTTTTGGTCACCTTGGACTGATGTATCAATTTTATTTTTTATTTTATTTATTTTTTATTGATTATTGCACTGTAGAGACTGGTGAGAAACAGCATTTCGTTTCAGCCTGTGTATTTCTGTAAATACCATGCAAAATGACAATAAACCTTCTTGAATCTTGAATCTTGAAAATAAATAATAGCTTCCTGGTACATCAGCAAAACAATTTGGTATTGAGCCACATCTTTTACATAGCTGTGATTCAATCAATTATTTCTATAAAAGATAAATTATATAAATATAAATTATTATTTTACAGTAGTTAGTGTTATTTTAAAGTACATAAAAATATTATATATTTCTTCCACCGTACCACAGGTATTCAGTAAACCTTTTTGACAGCAGACATTTTGCACTTTTCCTGCACAGCTTTTACTAATAACATTAATAATTGCTCTGTTATATACTCAAGAGTCACAGTATGTAAGTAATGGCAGAGTGAGCGTGAGCCAACATTAACATTATCAGAATAATGAAACAGGAGCTGCTAAATGGAATTCAGCCAACACTGAATCTACTATTTACAGTTATATTGCCTTCTCTAAAAAAGCTCCACTGGTTACTTGGTTACTTGTATTAAACAGTATAACCAGTCAGACAAACAATAAAAGCTTAATGCTGTCTGTGTTTGACAGATGTCGGAACACAGTACTCGGTGAGAGTGCCCATGTTGACCCGTCTTCATCACGACAATGAAACCCACCAGGTGGATTTGATGTTGTGGCTGCTAGGTGTACAGTACCTACGTACCTATGTATGTACATAAGTATCATAACATTCTTATGTGTCTCATCCAATTATTGAAGGGTGAAGATCTGCAGGCTATAACATCCAGGTTTTTGTTGGCTAAATGCAAGTTTACACAAAAAGCTAGTAATCCAATTTTATGCGTCATTATGGGAATTGTAGAACCAACAATCATAACTCTGAGGCTTTTGTATTCCAAGAGCACATTAAGTTTAAAAGACATGATTTTTAAGTTTTTACCTGCGGTCAAAGATGACTAATTTGGGGAATTTGAAGACATACAGAGTTAGATTAATAAAAAAAAGTTGTGTTTCTGCTCATGGGATGAGCTGTCAAAATGTTATCCCCCAACACCTGATAACAAACTGTAATTTCATGACTTTTGGCTAAAGGCAAAGTCATGGGATTGACTAGAGAGAGGGATCCCAGCAGCATTGTTTGTCATTGCTGCCCTTTGAGTCTCATTGGTTCATAAGTTTATAGCTTGAGGCCTTGTATTGTGTAATGGTGGGACTTTTTTAAAATCAATGAATAATTTCATTGGCCTAATATTGCAGTCTGTAAGCTCTTCAAACTGAACTATACATGTGGGAGATTGGTTTTGGAAATTACTTTTTGTATTTATGTAAATGTCACATTTATGCTTTTTAATGTTTCGACCTTTCCTGAGAAGCAATATTCAAACAAAATGTTGTTTTTTATATCTTGCACAATTGCTACATTACCAACCTCTTGCATACCATACAAAAAAAAAATGTCTGCGTGTGTGTATGGCATGTGTTTGAATGGTCTTCTTATTCCCTTGTTTTTTTAAAGACAACCCTGGTCCAAAGGGCTCACAGTCAGAGAAGGACGTAGAAACAAAACAGAAAAACTAAATGCAGCTTTCGTGTGAGATTTTTAATGGCTGAATTCAGTGTTTCCTCCTTCTCCTCTGAATGCTTCCTGGGTGTGACACGGTAACTGTAAATGTATCAGGTGTTCACTTGAATCCACATGAAAGGTCAGATGGTGAATTAATAAAAACACGCCACAGTCACTCTTGGCTTTAATAATGTCACTGTCTTAATTAACTCGCCTATCACATGCCAGGCAGAAAATCCATCCCCGCTCAGAAAAATATCTGTGAAACAGTTTAACAAGGTTAAATCAAAGTGACAGAAGAGTTTACAGTATGTGTGTGCTTGTGTGCGAGCGTGTGTGTATGTTTCTGTCGGTTCCATTAAACTGACGTGCTGCGTGTGAAAGCGTTACCGGGGAAGTGTTTCACACTTTGCCAACTGATGCTCCATCATGGATCAACAGCACTGTAAATCTCTCACGCCTGTGAGACCAACCTGATGGTTCCCACACTGACATACAACATTTAAATCCAGTCCACAACATTATCAATTGATGTGTTACGAAGTTCCCACCACACACACACACACACACACACACACATATGTGAACGCTGCTCAACACGCTGGACTTTCAGGCTGGACTTGCCCTTTCACTTCTTGTTCCCATCAAAGTTGGCATGAGGCTGCAGGGTTTTTGTGTACCACACATATTTTGGTTGACAGGATGCAGAATGCTCTATAAATAAAACAACACTTATTATTGTTAGTATGACACACAAAACAAATCCAGTGGTTTTTTTTTGCAGATTTGAAGTGTAAAACTTTAGTTAAAGCTCAAACAAATGCTGGTTAGAGCCTCTCTGCCTTTCATAGTGTGTGGTGATGTGAGCGATACAATAACACTCTAACTATTAAGTGCAGAGTTAGCTACTTACCTCTAATCACATTTGATTGGTTACAAGTTCAGGTTCAAAATGAGTCATCAAAATATTTCAAAATTCCACGAAAAACAAAAAGAGAGGCATTTTAATTGAAGGATGACTTCACCTCTTTTCTACTTGTTTTGTATGGTTCCAGTTTTGTGAGTACATGCACAAAAATGGTATCAAACTACTTATATTAAAGCCTGTGTAAAGGAGTAATACACATGAGTCTGTCAAGCCACAGGAAATTGAGTTATTAACCACCCAGCCAAATTATGAGCAAAATAAGTATTATATGCTTTCAAATAATGAGGGTGTGTCCAATGAAGGCACTGAAATGGTCTTGAAAAACTACAGCTCTCATGAAATAAAACTACAAGGGTGGCAGAGCAGCTGAACCCCTCCTTAACTTTTCTAAACTCACTATTTTTATGTTCTAGCTGTGACCTCTGCTGCCTAAAAATGTCTTCAGTGTCTCTCTGTCCTGCTTTTATTCCAAACATGTCTGAACTTGCTGCGACCCCTCGACACGCTCTTGGACTCGCCGTTTAGCCCGCTAACGACCTGGTAAATGGTGTTCTTTAAAGCCTGCTGAAAAACTAAATATTGGATAAAAAATTATATTACATCTCAAAAAACTTACCTTTTACTTTTCAGAACACACCTAGTAAGCTACAAGAAATAGTGTTTGTATGGCTTTTTAGTTATTAGTGATGTTAGGAATATCAGTTTGATTTTGAGTTGGGTTTTCTTCCTTCTGGAACACAACGCAGATGGATCCCCTATGGATCCAGTGCGTTATCAAGCTGCGTTTTCTGCCCTGCCCAAAAATATTTTTACACTAAAATGATGAAAAACATTTTAACAGATGAAATTTTTAACTAGAAGCAGGGTGATAGGGAAGGTTTAATTTAATTAATTTAATTAATTAATTGGTAACACTTAATTAATTGACAACCCTTATTAGCCTTACCTAATGTAGTAATAACTATTAACTCATAGTTCAGCAATACACTAAACAACAGTAAGTATCAGTTCACAAATTTCTCTTGTTAAAATGTATTTAGGGCTTACACGCTAATTCAGGTATTTTATATAACATTAATAAATGGTTGATAAATATGTTAATTAACATGTATATCAAGTTCACAGCTCAGCCTTTTTGTTAACATA
>JAUMHL010000002.1:5968741-6015396 GCA_032362345.1 Sandelia bainsii | reverse complement strand
ATTAGTAGATGCATTAGTTAACCTTACTTACCTGTTAGTTAATGCGTATTAATGCATTAAGTAATGTTAATTAATGTCCCCTTACTGTAAAGTCTTACCAATTAATTATTATGCATTAGTATACATATACTCTGTAAACTATAACCATAGAAAGCAAGTTGAAAATCAGTGAAGTCACCCTTTAAATGAAGATAAAACAACATATTTTTCATTTCACAGTATCTTTAAGGGATAGGTTCTTAAAAACAGACGTGCCCACTTAAACACTGTACCAGATTTAGCTTGCTTTAATAATTCTTCTTGTTGTTAATGGAAGTTAACATATTCCTTTTTAATCTAAGTCATGGGGGGCAAATCCATAGAGCTTGTTCTGTGAAAGAATACAACGAAAGGTTAACTGAAAATCTGAGTTAATCAAATCAAATTTTCTATAGTCTGTTTAGTACAAAAAACTCACTTTGTGTTACCATCCGTCCACTGCAGCTCAACAAGGAAATGCAGCCCAGGGAAACACAAAGAGGGAATCTTGTACTAAAAAGATTTCAGCCTTTGAAGAGCTCGGGCTTATTTAAGAATTCAGACTGCTGAAGCCTCATATTTGCTTCAGATAAACTTAAATACATTTTTGCATGGCATGAGGACTGTGGATTTCTACAGTGAAATACCTTTATGAAGCAATATCTTTATTGCTATTATGAAAAGGAGAAGTGATCACAGCAAGAAAAACTTGTTTTGCTGTTCAGAAGGGCAAAGACTTGAAAAAAGAAGAAGTTGCCCTTCAGTACTTTTCAGTCTCATTACACATTCATGATTTAATAAATAACACGCAAAGTTAAAGTTCATGAAAAAATCTTTGTTTATTAAGAATTTAACACTCAAAAACTCAGATCAGATCAGATTTAATTGACTGACCTGGCATCATCAGCAAACAACCCTGTAACTGTGAGTCTGATTCAAAAGTTACTCAACTGATTTTTCCAGCCAACATCAAATGAGCGATGAGAGCACAAACAAAAACACAAGTACAAAAATCTCTCAGTTTAAATAACCTAATCAGTTTCAGTTTAGTAGGAAGCTGACTGATCACGTCTGTCTTCAAACCTGGTCAAAGAAATAAGAACATTTGAATGTACTATGAACTCAACAGACACATTTGAGGGAAAAATGAACAAATTTAAAAAGAAAGAGAAAGATACATCCCCAGTCTTAAAGGTTTGTAAGCAGCAAGATGTATTTTTACATACTGTATATGCCCCAGAGCTGGACTGATAAGTCACACCATTGTTGTTCTCTAACCCGTCCACGTAGTGCAGACTGCTTCAGAGTCATTTGGAGCCGTGGGCAGTCACAGCTGAATTCTCATTGTGATACAGTGAAATACAAAATGAGTGCAAAAAGAACTTATCAGGAGTCTGGTTATATTTATGGTTTCAGGCCTAGAGACCAAAGCATAGCTAGAATTTTTTTAAACTACACGAATTGTGACTTCCCGGTCAATAAATTATTCATCTACTTAAATAATTTCGAACCCTTTTAAAGAAGGTCCATGAACAAATCTCAGTTTGATTCATGGACTTTCTGTTGAGGCTCAGTGATTTATCTGATAACACTGAATATCCACTTCACTTAATGCTACCAATTCTCAGCTGTATTATAACCTCACAGTTTAGAGGTCATTCTTGGAAGATATGGGTGTTTCAGGCAAATGTACCATTCTTGTCAGTTAACTGGCAACTATTTAGATAACTCAATAATTATTTAAGTCACTTTTTTAGACAAAAATGTCAGTCTCTAATCCCAGTATCTCAATTTTACTGTTGTCTTTATTAAAAATAGTGTATCTCTAGTTTTTCTGACTGTTAAATAAAACAAGCAATCTGTAGATGACACACTTTGTTTTAGGGGAGTGGATTTTTTTTTTTCTGATGTTCAGACATTTTGTTGACTGAACAATTCATTGATTAACTCAACAAATAACAGTCTTTATAGTAAATAAAATAATAATAAAATAAAATAGTTGGAAAACTTACATATAACTTCTAAATTATTTATTATATTCTGTGTGTGGTACATTCCGTCTGCTGTTATTTAAATGATTCATTTTAAATATTGAAATGCATATTAACCTTGCAGCAGGGCTTGCTTAACACTTATTATTACAAAAAAAAAATTCTCTCAATGGAATTGACTTGACAACAAATGTGGTTTTACATTTAAAAACTGTGGTTCTGGACTTAGCAAACATAAAAATGATTTATTGCATGGTGGTGTCTTTGATAAGATTAAGTCCTTTACTACCACTATTATCTACAGTGACAGTTTGTGTGCTCATCCTTATAACAAGTGTGTCATCTCAAACTGGAAATGAATGGAGCGTCTATTTAGAAAGGGACCTGCACACGTATCAGTTCCATGCTACATACATAACTTCTTTTTGTATGATATTACTGTTGCAGAACAAATACTTTACATTTTAACAGCAAGACTTGCACTGATGGATACTGAAAACAGGGAATGCTGGCCTGCTATTTCCAGTTGCTAAGCTAAGCTAACTGACTTTGTACTTAACATACACTAGCAATCAGCAAATAAGCAAGTGAATAAACATTTTTCCTAAAACTGTTTCATTCCACAAATGATTTTCACAAAAAGAAAACAAAGTGTGCTCTTTAAGAATTGTTATTTTGCCTTCTGGGATTTTCTTGAAGCCTTCCCCCAATTATCCACATAATGGTTTAATTTCGTCCAGCTGTGAGCACTTCCTCCATTTCATTTATGCATTGCATTGTGTCCATCAACAGCACACTCAAATTCAAGTGAATTTAGTATGCTAGCTATTATCTTTAAGTATGCTTACTTTCAGCACTTTTCCAGTGAGAATGTTCTGCATACTGAAAACAAGTTACATCAGTATGTAGCATGGAATAGGGATGTAGCACCAGTCTGGATTTTTACTGTTACATTTCAGCACCATGGACAGAGTTGTCAGAGTATTACTGTTCTTGTTGAAGCTCTGCGTCCTGAAGGGTAAATTCATGTTCCACTTTCCCCCACAGAGAGCACAGGTTAGCACCACAACAGCGCCCCTAGAGCAGATGGGGATTAAGTAAAATGCTCAATGACACTTAAGCAAGGTAAATGCTTGCAGTCACTGGGGCTTGAGCTTAGCTCTTGTTGAAAGATGACTACTTTACTCAGTATGCAATGACAGCTTTATTAGATCATGTGGAAACGGGAGAAAATGGGGTGTGGAATTACACTATTTGTTGTAAGATGGATTTAAATCAACAGCATTACCAGAACATGCTTGATGTTTGTGTCTGGGACACCCCAAAGACATCACCCCCATTGACCAGTAATACCATTAATATTTTTTATCTTCTATGTGCTCTTGTGTAATTACCCTTCTCCCTGAAGGCAAAACCTCCCTACTTGGCAGCACCTTTCTGTTCTTCTCTTCCCTTAGAGTCAAGCACATACACAAATAAAGACCCCTTTTAACAGCTGGGAGACTGCCAGCCTGTGTTTGTGTTGCTGCTGATAATGTGCCACCGGTATATCTGTCACCCCACAACACCACCCGCTTCTTTACTCTGAGGGGAAATAGCTGTGCCAGCATACAGTCTACCCAGGCTACCCATGGGCACCAGTACGAGACACACACACATGTGGGATATCACATGCAGGTACATCAACAAGTACACCCTGTGGATGCTTAAATATGAATGCAGACACGCACTCTTGCAAAATACATGCACACACTCACACTCATGGGCACCTGTTGAGAAACAAAAACACAAAGAGAAGAGTAAACATTGAGTACAGCTGGAATAAACTGCCAGATGGATGTGCTGTATCTCTTGCTTGTGCACATCAGCCCAATTTCCCATTCAGATTTTACATTCATGTCCAATTAGGAATATCTCTTTCTGTCTACTAATTATCAGTGTTTGACCTTTCGCTTTGGCTGTTTGAGAAGCTGAGCAGAAGTCGATGGGTGGCCGGTGATAATAGCTCGTCAATTAGCTCAACACATGCTGATTAAATAAGATAGTCCGATGCTTATACCAGCCTGTTGTTTCTAAAGGGCTCAGACAATGTGGGGCACCTAAACATAAAGATGCTTGGACAACAATATAGTTTCTACAGGCTGAACGAGAAGACAACAAGATCAAACAGTCCCTGTGCTTACTGGGACTTTTTTCCACCCTTTTTTCTCCCTTATGCAAAGTCTCATTGGCATGAATTAATAATACCTACTTCAAACATATGCAAATTCATTGTACTGTGTCCTCTCCTGCTCTGACAAACGCTTAGGTATGTAGGCAGACTTAAGCCGATTCTGTTGCTGTGATTAATTCTCTTGAGAGTGAGAAGCCTTTGCCAAAACTAGACTCTTATGGCCTTTTATACTTCTAAGTTTTATGAGTATTTACATAATGCACATTGATCCCCAAACCTCTTCGAAACAAGCTATATGCTATGTGTTCATGTGAAAATGCAACAAGATCATTTATGTACATCTTAATTCAGCATATAAAAACAAGCTGCACACAAATATATGTGAACACAGACAGAGACACGCACAACAAATGTTGGCAGGAAAGCAGGTTGGTATGTCTTTCATAAGCTGTATCTGTGTGTGGGCTGCTGTGGCATGCATAAAATATTATTTTCTCAACAACTCAACAACTCGGTTGTGGAGGAGTTAGTTCAGGAAGGGGTGGGAGAGAAGGCCAGGGGATATACAGCATTTGGGCAGCTGACAGCTGCGTGCGTGTACGTCTGTGTGGGAGTCTTGGAAGCGGGAGTGGGAGTCAGTTGCGTTTGAAATGCAATGAGGTGCGTTTGAAAGGTGCTCCTGTCACAGGTAAGCAGGGTAGCGAGAGCAAGAAGTGTGCGGTGATAAAAGGAGGAGAGGAGAAGTGCCCATGCTTTAGGGTGGCATTCGGTATCTGAGGGCTTTTTGCACAGACTGAGGAAAGCACTCAACACTACACACACCTAAATACAAAAGCCCCTGAAACATACACATACACTTTGATCCTTATGGGAACAATCCTTAGATTTTAGGGGTCCAAAGTAAAAAGCATTTTTTTAGCCCTGGTTTGGGGACCACGGAGTGTGTGCACGAGTGTGTGTTTTGTTTAAGCCCAGAAGAAAGACTTGATTCCATTGCTCAAGGTGATTGAGAGATGCTCTTGATGTTCTCTTCACTTTTATGCATAGTGTAAGGATAAAGATATGCCGTATAAATCAATAATTCCTGTGTCACGTGCATGCTTGCCTGTCTTTGGTGCAGTGATGCCCTCCCCTGTATCATTCTGTGTCCTCTGTAGTGCAATCTCCACCTGCTCTTCACTAGCTATTGAATGTCACAGCTCTGCTGGTTAAAAATATTGCTTTCTTTCAAATCCTCTTCAGTTTATACATGTGGATTTAATGTAGAATTTATTAATGTCATGACCTTTCAAGGATATGACTAATTATGAGAGAAAGGCTTGAAGGAGAATGTCTCACTGAGGTGAGACTATATAGCTGTTTCATCTGTCAACACTTCGGAACTGGTTCACATTGCTCACACATTAGGGCTCTTACCGTTGGTGATTAATCAATAGATACCTCTCTGTGTGTACTTCTTTTCTTTCCTTTCCTTTTTCAAATGGGAAATTGATGACAGGCTTAGAAAAGGACAGCCTTAGAAAGTGCTGTCAAAATGTATGTGTTTTGGGGGACAGATTATGCCACCCTTTTCAAGACTTCCAAAACACTTATCCGCCTGCAGAAGTGCTAAACTACCACCTGAAAGTAAAAAAGTAAAAATTGAAGATGAAAACGCTGGATCCTCGCCAGTAGGTTGAAGGCTGTGGAGGTGTAATTTGGTTGTGAATGCTTGGAGGAAATGTAAAATGAAATCTTTGAGAATTTATGGTTGTGGAGCGCGTGCATCGGAAAGGTCATAGCTCTGTCATTTAAAAAAAGATTTCAATAAATGGTTGCCTCTGTCTCCTGTGAGACACTCAAGCTGTATGGCTGATTGGGTGGAGCCAGAGCTCTGGTGGAGAACAGAGGGAAAGAGTGATGAAGCACATCCCTAACACCCTTCCGGAGAAAGAATACCCTAGTTAACTCTTAACACCCCTGGAGATCAAGCATGCACCGCAAGGGCAGGATAATACTGTATCTGTGGTGCAGCTGGTGAGCATTGTTGACAGCATTGATCCAAGATCCCTCATTACTGAATGAGAGAAACCCCTTCAGCAACATCACCCTGGAGAGGGATGGAGCTAGGCAGGGGGATTGAGTAGCAAAGGAGGAGGGAAGAAATGAAGAGGAAAGTAGAAAAAATAGAGAGAGAAGCTTTTAGAGGCAAGGGACAGAGGGAGAAATAAAGAGGAACATAACAAGAATATCATCATGGGGAGTTGCAGCAAAAGTTTTGAGGGGATAAGTTTTTTTGCTACAGCATTCAACAACCACCTTGTGTTCCACAGTGAAAGGATTGATCACTGACCCATCAATCACAGCCTACGAGAAACACAGTTCCGAGGAGAAAAACTGTGTTGGCTTTGCAGTTTGCATGTACCAGGCTAAATCATGCTCGTGGAAACTGCCTCCAGCTGTGAAGTGAAGTAGTGCAAGAATACTTAAATCCAATATCCCTGCTAAGGCTTGGAGTAGCATTAAGGTGTTGTTGCATTATGGATCTACTTCCTGTCTCATGACACTAAGTAACGTCCAATAGATCTCATATGTGTCACATGGAATGAGAATGATTTGCTTCTAATCAGGGAAAAAGAAGAGACATTAGAACCACAGACGGCTTCTCATCAAAGCTATCCTCACTGGGCTCCATTTTAACATTCACAACAGCAACAGTAGCTTTCACTCTCACATTGCTCTTATGGAGTACCAGCTCTAAATCCACCTCTGTGCTCCACTTCCCTCCCTGTACACTCAGCCGTGCTTCCAAGCTGTCCGGATAGGGCAGGAATAATTGGATCAGCAAACATTGTCTTAATTCCATAAGACCAAGTTTGACCATGAGAGTCTCCTGTTTGTTTCCACTAACATTTATTCTTGCCAGATGAGATGCCGTTTAATAAGGTTATAACATGTTAATGCAGTTTACATTATAATCGAATGAAATCTCATATCATGCAGCTGACATTATGAAATGCAGTCTAACCAGCACTTTAGTGCATCTGTGGCTCTAATGATGCTTATTCTCCAACAAAATGTCCTCTGGGTTTACTCCAAAACTTTATTACCATGAAATCACCATGCTAGATGTAATATATATATATATATAATATCATAGATAAATATCAATGCTCTCCAAACTATACTCTTATCCTAGAAATAAAATATTATTTTCAGTTTCTATTTGCCATGTTTTCTAGAACAACAAATATGCGCTAAGTCTTTCTTACAGCAAGGCCAATGCTCTTTCCCCCCCTCCACATCTATTATCTCTCCTCCATAGACCATAATGATAAAAAAGAATCACAGTAAAACACTGTGACATTTCAAATCTCTGCATTGAGCTGGTTGTCAAGGAGATGTCTCAGTGAGATGTGTCGGGCAGAAGAGGAACTGCTCTTTTAAAAGAGCGTTTATCCAGCCGCTGGAGGTGTAATGTGGCTGCCATTAGGACTCTGCAGGCAAACACTGAGTCTCAGAAACACACAGTTCTCCAGCGTGGGGTCGACCACTCTGAACCTCCACATGTCTTCGGACTTGTGATCAAATCCACTGCAGTCGTCTTCAGTTGTTCCAAAAAAGCAGCCTCTTACAGCGGCCTGGCATCCACACATTGACAACCCACATGCACATGACAATCACATTTTTAGGCACAGTTTTTATCAAATAGGTTTAGAACTAAAAAATGTTCCCCTCAGTTTGCTGCCTTGGATGGTTCTCTTTTCTGCTGGGAGCTGCTGGACTTGCAGCCTCCATTTATAGAGAACCAGTGATGAAACTGGTGGAAAGTGCCAAAACCTATTGTTGATGAAAGATGCATACTGTTGTGTTTCGTTTTGGATATGGCGAGACAGGCTGAAAAGGCAGATAGACTGAAGCAGCTGTCAAAAATGGTTGTTTGTAGCCCCGCGTGTGCTGTGCTTTGGGGAAATAATAAACTGCATCATTAGAACCCCTGTCATTCACAAGTTGTTTGTACAGTAGCAGACACCGACTCGCTGTAAATACCCACACCTATGCATCACACATTGCGCACAGGTCAGAATCATTAGGTGGCTCATTTAGCACAGAAAAAACAGATATTGTGAGATGATCTGCAGGTGTTATCACAAAGCAGCCCCAGTACTGTAATAAATTAGTGTCAGATTCCATAATGTGTTTATATGTATGGAACTGTCTAAGTAAATGTTTGTGCTTTGCTTTTAATGTTCTGAGCCTTTATGATTACTCCCAACAGCCAGCTTTTGTAATCCCTGCTTTAATTCTATGAAAGACTTTTGTGTTGAAATTGAACTTAAGCAGCTCCCAGGCTGTTACTAGTGGAAATAAATTCGTTTTTTGTTTTAAAATATGCTGCTAAAATGTTACCAAAGCGCGCCGACGTGGCAATAAACAGCAAACTTTCAACCATTTGGGGTATTTATAATGAGTCAGCATTCCAGCACTGGACAACAGTGCAGCCATATGGCATCACCTGAATGAGTCTAACTAGTGATCCAGACGACCCCCCGACGAGAGAGAGCCTGTGCGTGTTTGTGTCTGTGGCCGGTCTGTGCCACACCCCCTTCTCCTTAGTGCGGTGGTATGATCCGGGGATGGTGTTATAGCGGCACCGAGCCTCACCAGCAGCAGCATCACTCGTCAGCCTCCTCGAGCTCAACTGCGGCTAAACGCACCGCGCCGGGCTCCCTGTCACACACAGCACAGCGGAGCTGGCTCGCGTTCAGCCCCTGCGAGGAGATCCTTTCCTCTGCGCACAAATCGTTTCGTCGTCCTCTATCGGCATTTGAGAGGCGGGCATCATCAGCATCAGCACCGCCGCCTCGAAACCAGACCAGCAGGCACGGAGAGAGGTGTCTCATCCACATTTTAGCAGGAGCACCGCATCTGAAGTCACATTTCTACCGACTGAGGGGGGGGGGGGGATTGCACAGTCTTCAGCATTTGCAGGGTTCTTATAGCATGGAATCGGACTAAAGGAATGGCTTTACGTGAGCAAGGTAAGCGACACGTTCAGTCCTGGCCTGTAATGGGCTCATTGTTGGCGGGGGGGGGGGGGGAAGAGAGAGAGAGATCGGCTACAGTGTTGGCTAAACGAGGCTTGGGTGCTGAGACAACGTGAGTTCACAGGAAATGGTTATTATCAGCTGTTCAGATGTGCTGCGCTGTGCAGTGGGCCATGTGTGAGTATGTCTGTGTGTGTGTGTGGGAGCGAGAGACACGGAGAAACAGAGAGAGAGAGTGTGTGGAAGTGTGTGTGTGTTGGTGTGCTTGTGTACGCGTATGGTGCGGTTTTATGAAAACCATTGCGCCTTCTTTGAAGTGTAGGGACGGAGACTTTGTGCATACAATCCTTTTTTTTTTCTGTGACAGCCAGTCTAATTGATGACAGTTCAGGTACAGTGCAGAACAGCAGACTGCCTGCTACACGAGTGCAAATGTCGTATTCGTTTTGGTTCAGCAATGCTTGCAGTTCTGAGTTGTTTTGCTCCAGTTCTGGCTCATCCACTCCATCTTCATCAGCAATAAGGTAGCCTAATGATGCCAAGAGGGCCACCAGAGATCCAGGGGGTATAGATCTCTGTGACGTGTGCCTTCTGTCTTCCAGCACCTATGCAGCTGACTGGGCCCAGGCTAGACATTCCCACCACTTCAGGTCCAACAGGCACATCAGGACACATCTCAACACTGTGACCCACTGCATTCTGCTGATACATGTCTATTTTTTTACATGTCATACACCAACTTCTACCCTCCTGGATGATGCTGCAGCTGGTGGAGCCATTCCTTAGCTATATTATTGAACCCGCACGATATGTATTTTTCATTTGGCACTTTGGGTAAACGACTAACAGCAGCAAATGCATTTTGATAAATCATAATTATTGTGAAGTCTGCACAAATTGCACCAGGATGGATATGCTCCAATAGATTTAGATTAGACCCCCTCACTCCTCTCCTTCACAGTAGATGATAAATAATTGCTTTGAGTAGACCACTGGTGGCATATTTCTAATAAATAAATAATTAAATAAGCAAAACAAATAAATAATTCTGAGTAATTGTCTACATTCTTCCATTAATGAGATCCCAAAAGAGCCCCATACTTTTTCCACATTTTTTTAAAAACTGTGCTTTTCTTAACTAAGGAATGGAAAGATATTACTGCCATTTGGAAATGCAAATGCATTGTAGTCAGAAACTACAATTTGTCAGTATGTCTGACACACAGATTTAATGCACTGCTCCTCCAGCTGTTGTGCACGTTGCTGAGAGAACTGTATTGATGTTTGGATTGTTTCACCGGGCATACCTGCTTTCTACCATGTTATTTTAGGATCTAAATGCAGCCTTTAGACTTGGACGCAGTCTGTTCTGTCAGCGTAGCATTGTGTGTCACTGCCCTGTACCTGACAGTGCTCACAATGATGCGGGCACCGTGCTTAATTCTTCCTCGCCTCGCAATGTTATTTATAGCGATGATTAAAATGAGACAGTCTGTCTTAGCTCTTTGTGATTAATAGATAGCATCTGTGCATTGAGGTTACATAAGACACACTCACTATCCCTCTGTGTCCCTTCCACACAAATGCACAGACGTGTGAACGCACACACGTACTTTCACCTAGAAGATGATGCAGATGTATGGGACTTGTGGAGACTGATGATTGTAATCCTATGTTAATTTCTCCTACCATACTGTGCTGGGGGCTGCTCATGCTATTGTGTTTGTTAGCTTATTGTCCACATGTGAATGATTTTTGGGCCCTTCAGGGCTGCTGCACTGGAGGTGGTGACGAACAGTGATTAAGTGCATATTTTAAATGGCAGACCCATTATGGCAATTCCTTCACAATTAAAAGACTGGTCTTTGAATTTAAATGTCAGCAATTATATGCTGAGCACATGCCAGTGATAAGGCACTGGCATTTCTGTCAGTTAACCAGCACATCACTAATCAATCAGTGAGATATTCAGGGTTTTACATTTCAACTTGTGCTAGTTCACTCTGGTTTCCCCTCAGCAGTAGTGGTCAGCGGTTGTCGCTGTACTAATTATCTCTTTCAGTTGTTGCATTCTGGGGTTGTCTTTTTTTCAAACTTGTTATTTTTAAGTGGGTAGTGCATATGGTGTTTTGGAAATCCAAAGAAGCTACTTAGCTCCTTGGCTTTGAGTCCCATCATTATTTCAATGCAACATTCTGACAATTTAGGCCCGGAGTGCCGATTGTTAGATTACTGGCATTTTGCCTCGGCTGTTAGCACATCCCATTGTCCTGAATCAAGAAACCACTAACAAAAAAAAATCGCTTGTGTCTAATAATTTGTGTTTTTCTGAGATTTGACTGATAGTGCATGGCCTTTGGATAGTGCAGTGCTGTGCAAGACAGCAGGGGAGTTCTTTCTGTTATCCAGCCCTGCATTATTTATGAATTTTCATTCCAGGAATGCAGTAGCCCCTGGCACTGTAATGCTCCTTTCTCCCATGGAATCTCTCACACTTACCTTCTGCCCCACAAGTTCTCTGCAAAACTAAATTTCCCTAATAAAACTGGGTTCATGAATTAGTGAGGGGCCAAGGTGAAATGCATCAGAGGTTGTTTATAGTAGTATTGAGCACCACACTTAGTGCTGCAGAGTTTAAGCTCGCAGCTACGAGGCCCAGTGGGAGTTTTTATCCTCCTCTCTCCCCCTCTCACTCTCTTTCTCCGTGTCCATCATATGGTAAGAATGTAATTGCTGGAAATGCATAAAATGTATCAGAGTCTTCGCCACCCTGCTGATAATTTCAAAGTTAAAGAACCCATCCCAGTAAGGTAATCAAACTGCTGGACCGCAATACTTTCACACTGAAACACACACACACACACACACACACACACACACACTTAGAGATGTAACCATTGTACAACTTCAAATATTTACCTTCTTGCTGCAATGCTGCTCCATCCTCAAGAGGAATTGTTTAACAAATCCTGCAGTGCTAATTAGGGTTTCCTCTATTCATTCGGCTCTGGTCGGCCTTTTCAGTAAGGAAATTGCCAACAGTGCCATTAAACAAAAATGAAATACAGAAGCAATATAATATTGCCAAATTACCCTATAAAAACCTCATATGGTAGTATAGGCTCAGTGTTTACACTGGTGTTTACAATTAATGCACTTAGCACAGCAAGTCATTCCTAGCAATATAACATGTCTACTGATAATAAGCAGTAAATACGAAAAGCTTTGGTCCAGCATATGGTCATTATCTTTACAAACTGGTTACAAATTATGAAAAGATAATGAACTCTTTAACAGACTGTGTAGCCTTTGTACACATATGTGTTGCATAATTAATAGATTCTCTTTCCAAAGTTAGATACTGTATTTATTAATGAATCTGAAATCAGATTTCTCCTCTTTGCTTTCTCTTACAGTTTTCACAACGTAGCACTTACTGAATACATTTTTCTTTTTTTCCATCTGCATTTTTCTGTGACTGTGCTAGTGTCCGTCTTTTTTCTCCTCATCACAAACTGTCCAAGCACAATACTGTTTATTTTTGTGTTGAAACAAAAGATGGGACCAATAGTAACAGAGAAGGGGACAGATGTAATATCAAAACCAAACTCACCTTCAGTTACCAATGCTGCAAACACACACACACACACACACACACTTACACACTTACATACAGTATGTGCCCGAGGCAGTTTTCTTTAAAGCATTTGGCTATGTCTCAACTGGCATCTCTAGCACGCTATTTCTCTTGTCTTCTTCCACTGGGTTATGGGCAAGA
The DNA here is from genome assembly GCA_032362345.1 of Sandelia bainsii. Lineage (NCBI taxonomy): Eukaryota > Metazoa > Chordata > Actinopteri > Anabantiformes > Anabantidae > Sandelia > Sandelia bainsii. The sequence continues at coordinate 6,002,409 of JAUMHL010000002.1, read as the reverse complement.
GTCAGGAACTATATACAGCTGAATAAGGTGCAGGATGTTATTTGAGATTTGTATTGTGAAAATGCAATCATGGCCTCCCTTCACACTCCTCCACCTTGAACACTCGCTCCCTCCCACCTTTCAAATTCTACTCAGGAGACAGAAGGATCAGAGCCATGAGAGGCTTACTGGTCAAGCCCACTCCACTTCTCTTTAAAATATGAGATTAATTTTGTCAAGAGGAGTGTGTGTGTGTGTCTGTGTGTGTGTGTGAAGAGGATTGCTGATGGAACACACCTAGCTAGAGGGCTTAGACAGAAGAGCTGTCAGAATGACAGTGCCATAATTGTGATGACTTAATTTATATTGTATACAATTTTATATGTATTGTAAAGGGCTGCAATGAATAACGTTTGCGTTATTTCCTTTAATTTCATTATTCTACTAATCATTTCATCTAATATTTTTGGGATTGAAGTGATAAATGTCCATCACAAATTCCAGTAGTCCAAAGTGTTGATCTCAAATATCCAAAATGCCCAGAAATCCAGAAGATTTGGATTTTACTATCTTAGAAGACAAGTACATTTGAGAAGCTGGATCATGTAAATGTGTGATTACTTTCATTGATAATTTACTATCAAATTTGTTTAAATTTATGACTAATGATTGCAGCTAAAATGACATATATTGCAAGGCATTCCTTTTATTACGTTCACCGATGTAAATATTCTACACAGCACAAAGGATTGTTTTATTCTGTTGTGTTCAAACTGTGTTACTTCTTTGTACCCTCTGTTCTGTATACAGTCTATGTGAATCACAAGAAAGTAGGTAGTAGGCACTCGTACACACACACACACACACACACACACAGACTTCTGCCAAGCTGTATTAGTCACTCACACACACACACACACACACACACACGCACACCTACAGGGACACATTTCTTGCTGTGAAATTTTTATTAATCAAGTCACTGGACAACTTAGGAAGAAGAAAAATCAATTTTTGTTTCTTCCCCAATTTATTGCAACATAAATTGTCCTTCACTTCAAAACTGCATGCCTTGGCATCGGTGTCAAAATAATTATGTTAAAATCCGTTATATTTGCGTTGATTTTATCCTGCTTTTGTTGAAACAAAGGACACAATGGGGGTTGCTGGCCAGCTTTCATCGACAAAACGTATGGCAGCATTTCATCTTCAGTTAAATCAATACAGGGAAATTATCTGGGAAGGACTGAAACAAAAGTATCAAATATTCAGAAAAACTTTACACATGATCAATCTGAAGATATCTGATCCACAGTTTCTTTAGTAGCTACTGTAACAAAGTGATTGAAAACGAGTTGACCCCACACCTGCTGCACAGTAGCACACAATGAAACATCAGCAACATATGTACATTTGCACCTCAAGACCTTGATTAATATCTCAGTATGAATAAGTCAAATCTGCAGCTTTGTTGTAAGCCTATGAAGTGATTTACTTAGCAACATAAAACACAGTGATGTTATACTGTACATCTCTGCTCTAAACGAGTTCATCTGTTTCCTGCTGACTGGTAAATAGCCTCATGTGTATCATCAGTAATATTCATAGCTCTACTTTCTAGATTATCATAAATTATTAACTCATAGAAAAGATGAATAGCTCCAAAACAACGCTTGATGCATCTCTGCTGGAAGCCATGTTTTATACAATACAGCATAGTACAGTACAGTCAAGTTTAATATATATTTATATCTATATATATATATATATATATATATATATATTGCAGTGTGTTGCTTGGGAGTTCTTTTGTTGTTAAGGTTTAATTTCAGAATGAGACTTGATCCACCATGAACTCTGGGATGTATTTCAAGTATGTGTATCATCTCCCGAATTGACTTCTAACTGCAGAGACACATATTCTCTGCTGATTGCCAGCCAAAATGCCAAGCCAGACTGCACAAAGAAAAGTGATGTGAGCAAAGAAGTATCCAATATCTGGTCCAAGAAAATCATGGCAGGAGTGTGCAGCCATTTTCAAGTAAAGCAGACCTAATACATGTTGTCTAGAGATTTAACAATCCTGAAATCCCTTATTTTACAGCATGCACTGCATATTATCCCAACGCCTAGAATAGGAATTGTTTGGAAAATTCATATTTTGTTCTGTACACACAGTGATTCATCTGACAAGCAGCAAAATGAGAAATGCAAATTGTTAGGGGACGTGCCCAATGCAGTTTTGCCTAGCAAATTTTTAGAAAGAAAATGCAGCAATGGAAAATAAGATGCAGGATAACTAAAAGCACACAGTATCTCATATTAAAGAGAAAAGTGTTTAAAATGACTCTGCTATTTCCTAACTGCAAATACATTTTACAGTATGTGCTATTTATTTCAAACTGAAATTGTTTATCTAGAAAAATGTGTCAACTCTTTGCACTGATTTACATCTCACACATGCAATAGGCAAACGTGGGGCTGAAAACATCATTTAGATTTCTAACAACCATACATTCATACTCAGTGAACGCTAGACTTTCCTATATTTCTCTTTGAGTGTGGTTAAGCCAACTGTATGCAATAACCCTGAGGTACATTTATGTGTTTTTATACCTTGATGGGATGTATCAGCCCCTGCATATCTGTCTTATCAGCTCACAAAAGAGCATCACCAGGACCACAGTTTGTACCTGAGTGAGTCGCGCGGCCTTTGTGGAGCCGTTTCTCTCTTTGTCATGAAGTGTTTTCCTGTGCAAGGCTGCTGAATGCTATCTGCGACCTTAACCTGCTAGAGGCCAGATGAATCAGAGAGGACGTGAGGGTTGAGAAGCTGCAGGGTGCACTCAGGACTTTTTGGAGTAAAAACCTCACAAAAACCCTCCTCTTTCTCTCACACTCTCCTGAGTTTTGAGATGACAAGCACCACATTATAACGGTGTAGATGGAAGATTAGCCCACAAAGCATTCAGAAATCAATCTGCAATGCTGCTCAACAGCTACTAGTAGATCTTTTCAGCCATCCCTCTTCAGGGTTAATGCTCTTTACTCACTGTGTAATCAACAGCTTCATAAAGGGAACGTGCAGGAAATACTGTCTAAAGTGCTAATCACCAAATCTAATTTCTGTGATCGATGGCAAAGATTTATCAATTAATTCTGTATCTGTAATGCTGCCACTTTGTTAGGCTTTGAGTGTAGAGGTTTTAGCGGTCAAATGCATTATTGAAAGTGGCTTTTTACCAAGCAGTGGCTGATGCAGAGAGCTTAGGGGGTTGTCAGTCTTGATGTAAAGCTTTATTTGGAAAGCAAGTTAGTGTGAGCAGCCTTTTAGTCCTGCTACGAGGCCATTGACATGTATTTATCTTGTAAGAGAGGAGGAATATCAAATGTGTTGAAAAAGGCTTTGCCTTGTCAGGAATATTGATTAAATGGTTTTGGGTGGTGTCTTTGCTCCAACTGCGTGTCTGTGTATTTGTGGTCAAACACCTGTGTGCCCCTGCAAGTGAATGTGGTGTTGCGCGTGTAAGTGCACATACAGTTAACGTGTGTTTATGCATATTCTCGCCCTTGTTGTGTTTTTTATTTGCTCCTTGGCCTTCTGGGGAAGCAGCAGTGGGCTTTAGATCAGAGAGAAGAAGAATATCATGAAAAGAAAGTAGTCTGTTAAGAAGCAATGGGGGGAAAAAAGCCATACCTTAGTCAGGATCTAAAAGAAAAGAGAAAAGTTTTAACTGCAGTCAGGATATAAAAACAGCCTTTGAAAAGTTAAAGCTTAGTTACTCCCTCGCTCTAGGACACATTCAGAGGGCATGAATAGTGTAGGACCTTATGGATTTCTCCACGGTGCTCAGGCATGCAATGCCGATGTGGGATTTGACCCATGTCCACTATAAATAGTCAAATGGTCCAGGATGGTTTCCCAGCGCCTGACAGCTCCTGACAAGACCTGATCTGCCATGCAAGTGGACACAAACACACACACACTTTTCTCTTCCTCTTAGTCTTCCTCTTATTCTGACAGGAACTCGCTGGGCCATTGTGTCACCTATATGACTTGCTATGTACATACATGCATTAACCTTGGGAGCTAGCGTGTGAGGAATAATGAAGGTAGACAGTACATCGGAGGCTGAATGGTAAAGACGCTGCAATAACACCGAGAAACAGCGAGCAAGGTTTTACACAACACAGCCTTTTTTGAAAAGGCCAGTGAAGACTGTGTTCTCTCTGGCGTGTGGGTGTTCAAGTGCGTTGTTTGTCAGTTAGTGTGAATGCTATAAGTGTGTGTGGGCACTAAGGGCACTGAGTTTGTGTTCGTCTGTGATTGATTGTGTTTTTTATCTTTGAATCATATCTGAGATCCCGCATGTATTGTGAGGTCCTGGCTTGCGTGTGTGTGTGTTGTGTGGGGGGTACACACCATAGTATGTGTTCTGCTGGTAAATTCGGCATTAGCAGCAAGAGATTTCAGGCTTGGTCAGCTATGAAAGCACAACTACGTGACGAGAGTGCTGCCGCCGCCCACAGATAGCTAGCCCTTATCCACTAATTAAAACCCTTCTATCATTCCATGTCTCACTTGGCAATCTCTCCATCCTTCAATTCCTCCCATTTTCTCTATGAAATCTCTCCGTCTCTCATTATCTATCCATCACTCTCTTTATCCTCCGTCTCCATTCATCCTTGCCTCTTCCCGGTGGGCAGTGTGTTGTTTTGTTGTGTTTCGGGTGGCTTAGGTATAACAGGGTCCTCTGGGTCCTTCAGGCCTCTCGTCCAATGTGTCCCTGTCATATGCCTGAGGAGCCATGGTGGTGCTAACAAACGGAACAGATAGCGTTTTAAACGCACACACACCTTTCTCCATGCATGCACACACACAAATGCACACCCTCACTCCAGCAGAAGCATCTCTCTCTGACAGCTTACTGTTTACTCCCGTAGGACCCGGAACCTGGATCTGCATTTGCAGCTGCAGACTGCGCCTCTATTCCTATTCCTGATGATTAAGCCATCATAATGTTAGACAAAATGAAAACCTGCAAACAACACCGGGACTGTCATGACTTCTCTTTGGAGTATCTGCAGTGACATGTTTATGTTCCAGCGTGAATATATTTCTCAAGTTTTTTCAATTGTCATTCCTGTGGCTTGCGAGATCTGTTTAGTGAGCTGGATTAGCTTGTCTCTGTGCAAACAAGCTGCTTGGAAATGCGTAAAGGCCAGAGCTAACAAAGAAAGTAGCTCCCTACTCAGTGGGGGTCTCCAGGCTGTTATGAAAATAAGACCTTCTCTGCATGGTGGAGAAATTATACTGTATCAATAATCTGAGGAGCTAATATTGTTGGATGGCACTCTGCTGTCTCCGTCCTCATTGTTTACTTACCGATGTGAAACTCAATTTCTCTGCATCTGCCTGGCCCCAATCCTCTCTCTGCCTCCCTCTTTTTCCCATTTTGCATGCTCTCTCTTCCTGTTTGTCATGATTTCAGTACAATCATTTGAGATTGGAAAACATAAATTGGTTTGGACTTGTGCTCATGGTCCTTGCCTTTACACAGGACAATCTATCTCTGCTGTGCTGTTTGCGTTATTGTTGTTTTTAGGGACCCCGCCCATCTGGAGATGACTTGGAGTGTAAATCCTGTTTAAAAGCAACTCTGTATGTGAGCCTCTATCACTCCTCTAAGCAGATTTGCAAAAACAGCCCACTGGTCTATGGTTGCGCTGTTCGGGTAAATGGATGGATAGGAGGGGATCAAGTGGGTGAAGGGTCCCATTAGATATTATTGCAGCTGTGTAGCCATGGATTATCACTCCAGTGTGTTTTTCTCTGTGTCTGTGTGTGTGTGTGTGTGTGTGTGTGTGTGTGTGTTTGTGTGAGAAAGAGAGAGTGATAAGAGACAGAAAGAAAAGGGTTAGCCGTGGATGTTGAGGGGAGGAGAGGGGATAACAATGTAATGTAATGCAATGCATGTGTTTCCTCAGTGTTGTCACTTTGTATTAATTTTAAACCAAGTGGAAGAGTTCATCACACACTGATGAATTATAGATTAGAATAATTGAATTACAAATAAAATCACTCAGTAACACATATATACATTGTCACCGCATACAGCTACTCATTGTTAATTCATTTGCAGAACAAACAAACTCATAAGGTGCATCTGAAAATATTAACCATACCTTTACAGTTTTTGTTGCTGCATTTCTACTGAATTCATATAAAGAATAGTACTGGGGTTAAAACAGTAGTTTCAAATTAGCCACAGAAGTGTATGAATTTTACAAACAGTACTTGGTAGTGTCACATGGAGATGATTAAGATCAGTTGTTAGTCGCTGACAGCGTAGTGATGCAATCCGTTAAGCACTTAGTTAGTTTCCCTACGGGATCCCACAGTGCATTGTATAGTACCGTGCTCTACATGTACATAAAAAAATGATGAGCGATGATACAATTCTTGTAGTGAAGGTATTAAAGATTTACTCTACCATGGTACAAATTATTCCATGATCCAAATACCTATTCCAGTGCTGTCCTTGTTTGTTTTCTAGTAGCCCATAGCAAAGCTATGTTTCGTGCTCTACCCCAAGGTGGTTATTCCTCAATTGCAAATCTAGGCTGGTGTTGTGCTCAGGTGGCACATGCTGACTTGTCCTACAGAACGCCCATGTGTCTTGTTTGAAGTGAGCTTGGCTTTAGGAAACAACCTCCAGGTTTTGACATCAAAACCAAGAATCAAACCCCCTAATGGGCACCCCACTGTGAGCTAGAATTAGCAGGAATAACCCCCGCTAGCAGGCTTACTTCTCTAAATGCAGGAGCCTCAGAGGACGAGATGGAGGGTGGAAAGTGTGTGAGGTAGGGGAGGAAGAGCAAGGACGAGAAAGAAGGAGGGGAGGGAGAACAGATGTGGGCCTGTACAAGGATGGTGAAAGAGGAGTGAAAGAAGAGGAAAGACTTAAGTGAGAGAAAGAGAATAGGTGTGGTTTAAAGGAAACTAGATGGTATATCACTTTGTGCCTGTCGTTATACAAGCAGGACTACGTGTACTACACAAAATGTTCACTAGGTGGTCTGTGTATGTGCACACACATGACGGGGGAACAAGATGGGGCTCCCATGTGCACGATTGCATGCTTTTATTCTTGCGCATAAGTGTGTGACAGACATAAAACAGAACAGAGAGTCTCTGTAGAGACCGACAGCACTCAGTGCCTGCAGCAAGCTCAGAGCTCACAGGGTAATGTATACTCGCTCCTCACCGTACCAGAGAGAAGGTGACACCAGTCAATCCCATTCTGACGGGGCAGCTGAGATAATAGCGGGCTTTGATGCCTTGCAATAACTCCTGCCAATCACAATGAAAGGCAGCATGATTGCAGGGAACCACAAGCGTGTGTGTGTGTGTGCGCGCGAGTCGGAAGAGCTTACAGTATGCTACAGTAATGTGAAGAAAATTGAATGCAAAGTGTGGTGATGTATTTTAAAGGGACTGTTGTGCTTTGCGTTATCATGAAGAGAAAACACAAGAGATGCATGGAAGGAGAGACAAGTGTGGAGCTTTTACACATCATCTGCCCTGTTGTAACGTCTGCAGGGGGTTGAGGGTGTGAGTGGAGTGAATGTGCGAGCAGTCTGGCCCATTTTTTGACTGCTTCCTGTCAGGGGTCTCCGTGTGCGCATGCAAACTGCTCTGTGCATGTGCATGCATGTGGGGAATGAGTAGGGTGAGTGCGAGGCCAGAGGAAGGAGTCTTTCAGGTGGAATAAAAGCATTACTGCAGTAGTAGAAAGGTCAGCTGTAAACTTGTATCAGACTAGTGGTGATCACCCTGTGCTGCAGATCTCTGAGGTATTGAGCAGGCACGCTCTAATGGCTTTGATATATGGACTACAGGACTCCCTGAAGAGGTCAATACCATAGCACTTTGTCTCTATGAGCAATGACCCTCTCAAGCTCCATTCAGAAGCTTTATATCTGCAGGAAATAGGCTGGAAAGGCCTCGGGCAAGGCACAGAGAAAGAGAGCTAATATGAATGAAGTATTTTCTAATCACTTCTTCTGTGCTGTAATCGTTGTCCCAATCAATCATTAGTTGGCGACGGTATAAGCATATTGCATTGGACGTTATCAGAAGTAGATTTTGATGTGGTTGAGAGAAGAACAAGAGAATCTGAGCTGACTGGAACTAAAGGACTTGATTTATCATTACTTAATTTAGGAGGGCAATGACACTGTAAAGACTGGTGTCTAATACTGTTTCATGATTACTTTAGAATCTTGTGAGTCACAATGTTTAATGAGAGTGACAGACGTGAGGCTCAGGCTACAAATTTGTTGATTTATCTGCAACTCGTAAATGGTTGTCTGTAACAGAGAGATAAAGCTTACAGTAGCTAGAAGAAACAGAAACCACATCTGACAGAACAGAGAACTGTGCTTGATTTTGGCCAATTTCTCTTCAAACGCATCCGGACATAATGGCCACCATCACGGTCTCTTCTGAGTTTATTGATTTGGAACTAACCTTTGGTGTGAAATATGAAAGAAGCCAAATAGTGTTTATGAACGGTTGCTGTAATTGGAATGAGCAGATGTTGCAATATTGTTCCACTGTGTTCAGTAACAGACTTCTTGTGCTATTTTTCTCCTCTACCTTGTCTGTTCAATCCCATGTTTCCTTTCATTTTCCTCCAATGGCCCATCCTTCTTCCTGCCTGCTGTCCTCACTACCTTTTCCCTCCTCTCCCTGCTTCCAGACTCTGTGCTCTGTGCTGTGGCTGTGCTGAGTGACTAAGTGGAGCCCTTCAAGCCATGGAGGAGATGGACAGTAAACCTTACCAGCCATTGTCTAAGGGGCGCCATGAAATGGAGATGTCCTACACAAGCTCGTCTGATGAGAGTGAGGATGGCCGCGCCCACCACCGCTCCTACACTTCACGTGAAACCCTGCCCGACTACACACATGAGCTGCGCCTCACCCTTGGTTCACACCGGGAAAGACAGAGCAACTACAGTCAACCCCAGCCAGGTACAGCACTGAGGGCATGCTCAGGCTGGATGTAGTTACCTAATAAAAACATATTCACAGTTGCACAGATGTATGTGGAGCCAAATAGATAGTGGCATGAAAAGATAGACATATACATAAGCAGACACACACATAAATGCACGTGCACACACAGAGGTCTTTAAAAGGGCCTATGTGAATTACCTATTACAGCCCACAATGAGCCAGAAGGACAGTCAGAGGTAGGCAATTACCTCTTCTCCACGGAGGTGATATTTCTCTCCCACAGCCAAACTAGGTCAACCCCAAACCTCTCTGGCCTCACCTGGGGTGGAACACCACCCTTCATTACACACTTACACTCACAGATACAGACACGGGCAGACGTAGGCACATGTGCAGATGCACATTGTCACATACACACCGAAAAATTCTTCCCTGCTGGTGACAGGAGGAGAAATGGGCCAGCGTGTGCTGTGATGGATGACCTTTATGCAGGTCATGTGTGGTGTTAAGAGAGAAGCTGCACTTCATCAGGAGCAGGCCTCTGTGCACGGTTCATAGTGATCAATACTCTCTCCGCAACTCAACCTCCTGCAACCCTGCAACACTTAGCCACAATGCTAACAAGCAACATTAGCCATTCATAACAGTTACAACTCCTGACGAGCAGCCCCCTCTGGGGATTTCATGGTTTGAATGTCACCTGCTATAGATTTTGTATTTTTCGCCATGCACCAACCCATCGATGGCCATTAGTCATCATCATGTTGCTTTGATGTCTTCCACAACGTTGTGGCGTCAAAGAGCACTTGCCATTTTCAACAGTTACCCAGTCTTTCTGTTCCCATAACAAACAACATCCCCTACCTTCAGTGTCATATGGTAAGGTGTAAAAGACCCCCCAAAGCAGCCTTTGAAATGTCAATGGCAGCCGGTTCTGCAAAGCACATCTGTTCATCTTTGGGCAGGAGAGTTATATATAGTATACCCTACCTAAGTAACCAACTGTTAAGGGGGGACGTTGCCTCCAGTGACGTTTTTAATGGATTACAGTGTTCCTGACAAAGATCAGCCAATTCATTTCTCCCCTAATTCCCCACCCATGTTCTTCATATTTTCCTTCATCTTTTAAACTGCTGCATCTCGCCTTCTCCTCCCCTTCTCTCCTTCCTTCTCTTCACCTAGCTGTTTCTTTTCTCTAATATTACAAATTCCTCTCTGTCCATTTAAACCTGCCTATTTTCTTTGCTCTACATGCCCCCCTGATAGATGGATTCACAGCTACATCCATAACTTGTTTGCCTGTTAATTAACTCAGATGAATTAATTTACACTTTTCAACATTTTGTTTACAAAGCCAGAAATGAGTTACAGTATACATACTTGAATTATTCACAAGTAACAGCCTTACAACAATCTGCATGGAATCACTACATATGGACCTGTTACTGCCTAATAACTAAAGTAAAATTATATTTAATAAATGGCATAAAGGTAAACATGAAGAAAATTCTGCTTCCTTCACTCAGGCTACATTTAGGCTGTGGTGCCCAGTTATTGGTGGTTGGTGAAGGTTTTAGCCTGAGACACAAAACTCAGGGAAAATCATTGTGAATATGCAAAGCATTCCTGCCATTTCTACATCGTGTGAACAAAACTCAAATTCTTCAACACAAGACCTTAATATTTGTTAATGTGGCAGACTTTATGGCTTTATCTGTAGATAGTTTGCTTCAGTGTTTTGTTTCCAAACAATATTTAATGACATTAATACAAACAATTTGACACACAGTTTCAGGGTCGCTTTAAGTCTGGGGTTTTGCCCAGCTGGTAATTGAGCCATCACGAGTGGTAATTACACCCTTGGGTAAACAGAATTTAGACGTGTTTACATCCACAGCGGCATTACAGTGAAATTATGACCCAGACTGTTTTGACAGATATTCTGATTTCTGCTTTGACAAGTACTTACAACACTGGGTGAAAGTAGTGTCAAATATATAAATAGGCTGAAGTGAGTCAGATGCGGCTGACTGTAATGCCAGGAAATGGGATGTTATTCAAAAAGATGATTTTTTCCTAATCACCTGCTAAGATCTTTTCTTATATTATACATTTCAAAACAAAACGGATAGATGGCTTTTCAGTTTACAGTCAATCCATGTTTGTATCTATGGGGAAATACCCTATTTGCTCCTGAACTGCCCTCTTGCAGCCAATTTGAGCTAAACAGAAGTGTGTAGTGGTGACCAATCTTGTGCCGGTTTAATTCCAGGAGAACAGTGTGTGAGCCACGGCTGGTCTTGACCCCATCAAACACGCACAGCAGGACACACTGCTGGTCAATGGAGTGGTCAACAGGACTGTGGCTTTTATTGAAACACTGTGGTTTGTGTTCAGACGACCTGACCTAACACACATATTAACTGCACTAAGTGCGAAGGAGACGGAGGCTTTCTTTTCTTTCTTTTGTATTCAGCAGTTTCCACAGTAAATGGTACCTGCACGGAGGTATCTATATAGATTTCAATTCATGCCTTTATTTCTTTAAAATTACACCAGTTCCATCACTTCCATTTATACATTCTAAACAGAAAACCCAGGTGGTAAGGAAGAAAATTTACTCAACTGCCTCTGCAGAAAAAAAAAGGTAGAGCTCAATTGAATTGAATTGAATTGAAGTGTAACCAGAGGACTAACACAGTATATCTGATGTTCTCAGATAACAGGTTGATGCTTGGGATTGGAGGGTGTTCTAATACCTGAAAGCATATGAGGCTCAATTTTTCCCTCAGTCTAAGTCAATATTAATAAGGTTTGATCTTTATCTGATCTCTTCACCCCACCAAGGAGAATATAGATGAGATCAGTGCTCTGTTTGAGCAGCAGTTCAATACATCTCAAGCTCAATAACACACATCAGGCAGTCTGAACAGGATATAGCTTCACTGCAAATGGTTAAGAAGGGTGGCATTTTGGTTTGGACTTCTGCTGCAATACTTTTAATAAATGCTTGTTCAAATAACAGCGTGTCTCTTGACATAATTTGGGAGATGTTCTGTGTTTGCCTTGTAAATGCCTCCATCTAACCAGCACCTGGTCAGCTTAGTTGCTGAAGCAAATAAAAACACATGCCTGTATTTGAGGGTTTGTGACTTTACTATATGATCTCAGTGTGTATGTGTCTCCCTCCTGCTGTAGATTTAGACTTCTGTAAGGCTGGGCAGATGAGGAGCCCAGACTACCACATTCACCAACAACAACAGCAACAGCAGCAGCATCAGGAGCAGGAGGAGGAAGCGTTGTGCTCTGGACCAGCTGCCCATGTCCACAGGCGTGGCTACTCCCTGGGCGTGGGTTCAGATGTGGACACGGAGCCGGAGGTGGATCCCTCTCCAGCTCACGGTCTGCAGCACATGTGGATGCACGGCCTCAAGTCTGAGCAGAGCTCCTGTCTCACGAGCCGCGCCAACTCCGCCCTTTCTCTCACTGACACCGAGCATGACAGGAAATCTGAGCCTGACAATGGTGAGTGAAACAACCTCTCTTCTGACTCCACATGTTGATTCTCAATCCCTGTGAAAAATGCCCAGAGGAGAATTGTTTTCCTACGCGATAATGTAGTGTACCTTTGATGGTTCAATTTTTTGCATTTTTCTCTCAGGCTAGTTGTGTTTTTTCTCATTTACAGTATTTCACTTTGCAATTTCACTTTGCATCCTTATAGTTTCTTATTGCAAAGACAAGAAATTTCTTTCCAACGAATGCAAAGAAAAATTGCATAAAACATAACTCTTTTCAAGGTTTAAGTCACAGCCTTGGGCAATTACATGATTGAAACTCAGTTTTTGAACTAATGCTAATGCTTAAGTTCCTCCCTCTTTGAAGGCTCTTTGATGTGACTAAATACAGAAATGTGCTATTGGTTATTTAGTCTCTGATGTGAGCTCATACTGAAGGTGAACCTGGGGTGGACCGGGGATGGAGCTGGAGGAAAGTCTGATGATGAACATCCACAGCATATTGCTTGGAAATGATTGAATATCTATCTCAAGTTGAGGCAGATTTTGGTTTAAGGCTTGGAAGAAAGGGAATTGTAGGGGTCGAGCATCTACAGTACCTGACTGGCTGCCTGAGGGCAGCTGACAACCGCGTCTGTGGGAAGACTATAGCCTGGAAGGAAGGAGAAGTTGAGAGGCGGGGTGAAGATATGGGGCCAACTAGAGAAGAGTCTGGGATGGTGCCAGCTATCTGTCTTGCACTGCTGGGCTTGGCTGGGCTCCCTGCAGATGGAGAGTTAGTTAGAGGTGCACACAAACAAAGACAGAGCTCTCCTACCTGTCCCCAAGGGCACTGTCTGTTTATGTGCAGCAAAAAAGGTGGAACGTATTCAGTGGCTGAGAAAAGCAAGGGTGAACGCAAAAGAGAGAGACAGAAAAAAGAGAATTAGAGAGGGGAAGAGTAAGAGACAGGGAGAGCGAAAATGCTAATGAGAGAATAGAAATGGTAATGTAATGGTATAATTAGAATGAGAATAAAAGGGAATGAGTGGTTGAGGGTAAAACAGGTGAAGGAGAAACTGGTTTCAACTAAGTGTGAGACAAATCTGGTGGGAAAAGGAGAAGACTTAGACAGTGGAAGAGACGGATAATGCAAAGAAGGGTTTAGGGTGTGCCTGTTTATATTTGGGAATAGACCCAGGGGTGCTGTTTAATGACAGCCAGATTGGACATGGAGTCGGCCTCGCGCTATGTCGCACGATGGAAGAGGAGAGACAGCGAGCGTGAGAGAGTGGGAGTGCTTGCAGCATTACACAGTAATCAATTTGTGATGGCTGTGTGCATATGGACCAAAGTTATTACCATTTGAGATGAGGGACTCCATCTTTATCCAGGGTCAGAATGAAAGCTGCAAAAAGGGGGAGGCAGATGGGCATGTAACAGAGGAGACAGAAGCAAATGAGGATGGATGAAGTCACAGAAGTGAGAGGAAAGGATTTAAATGTTCAAAGCATTTGGCTTTACTGCTACAATGCACCAGGAAAGCTGGTTTATGTGTGGGTCTCATATGTCACACGAAGAGCTGTACAGTATGTCCTCTAGCTCTCCAAACTTGACACAATCTCTCTCAAGAACACATTCTTCCTCTCACTCACACTTTACTCCTTTCCTCTGTGTTTTTTTCTTGTACTGGTATCCTTTACTTGGCAACCTTTTTCCTCTTCCCTCACCAGCACCCCATTTATTCTCATCCTCCTTCCTGTCCATCTCTCTCTGACACGTGGCCAGGTGTGTCCAGGCGTGGCATTCTCTAATAGGAAATGCATTATGGATGTCACATTTCTCTCCATCAGCACAACAATGTCTCGCACACCCCTCTGTTCCCAGCGATAATGAAAGTTAGAGCCTCTCGCAAAAAGATGTTGGCGTAAAGGAGCCGAAATCAAAACGCTTACATCCCTGCCAAAATGAAAGTGCATTTTAAGTTGGTCCGACCTTGCACTCCCTTTGTCTTCAGAGCTCACCCCCTCCCAAACCCATTAATAATGTCAGTTTCAAACTGGCAGGAATTCTTTTGTTCCTGGTCTGATTGAAGCTGACAAGTCAATTTAGTCAGTGTGTATGTATGTGTGGATTTGGGTGTGAGAAAAATAGAAAGAGGGAAGGACAGATTAAGAAAGAGTAAAGAATAAAGAGATTCGGTTTGTGAGTGAAGCCAGGTTTGTACAGATGTCTGTCTGTATTCCCTTTCATGTGTGTGTATTTGTGTGTATGTGTGATGGCGTGGCGGGGGTGCATGTCCAAATGTGATACCTCCCTTGAGGAAGGCTGTAGGCTTTCTCGGGCACCGAGTCGGACCTGCTGACAAACTCAGGAAAACATCAACACCCCAAATTGTCGTCAGTGCACTGTTAGAACAGAGGAGATTGGCAGTAGAAAGACAAAGTGTAGTGCAGCTAAAGTTTGCTGCTGACTCACACACACTCAAAAGTATATGTGCACTCATAACTGTTTGTTACTGTAAACGTGTCATCCCAAAACCATGAGCACGATTATGCTGCAGAGAACATAGGTAATGCTGGGCAGTTAAGTTGGGTGATGAGGCCTGTTTCGCAGCTGGCATTTCAGTTCATCCCAAAGACATACTACAGGTCAATCATGTTTCTGTCTGGCTGATGATTCGTCGACTTAACATGCAGCTGCGCTTCCCTTCACACTGAGCACAGCCAATCCACAGAGGCAAGGCCACACAAGAGACTTTCACTGAGAATATTAGCGAAAGGGAAATGAATTAAAGTTTGCACAAAAGGTTGAATGATTTGTCACCAGCCACTTTTTTGAAAAAGGTCACTAAAAAAAAGGTTGACTAAGTGACAAAAAAGGCTTCAGGAAATCAGTGTACCTGTTAGTTTTTATGTTACTGTTTGCTTCAACATCTTATGCAGAAATAGGCTAATAGCCTGTTGGTAATTTCATAGCTTAATATTTCTCAAAATATTGAACTGTTCCTATTCAGTGTAGAAATCCTTCATATTGGTGCTAATTTTTTTGTTTGGACGCACTATGTAAATGTTAAGAGAAAGAGAAGAGGATGGCTCATGAGAGAGAGAGATGGAGCAGATAGATTTGGTGTCAATCTTCTGAATTACTGCAGTGTGGAATAAAAAAAAAAAACTATATTAGCTAAATTATCTGGGTTACAACACTGTCCTATAATGAGATGCTAATTAATTGACCACTTTTTCATTAGTTTAATCAGTTGCAGATTTACTTCAGCTTATTGTCTGTCTTTTTTAGCTTATCTTTTTTCCTCCACTTTTGTGATTGACACACTGGCATGTAGCAGACAGCCTCCCGGTTTTACATCACTGCACTTTTCATACATCATCCTCTGAGCAGAAAGGGTTCTAAGGCACCTGCAAGCAGCAGTCCAATGAAAGGCTCTATCGCTCATTATGGTAGATAACTTTCTGTGCTAAAATGCAAATATCTGTGTAATTACCATGGGCTGAGTAAGCACTTGATTCTGATTGGCCGCAGGACATCCATTACTTTTTAAAAACTTGACAACTCCCTTATAACTGTCTGATCACAGTGCTAAATTAATATACTAGAAAGGTTTAAATGTTCAATTTCCTTCATACACTGCAGATAATGTTTTGAAGAAAATGGATTTTAAAATTGCCTCTGAGAGTTAGCAATCAAGCCTTATGAAAGCAGGAGTACTGAAAAACAGAATGGATGCAATCCCAAGTATCGAGCCCTGTTAGCCCACATCTGCTGACCTGACCAGACATTCACACACACACAACATGACAGGACCTGATGACATAAAACAACACAACTGCTATAACAAATCAAAATGTACCATTAGTATTCAGTTTCCATTTGGTATCATCTTTAGTCTCTATTTATCAGGCCAATATTCCAAAGCAGGATGTTGCAAAATGAATATTAAAGATCATATGATCTAACACTCAATGGAGACGAAGTTATTTCACCATGCAAGTCCTGTCTTTGTTCATTTTCATCAGGCCTGAATTTATTTACACTTGACAGCTTGTGCCTCTTGAATTCAATCTGAGCACATTCATTTCTAATGCAACATTTCTTCCGAGTATTAATTTCTGAAAACATGCATTCTTCAAATGTGAAATTGACCAAGATGGACGGGAAAATTGCCAACAAAGTACCAGTTGTTGTCGTAAAAATTGCTTCTTTTTTTTCTATTTTAAACATTTGTAAATTGAAAACACTTGGACTGATGGTCAAGCTAAAAAAGCATCATGGAGACTTCACAAAAACCTCTTCACCATTCGAACCAACTGTTCAATCAAAAATATAATATACATGAGAATAAGAAATACCAATTTCTGTTAATATGCTTGTCCAATAAATGAAGGATAAGCTAAATTAAAGTTCTCTACCCTGCATGACTGCAAATGTTACTCTGTAACAGAGTAGATGCCTGCCAGGTTTATACTTACCAACATTAAATGAGCCATATTACCCCAAAATAAATTGCTACCATTAGTCCTTCAAATAAAGTCATTATATTTTTTTTATGCTGTAGCTGTTGTCCTTGCCTCGAAATAAGACAAGCATGAATGTTACCTTAAACATAAATGTAACATGCCAGCTATAAACTAGGTTGTTCAAGGGCCCTTGGGACTGCACAATGTCAAAGAAAGGCCTGATATCCTTTATAAACACAGCCCATTATTTTTTGTAATGATGTGCCAAAGTTTTTGCGGTCAAGTTTGGTCAAGCTGTGTTCAAGTAAGTGCTGCAGAAGGTTAGCAAGAGTGCAGAGACAAAAGGTAGGAAAGCAGAGTGACAAACTGACCTTACGGTTTAATGAGCGAGCATACGGCCCAGAGGAAGCCAAAGGGAGGGAACAGAGAAAATGGGAAGACAGACAGGCGTACTGGCAGGTAAAGACGTTGCACAGGATATTAGAGAGAAAATCCTGGCGAGGTTTAACTTTTACGCTAGTTCTAATGAATCTTTTTGATACGTGCTGTGAAAGACCGTTTAAATGAACTGATGGAACCTGGTGAAATAGCATCAGGTGTTATACACAATTGGATTTCAGATGCGAATCAGATTTTCAGGATTTCTCTACTTTATGATGCAACTCTGACATTTATTAGGCAATCTGGACTTCTAATTAAATAGTGAGGGAATAACAAATGTTTCATGTAAGCTCTCTTATCCACAAGTGTCAGATAAGAGCATTTAGGCAATGTGAATTAAATTTGTTTTATATGTTTTTTCTTCCTTCTGATGTTGGAAGACACAAATCTTCTTTTGGCAACTTTGCAGCCGTGATAACAGAATCAAGAAACTACAGTACCCTCAGCGATAGAGTCATCTGCACATGTGCCAAAACAACCACACATATGGACATGCACAAACACATGCACACACTGCATCCTAGTGTCTCCTCAGATCTCCCTGGTGTGTTTTTGTGTGCGTGCAGGCAGAGGTTTAAGTGGTAACACCAGGCAAACAGTCGCATACTCTAACTCCCTTCCTGCCTTTCCAAGGCCCAAGGGGTTTCGCAGGAATAGATTTGTCTATTAGCTCGTAAAGAACATTGCTCAGTGCCATATCGATCATCTGAGCTGTAACGTTTAGGGTCTTTAAGTTGTAGAGTTGATCTAGTGGTACACGGACTCCCCTGGCTATTTTACCAGAGTGAGAGATGATCAACTTAACCCTGGTGCTGTGCTTGGCCAGAGGAAACGCTATAAACACGTCCGCTGCAGCCAGAAACCGTTTTTATTGAACCACCCATTCAGCCATCCCGGAGAGGCCGAAGAGCTCCCATGAATCCACCAGGTGCCTTATTATAGCAACAGTGCAGTTGTGTGGTTTCCTCTTCTTTAATAGCAGTCTCATCACTTAGTTAGCCATGCAGGGTTGTGTTCTTGACAAGCTGTCAGAATGTTGGACCCCACCCAGTTGTCCTAATGATGGACCTTTATAGCTCACTGATCCAAAGGAAGACCTACTGGACTGTACTGCTGGTTAATGGGGGGTTAGGGATGTGTGTTCATGTGTGTGTGTTTCAGGAAAAATGAGAACTAGAGAGAGAAGGATAATTTTCTGTCTCTCTCTCTCTCTCTGCGGATGCTTATACCCCTCCTTCATTCTCATCTCGCTGCCATGGCAACAGTCATCAAATCAGCCGAACAAAGCTTTCATCTCATGCTGTCCACTGGCTGCCTACAGGCTGTCTGTATACATAAACTGTGTGATGGAAACATCACACAGTCCAGCCGCTACTTGCCATTTCAATAAGCGGTCACATCCCACACAATTCCATGATCACCTACACAGCAGAGTAGGTGAGAGGCGAACAGTTTTTGTTTTAATAAATAGCCAAATAACTGGGCTTAAAACAGTTTTTGGCTCCCAGCACTGTTGGAGTATTAAAATGAGCAGAGAGCATGGTGAGTGGCACATGAATAAGCTCACAACAGAAAGGAACAATAGCCCTGAGAGTGTACCAAGAGCTTAGTGAAAATCAGAGTGTTCTACGCTGGGGGAGAGAGGCTGAGAGGGGGCGGAGGACACAGAGGTGCCTGTATGGACTTACACGCAGAGATGCCCACATGTGCTCTCGCTGTTTTGTGTTCTGAGTGTGTGTGAGGGGTCAGAGGAGTTTGTATTTCGGAGGGGTGGTAGAAAAAGCAGCCACAACACAGCTGGATTGGCGAGGAAATGGTTGTCATAAAGGGAAGGAGGAAATTAATTTTTTTTCAAAATAGAAATGTCTGCTTTTCTTTTTGTTTACCTGAAGTGTTCCTGGGCGGGGAGAGAGAGAAAAGACGCTGGCTCCTATGAATGGGCAACTAGAAAGCCTAACTGAACAATGATGGAAAAAGGAAAAGAAAAGTAAGCCAATCAAGACCTTTATATCCTGCACAATAACACACTCAGTGTGCATGAATGGGACCTGTTGCTGAGCAGGCTTCTGCTGTGAAGAAGAAAAAAAACAGCTCATCTAAATAACGAACGTACAGGTTCATTGTTAATCAGATAATCAGAATTGTCATCTGAGCCTGCGTAGGGATTTGAATGCATTTGCCAGGAGGATGTCAGTGTTAGTAATGAGAGTGTAGTGGTTTCCCCAGCATTAGCAATTGCTGCCATTTTAGTTTAACTGCTCGTAGTAATGGCTGCCTCTTCCATCGCAGTCGTCATGATGACTGCCAGGGATACTTCCACCATAGCTGCGACAGTGCCAGTGTTAAAGGCTGCCATCACAGCCGTGGTGCCAGTAGTAAAGGCTGTTGTTACATGGCACGGTGCCCTGAGTCTGTCAGACCTCCAGGGTGTGTGCACCACCTGTCATTATCAGCTCTCAGCCCTGGCAGCTACGGACAGCTAATGGTCCACTGGGTCTCACCCAACAATCTGCTGACCAGTATAAGTGCTGCTGGTTGGATGGCCGCACACCTACGCACGCACGTGTCCACGTGTGCGCGTACACACACACATGAACACACGGAAACGAAATTGCTCAGCTTACAGTAGAAACTGTCCACATCTTTAAAAGTGAGGTATGAGTTGAAGCATAAACCAAAATGAAAAAAAAACAGTGATGGTCTGTTGGGTTTTCTATATAGTTCTGTATATATACTTATATTTTGCAAGGTTCTTAACCTTGCTATGTAAAGTGCCTTGAGATGATTTTTGTTATGATTTGGCGCTATACAAATAAAGATGAATTGAATTGAATTGATGTATGAGCCTATCTCACTCATTCACTTTGCCCTGGGATGGACTTCTTAAGCTCGCTGGAGAATTGTCTGTATGATTTATAGGATTGGATTGGAGCCTTTGTCACGGACAGCTTTTAATTGAAAAAGCCACAATAGGACTTTGGAAAGCCATTAATTGTTACGGTTAATTAAGGTAAACATTAAATGATGAGAGTTTTAATTGGTTTCTCTTGATGAGGGTAGGGATCTAGGGTGACCAGAATGTGTATATGTAAATAACTGAAAACTCCTCCAGGCCTTGGCTTTTCATCGCTGTGCCTTTGAGCACCCTCTCTCTTTCTTTCTCCGTTTGTTTTCTTCTCTGTTTCTGTTACTGTCTCGCTTTCAACCTCTCTTTCTCTGCACACACCATGCATGCGCACTAACACAGCGCAGACTCGCACACCTCGGCCCCAACCAAGCTGTCAGAATTACAAATGGGGTGCTTTTGTCAAGTGACATTGATTTGATGTATGCACATGCTAAATGCTAAACTGGCGCTCCCTACAGAGATACATTTGTTAAGATGAGACATGACAGATTGGCACAAGACATCACCTTCATATTTAAAATACATGGAATAATCCCAAGGCCCCAAACAGCCTGCGTTTATTTTTAGCTTTTTGTGTACAGTATGTGTGTGCCCTCTGGTGCCCATCATCATAGTCATGTTTAATTGACCGCCTTCTCTTCGTATTTAAGATTTATTGTTTTGCAGTCATGCTGTGGCAACGATTGCAATGTGTACACGAGGAAAAAAAAAATCACAATTTTCACATGTCCTCTGAACAGCTGCCACCCGTGCCTGAGTAGAGGGTGTTAATAGCGCACCAAGTCACTTTGCTAGATAGATCGCCCTAACACCAGTTAAATAATCATGCTGTTAAATAAATAGCTTCTTAAAATGCTTCAGAATGCCGCTAAAAGCATATGCATTTTATGGGTGACTTGGGAAAAGAGAGTGGTGGCGTCATGGGAAAAGGGTGGAATGAATTTGCATTGCGGTGTTTGCAGTCTGAGCATGTGTGTGTGCGTGTGTGTGTGGGTAGCTTGGATAGCTGCTCGGTCACCCGGTCACCCTGCTGCAGTAGAAAAGCTTCTCATGGCCAATGCGGAGCTCTTGCCAATGTTTCACAAAACTGAATGTGTTAGCTCTGTCCAAACAGATGCTCAATGCCATTTCCAGATAGAGTTTATGTGTGTGCATGTGTGGTGGGTGGGATGAGTGAATACGTGTGGATGCGCGCACTGTAGTTGTGTGTGCCCAAGTGCTTCTATGTGCACTTTGTATTCATGTCTATGTATGAGCGTATTTTGCTCCAAACAGATGTTTTTTCCAATGTGTGTACTAGCTGAATCAGATCAACACCAGCCGGTGCAGTGAGTCTGGCCAAGGTGGAGAATGTTCAGTGCACACTGTGGCCAATACTACACACACATGCACAAACACATATAACACTAAACAGACTTCTGTTGGTACAGTGAGTTGCAGAAAGAGCATTTGTAGGCAAATATTTACATTAAACTTACTGTAACATTTTTTTAAGCTTTAGCTGACTGGAATAATTGCAGACAGCAGATTAACTCAACACGTATCATTATGATAGTAAGGAGCACAGTAATAAACAAATTGGAAGCAGTCATTAAGAAAAGGAAGGCAATATAATAAAATAGGATAATCAAATTGAAGTAAATGAGGAGGTGCTGGAAGTGGTTGTAATGTATACTATGAATGAATGAATTGTACTCAGAGGGGCCTGTGTTTATGTACTGTACTGTAACCTATGTAATAGCATTGCTTTTAATGTGATGTGACCCCCCCAGAAGACAATGTAGATTGTTTGCATCAAGGTACATTCATCCATTGTTTTTTTCTGTCTGTGGTGGAATAAAGGGAACAACTGCAACCCTGTCTGAGCAGAGAAGATCCCTGTACAATATGGGGTATGAGCAGAAATGAGTCTGGGCTGTGAGACATGTTGAGAGATGATCACCTCAGGGAAGCATGAGCCAAGCCCCTTCCTAGCTGCAGAGTGAGACAGAGATAATGGGGTATGCGGCTGACAATAGGTGCATGCAGATCTTTTTTCTAGTCTTTTTGGGTCAGCACCGGAGATGGGTCAGAACACAGACAGAGTGGAGGAAACAGAGGGAGGAAGAATGAATAAGAGTAATATCTCATATGTCTGTCCTTGCCCCTGGTTGCCCTCAGTCAAATCCTCACCATTATGCTTTCAAGCCTGATTTATGCGATGTGGGTGATGTAGCTGTATCTTTTCTTTTTGCTTTACAAGATAGAAAACAGAATAGTGGCAGCTGCTATAAACCAGTTTTGGGGGCTGTAGTTCTACCTGTATGGCACAAAGTGATCCAAATAGCAACTAAATATAAATCCTCTTGGTTTGGACTAACTACATCATCTTGTCCTCATATACCAGGGCAATGCTACTTCTTTTTCTGTGGTGTGATCTTGAGGGGGCAGGGAATATGCAAGAGCTGTTTGCATCTGGACTGCCTTAGCTGAATGAATTTCCACTGATAACTCAGGCTGGGGGGAAATGAAGAAGGAGTGAGGGCGGCCAGCGGGTGAGATGTGTGATGTATCAAATGTATATGCAGTTGTATGCTACATTAGTGGAATGAATGCAGGGTGATGCACGATCACTGCTAATGTTTGGCCAGAGGCAGATAGGGGGAAATCAAGGAGAGAGAACTCTGTAGATTAATGTACTCATGGTCATTGCATGGCCATAAAGGAAGCTCTGTGTGGGAAGGTTTATCACAGATGAAGATTATGATTGTGCGCATGCAACACATATATAATCTATAATAATAATAATAATCTATAATCGCTAGTGAAATAAACAAGCCTGGTTGGTGCTGCAATCATCAGTTAATACTTTAATGAAGACATGATAGCTCGGAGATCAAAACCTCTCCAGCTGAGATTGCTGCTCCAGCTAATTTTACTTATACAAGCATAGAGTAGCTTTACACTTCAGCACTTTGAGCTGATTTTTGTCCCCTTTTTTTTGTTAAGCTGATTTTTTCACGCTGCAGCGTGCAATTTTCAAGCATTGTTTTTGTGTGTGTGTAATTATTTACTAGGATGCAGCCACGAGGGAACCGTGGATGTCAGGGAGATACACTTATACTCAAAAATTAGTTTTGCCAATGGTTAACATCAGGGATCATCCCTGCACATAGCTTTTATTCATTTGTCATCTCTCTCTCTCCTCTCTTGCTTCTTTTCTCAACACCTCCCAGTATCGTCAGCTACAGACTCTAACCACCCGCGGTGAATGTGAATTAACAGACGGCACGCTGCTCGCAGCACCTTGCTTGCCACCGAAACAGATTCATCACACAGACCTAGATACCACCATCTCTCACTAATACACACATACACACACAAGCACACACACACACTTTCACCCTACAAAGCACCTAACATATCATATATCCATGGTGTAACACTCTTCACACTTACACACTGTACTTTGTGATCAGGAGAACAATAACATCAGCAACAGATTCTTCTTCTTGGCTTTCTTTAGGATACTACAATGCAATTTGGGCCTGTGTGGTTGTGAGTTAACTGCATCTGAGATAATGTTATCTATTTACTTATTTACTCAAAGCACCTCATCTGTACTTAAAATTCTGCAAATGTTCACTTCTGCTCAATTGCCACACTTATATATACAGTAATGTGCAAAAGTCTTGGGCCACTATTGGATTAGTTTTTTCAGCAATGCTATGATGTCCACATATATTTATTTCTCAGTTTTTTCGTTTGAACAACTAGAAACAGCTAACTGCTATTATTTTGCAAAGACCATTACTGGTCAGGTTTTTTACAGCCTATAAAAGGATGTTTTATTCTAATAAAGTGAAATAAATGCATATATGATCATAACAGCACTGCCAAAACAACAAATCTAATGGTGGCCTAAGATTTTGCACAGTAATGTATATGAACAAAAGTTGCTAGAAAATCAATCTCTATCGGAAGTTGAAAGGAAGAGTGAGGCAAGTTTGCCCACAGGTCAGAGGTGCATTGTGGGATATTGACTAGTCCCCTGTGCTGCAATATAGCAAAGAAAACACATCTACACGAATATTATTGAGAAAGGCAGAACAACCCTGCACCTCAGTAAAGTGGACAGATACTTTATTATCCTCCGAGAGGAAATTCATTTTCACGGTCAATACATGAAAACACAGAACACACTCAAATGGACGTAAACACGAGGGGTTTATGTTTTTACCAGAAAGTACATTTTTCACAGGTGTGCCATAATGGCCACTCATGAGATTTGATGCATAAAGGTGAAAACATTGTTTCAATTCAGCCAGTTTATGTGTGGGAAGCCAGTGTGGGATCTTGTTTTTGCAAGCAACTCCAGCTAGCTGCTGGGGGAGCCTGTATAGCAGGGTTATATCAATGAGATGCACATGGCTTGTTTACTCCCTCTTCAGGTCAATGACAGGAGTCATTAAATGTCCATGGAAAGTGCAAAAAGGGGTTGCACACCGATTTTCTCAATTCTGCTAAATGCAACATGGATTTAAATGTCGTTTCTTACACTTGGGTGCACAGTTATGCCTTTAAATGGTACAAAAATTGATTTACAAGAAATAGTACTGTATTCTAACTGTATAGAGTTCTTCTCAGGCAAAAGCTTTTATACTGTAATTCTTTTTGTCTGAAAGAGGAGACTAGTCAAAGTAGGAATATATGAGAGAAACCAAGGTGTGGGTCAATAAGCATAGACTGAACTCCTTGGAGATTATACCTTGCCCATAGAAGAAAATACTTTATAAATAGAGGGTAGAAAGTTTACTTGGCAGGTACTGTAATGACTCATATACTGTATAGGAGATACACTTCCTGGTTTTACTTGGCAAGAAGTACTTTATTCCACATCACACTGTCTTGAGATATTAATTACAGTGAGAATAAAAGCGCTGGACAAAATGGGGGATGTGCCTCAAAGGCCATCCAAAGTTCAGCCAAATCAAGCATTAACAAAAACCTTCATTGTCTTAATTATTTAACTTTTAACGCTCCCATAAATCCTAAAAGGCCTCTGTAGCTGAGCTGTTCAGCCAGTGTTGTGCTCTGTAGTGGTCACCAATGGAGCATGTCAGGAACATGGTACAGCTGACACAGCTACACGCCTTAAACCAGAAGTGTTATTTCTGTGCAGTTTTTTCGGTTGTATTTATGTTCCATTTTGTTCAGTTCAAAAATGTAATGCCCACCAATCAACATAATAATGTATAAGTGAAGACAATTTATTTTATACATTACATTAAGAGCTATGTGGGAGACTTTTGACACATAGTGCCCAAATGGCAAGGGTTCAGAAGCAATTGGACATTTGGTCTGTATGTTTCTTGAGAAGCTGTGTTTCATTTCTACATTAGTTAATTTGCAAAGGAGCTCACACATGGCTCAGAATTTATTAAGAGTTGCCCTTTAGACTTTAGGTAGAGTCGTCTGAGGAATAAAGAGGTAGCCATGATAGTATTTATGATGTTGTATTAATGAGGCTTAGAAACACAACTAGGTAAAGATAAAAGATCTGAAGTGTGCACAGTAAATGTAGAAAATGGCATTTGACCAAGGAGCACAAGTGTTTTCTTAACATTTACATAATGAAGAAAAGCCCGTCTATGACTGCAAGTCAACAATGCTCTCCATGATGTAGGCCTACACTTTACCTTGTCAGTGATCAGGATGATAATGGAAACAGTGCATAACCTAAAGCATGCCAGCTTATCTGTCAAACATAATGCTGGGTCTCTTATGTCTTGGACATGTATGGCTGCCAATGTAAGTGACACACTGGCATCTGTAGGTGATTTCTCTGCTAATGGAAGCAACACGGTAAATGCAGAGGTATACAGAAACTTTGTGTGCTCACATTCAGCCAAATGCACCATGCAGTTACTCACTGGATGACATTTCATCTTTCACGAGGACAATAATTCTAAGCCACCAAGGAGCTTTTCAGGGTAAAGAGGTGGACTTGACTGACTGAGTCAGTTACTGGCTCTCAGTCTGATTGAGCTGCATTCCCACTTGTTGAAGACCAGACCAAAGTGAGAGAGGCTGCGCAACTAGCAAAAGCCAATGGCTGCAGCAAAGGCCTGGAAGACCATCACCAGGGAAGATACAAAGTGCCTGGTTATGTCTATGGGTGGTGATACTTCACACAGTTGTTGAATGCAAAGGACTTTACACATAATATTAAACTTATTTGGCTTTATGTGTATCTTTTGAATCTTTAAACTTTGGGCAAGATGTGTTAAAAGGGCTAAATCTCCTGCACAGTTACTATGCCTGGTGATATCCAGGGCCGAAGGCACTATGTTTTCAGGTTGTCCATCCGCATGTACGGCCACCCAATTCCTGTGAACATGACATCTAAGAATTGTTTAGAGGGAATTCCTGTCACATTTGACTCAGTGATGAACTGATTAGATTGTGGCGGTCTGGACAGACATGTGTGAATCCCTGGTTAGCGGAGGCATACAACTGCAATGCGGCAATTTTAGTTTCTGTATGCATGCAAGCGTACTCAAATTAATGCTTAGACTTGGCATATTAATTTGAAATCTGTTATTTGTTTCAAATTGAATTTACACATAGCCTAAAGAACAAAAAATGTGTAACTTACCAAATACCTACAGTGTGGTCAGGAATGTAGGAGAGAAACTATACAGTCAGCCGACATTTATTACAAAACATTTAACATTTCAGAGTTCCAAGGTCATGAGACACAGACATGTAAATGTAATTTATATAAATGTAATATGGATGTATTGTAAAAAGATACATTAAAGCATCAAGTAGCTGTTTGGAAATGGAGTAAAAACATTTTACCACTGGTTCTGTATGTGTGTATGGGAAGTGGGTGAAACACAAGCTGAGGGGGTGTTCAAGGTTGTATGTGATAATTAACTATATATACATAGTAAAGCAACCATTCTGCATGCATTCATCATTCCCCCTGGAAAAAGAGACTATTCTGGCTTCTAAGAGCTGCCTGGAAACCTGTCATTTCACATTAAAGTAGCCTAGAATTGCTTCTTTCATGCATTTAGTTTTCATTGGACAGAAAATGATATATTCATGTGTAGATGTGTGATAGAAGGCAGACAACATTGTTTATTCATCCCACATTATCTTCTCTGTGTGTGCATATGCATGTGAGTTTGCATACATGTGTGCCCTAGTGAGCGTATAATACTCCCTCACCGGTACAATGCATTTATAATTATTATTATAAGGCATGTGCCACCCTGGGTTATGGTGAGCTGAGCTGGTAGCTGTTACTGTGACTGTCACATCTATAGAGCCAAAGGGAAGGGGATATTTCCTGTTTAGATGGCTCCAGCTTCCTCTTCATGCATGGTGCACACACACGTAACACACATATGCACACAGTCACACACAATTGATAGATTTATTATAGCGTGTCAGGAAAGTACAGGCTTCACATTTCAGCAAAATGGACCCATTTGGCGGGCGAACAACTGCACCCACCTAACTCTTCTCAGCCCCACTTCCTTCCACTCCACCCACACAGCCCGGTGAGCCAGCCCACTCAGCCGAATTAAGAACGGCACCAAATACATGTTTCTGTCACAAGCTTCGTGTCAGCTTTTTTTTTACATGAACAGAAGAAATGGGGAAAGAACGGGTCATTCTGACAGTATGAAACACTCTGTGTGGAGCTTAAATGT
Organism: Sandelia bainsii; assembly: GCA_032362345.1. Lineage (NCBI taxonomy): Eukaryota > Metazoa > Chordata > Actinopteri > Anabantiformes > Anabantidae > Sandelia > Sandelia bainsii. The sequence goes on along the minus strand of JAUMHL010000002.1, from coordinate 5,974,381 downwards.
TTTACGGCCTTAATGGGCCTCCAGAAATAGATGCAGTGCTAATGTCCTCTGACTCTAGGAAAAGGGGGAAAAATGTGTCTTTGCTAAGTGTGTATATTTGTGTGCTTGGGAATTTGTGTGAGGGTGTGAGCATGTCCGTTTGTGTCTGTGGCGGTTCATGTGTGCGATTCAAATGGGCTTAAGTGAGGGATTCATGCATGCAAATGAAGCCACTTAAATCTCAGCCCTTTTCCTCCTATCTCAAAGGACACCCTATTCTCTATTTAGAGCACCACTTTGACATCTGCCCTATGGTGCCAAGGCCCTATGGGGCTTTGGTCTTAAGTGGTGCACTATAGATTATAAGGAATCATCCAGATTTGCCTTATATAATCTCTCATCCTGAGAGATATCCACAACAAATCTTCAACAAGCTCCTTGCCTGATGCAGACACTCAACGTAACCCATCGCCCAGCTTGAGCATTAAGCATTACCTTTTGAAGAAGTGTTCAATATCATGGGATTCCTGGCATTCAGTGCTTCCAGACAGCATTTGCTGCTTTAGAACAGTTAACCATCTCCCAGCATGGTTCCTCTTCTCCAGACAGACTCGGACTTAGAATATTGATCTCTCTGTTAGCTGTATCCTTACCCCTCAGACAATCCATACTAAATGTATTAGCTGTGGAGAGAGCTACAATGTCCTCTGCAGCTAATCATATTTAGGCACAGAGAGAGGTATCTTTAAAGAAGCAGCCTATTTTCAGGGCAAGAGTGAATTGTCCAAACCAGAGGATGGTGCTGCAGTGTGCAACATCAAAAGGTCGGCTTCAGAGACTGGTACATTAAGAGACCAGGTTCATCTCAAAACAATAAGGCCTAAAACGCATGAGTGGGCTTAAGCAGCAAATGCACATGTGTTTTTACATATGCAGAAAATAATTTTGATACACCTAACATGAGTCTCTCCCTCACCAGTCGTACACACATGCACATACACACTGTTATGCATCACAGCAGGCATCATACGGGAGAGCAGCACTGATTGTTGAGTGGGGCAATCAAAGGCTTTGATGCTAATCAGAGCTCTCTGTCCTGCCAGTTTGGGATGATGGTGGAAATATACAATAAAGAAAAGGCTTTTATAGCAGATGCCCAATGCCTGACTGATGTGATTGCTCTCTACCTCATTCACTAGGTAGAAGGGGATAGAAATCAGCTTTGAGCTTGGAAATGGGGAATATGTACTGGCTTGTGTGAGCTCCTAATGCAGTGCCACATGTAATGAGCTTTGGATTTGGGCCCCCATCATGCATACAGTTTTCCTCCTAATCTGCTAAATACTTTGTGAACCATCCATTACATTTGTTTGGGTTGATTTCCACACTGCCATTTCTGCAGAGATGACAGTAGTACTTTGTTTGGCGGGATCTCCTGCAAACTGCTCTGATAACACCTGTGCCGCTTGATGCAGCAAGCATATTTCTGGCACTCATCTCCTCTCTTGGTAGGGGGGCTGCCGGTGATGTGTGTTTTTCTAACCGTTGATTTCTCTGAATGTGCTCTAAGCACTTCTCTGTTCATCTCCGCCTGTCTTAGTTCTTGCCAGAACCTTTTTTGGACATATGTACTTTTGCTTTTTGATTTTGTATGCCTCTGAGTGTTTTTTTATGTGTGTATGAGGGACAGAGACAGAGAAAGAGCAAGAGAGAGAGAGAGAGAGCAGAGTTTTTGACTATCCATCTCCAATGTGTTTTTTGACTGCGTGCACATGCTTGTAAATGTGTGTTACCACTGCTTGTTGGTTGACAGGCTGTTGTTCGGCCTTTTGACAGACAGTTCCATTAAATCATGCTGCACTGGTAACCCGCAGTGACAGGACGCCACTGCTTCCCTGGGATTCCTCCATCAGGGTCTCTCATGCACTTAACGAGGATGTAAACATGCTAAATTGTCTGTTGGAGATGAAGTGGAGAGGCTGTCTAACCGCTGCACATCATGTGTAATGTCCACACAATTAGTGTCTTCAAGCAATATACAGCATACACAGCTGAGAGCCACACAACAGAAAACCCACCATGCCTTAGAACTGGATTATAAAAATACACAGTACTACCAAGAGGAACATTTTACTGCTGTTTTACTGCTCAGAGACAAGGTTGTGATTCTCATTTCAGTCTAATTTTATTTTCTATTTTGTCTAATATGTTTCTGTGTGTGTGTGTCTGTCTGTCTTCACAAATTCACTAGAAGAAACAGGTGAGTTAGGAGTTATTCTTGAGATATAAGGGAGATATTCCTTTGGAGAAGAAAAGGAGCAATGCTGGAGCTACCATGGAACAAAGTACGAGTCTACATGTATTTACATAGCACAACAGCCCTACAATAAATCACTCCATTCATGAGGACTATAATGTGTTGTGTTGCAATTATTCTGGTGGTTAGGCTGCTAGGTGGTTTGCGTTGTTGCACAATACTAACCACATAGCAATGTAAAGTGGAAGAATGTTAATGTGAAGTAATGTTTTGTGCTGGACATTATTTTCTAAAATAACTGCCTGTTTCTTACACACTGACAGTTTTGCACAAACACTTTGTGGTTTTTCCTGTGATGTCAAACAGTTCTGCAGCCAATTATTTTCAGAGTGACAGTGCAGCAGTGCTATTGTTGCATGGAAACCATGCAATAATAAATGCAGCTCCTATGATGACTCCTCCTAATAAACAAGCGCTGCATTTGAAGATGCTGTTTGTTGTTTGTAAATCTTCTTGCAGATTGAGGCAGAGTCTGCCTGGGAGCTGCCTGGTGAGGAAACACTGAGTGGATTTTGAAGAGGTGTTGAGTGCAGGGGATGATGGCTCTGCTTGTTCCTTTTAAGGTTATTTTAAGCTGCAGACCTGCAGGGTGTGTGTGAGTGTGCAGCATGTGTGTCAGGGTTGTGTTTTAATTAGAGAGACAGGAGTGTGTCCTTGGGCTGCCGCAGAGGGTCAGGAGAACCTGGTAGTCTGGGTAAGCAGTGTCTGGGACAAATCTGGCAGGCCTGCTAAACACCCATTACCCAGACGTGTAGATGCACTCATGAGCGCACGCTCATGCCCACACCCATACACAGCCATACACACACAAATGCACTTACACGATCTAGTCTTGGCACCATTCCTGTTGGCCAGTGGTACCATGGTAACTGAGCAGCCTGCATCTCCATGTGTTCCATGGCCTTCTCTCGTCTCTGAAAGCAAAACTACCACTGGCACTACTCTGGGGAGATGGAGAGAGGTAAGGGAGAGGTGGGCAGATTGAGAAGGGCGGCAGGAGGTGTAGTGGAAGGAGCAGGAGGAGGTTGAGAGGGAAATGAGGGGAATTGAAAGAAGAAAAGGTTGAGATGGGAGGAAGCATCTGACATTTATGTTCCTCGCCAGGAGAAAATGCCACTTCAGCCTGGCATCTCTCTTTCATTCTTTGCTGCTCTCTCTGGCCTCCCTCTGACCCAAGGCTCGCTTCATACACCTACTTCCATGCATCTCGCTCCATTCCCGTCACCTTCCGCTGGTCACTTTTCATCACATTTCCATGCATCAACCTCTTCCCTTTTTATGTGCCTACAATATGACCTCTGGCTTTCATGCAGCCATTTCTTCATCTCGCTGTAGTCATTTCCATATCACAGGCACTCACCTATGCCATATCACGCCCATCTTTCGTCAGCTTTCCTTTTTGATTCTTTGCCTCTGAATCCTCTTTAACCTTCCATCTCTTCCATCCCAAACCAGTATTTGCATCTCGGTCTTTCTCTCTTATTCTATCTGGATAATCCCATCCTCACACCCTCCCCACACACCTCTAGTGTGCCTATGCTGGGTCCCAGCCGATGATGGGACTCATAAAGCCTCTCAGATGAGGCGATAGCTAATGGCTGTTGAATAATGCATGGCAGGCAGGATTTAGAGAGCCCAGTCTATTAGCCTGACCAAATACTCTGGGCTTTTATTAAAGACCAACACTTACAATTACAAACTACATTAAGGCCGGGGTCCTGTGTCAGCTCCCCCTCTCTCGCCATTCGTCGCTGTCTCCACAGTCATAGCTAAGGCAGACTATTATCTTTTGCTTTTTAAGATTTTATAGCCTTGGAGCAACTGACCCTTTTAGGGGGGGTCACTGAGAGTCTTTTCTGGTTGTTGTGTCTTTTTTTTTTACATAGTGTGTCAGAGGTTAGTGGCCCCTTTAGTCACATTTGTAGATAGAAAATGAGATGGGTGAAGCAGAGGGCAGTGGTGTCATATTTTCACTGTTGGTGGTCGGAATAAAAACGGAGGATTGGTGTATATATGCAGGCTTTTTATGCCTCTCCCTGCTGTGGATTGTTGGTTTCTGCAGCTGGTGTGTGTCCTAACATTAGTGACAGTTTGTGCTTGCAATATACAGTGTAGCTAATGTTTGAATATGTATGCAATATGTACACGACTGTATTGTGCCTGTGCTCCGCTGCTGCAGAATTGTCATCATCTTCGAGATGGATTTTAATTTTCTCTGAGGTTACTGTTGCCGCTGCAGATGAGGCTCTCTTGCACATCATTCCACATGATTATACATGAATGTTAATGGATGCTAATAGCTATAAGTGTCTGCAAGTGTGCGTCCTGTAAGTGGCTTCTGAATAGTCATAAAGTGTTGTTAGCTAATGGCTATCTAAACATCCATCTACCTAGCTATGTTTAAGTGCATACTTAGCTGTCTCCGTGTCGTAGTGTATTGACCTAGCTCCTAATTTTGAGATTGCTATGCAGGGCTTTATTTTGCATTTGCATACTACATTGTGACACGTCCGCATATTCTTGACAAGCTTGCAGCGCTAGGTATTTGTGTGTCACACAGCCTGGTAAGGTATTTTAAGTTTGAGACCGTAGTCATGGGATTAGCGGTCAGCAGGCTGCTGCCATCTTGGCAGCTCAAGGGTTCACTTTATAAATGCTGACAGATCTTGAACTGTGTCATTCACTGTGTCATTCAACCAGGCCATGTCATCAGATGGAGAGTAGACACCATAGGGGATGATAGATTGATGTCATTCAGTTCAACACAGAAAGTGCCAACTGTAAACCCTTGATCCATCCATATATCTTCAACCTTGTTCCTTGTCTGCTATGTATCTGAGGAGCTAAGCGATCCACTGATGATAAGATGAAAAGCTGTCACTTAATTTGTGGCCAAAAACATAAACCTCATGAGCTATTACTTTCTGTTTATTTTTCTCTGTGTGTCTGTGCTTCTCTCTTTCATTCTGATGTTTATTCAGTCTGATCTACTAGCTGACCCTGCAGCCAGCCAGTGCTCCTCAATACACTGGACTCTATATATAGTATTGCCTAAATGTCACAGACTTTCCAACCATGCTTACCTCACTGGTTATTGAAGCACGCACATGGCAAGAAGCATTTTGTAAAATTAAAATATGGTCCTAAAAGTTATTTATCAATATTCATAATTTGCTTTTCCTAAAAGTTGTTTAAATGAACTATTTTTATGAAAATAAATAATAAGATATACACTACCAGTCAAAAGTTTGGACACACATAGAAATTACCATGTTTGATAAAGAAAAGCAGATTTCATAACATCAAATTGATCAGAATGAATGTGTAGACATTGTTCATATTGT
>JAUMHL010000002.1:5951204-5968720 GCA_032362345.1 Sandelia bainsii | reverse complement strand
TGGTAACACAACTGAAGACATGTATCTTTTCATGAAAAACATGGTCATTCCTATGTGTGTCCAAACGTTTGACTGGTTGTTTATATACCCAGATATATCGAGATCTACAGACCTACAGTCCCAAAATTATCAGGGAAATATATTACAAATAAATCTGGATGTTAAAGATTTATCTTTGTATTATAATTTACAATACATTTAAATAGGGTGACCCACTTCTGGACTGCTAGCTAAATTCTCTAACCTACTTTGAGTGATAATAATAATAATAATAATAATAGTAATAATAATAATAATAATACAATCAACACATTTTATTTGATAATGAGTTAAAAAGATTAAATACAATTGAGCTACTGAGCTAAATTAATAACACAACACAGCAAAATCAGATCATATCTAATTAATATTGCATCACACAGCTATGTTCATATAAATTTATCTGTATCATTATTCTATCAAATACTTTAATAACATGTCTTTAAGGAGAGAGACATAAACACTTCTACCTTGAAGACAGCACTGAAGCATTTTTTAGAAAACTAGTGTGTGTGTTTTCTGCCTCAGTAGAAAATGTGACCACTAAATGTCTTGTTTTCCTCTTCACCTATCAAAGAAGGTGCTTGAATAAGTGAGTAGAGGTCAATGGTAGTCTGGATGAAGGGAAACTGTGTCCCTAAAAGAAAGAGTAAATAAGCACTGGTTTGAAGTGTTTTTGTAGAAAGAGGGAGCGGTGATTGGGAGGAGAGGTGAGCATATCAAACAGGCCTTAAAGATTCTTCCGCTTGCATCTTTACAGCTTTAAACTTAACAAATGACTCAAAATTGTGTGTGTGTGTGTGTGTGTGTGTGTGTGTGTGTGTGTTCACTGTTGGCATGTGTTGAGACAGTAGAGGACTGCAGCGTCTTATCTTCGTTAACAGTACCCCTCTGTCTCTCTGGAGGCACACAGGGAGCAGAGGGCAACTGCAGTCTGATGTGGGGCATCTGTTCCCACATTTGTTAAGCTTCTCCCGGTGTGTGTGCATGTATGTGTATGTGTGTGTGTGTGTGTGTGTGATTTTAAGAGCGAGGGAGACAGACGGAGAACGCTAGAAGAGTGCATACACATGTGTGCGCGTTCTGATCGGTGTGATAGGTGCAGTCGGTGAAGTGGAACGGCAAGGTGTTGCTGCGATAGAGGGCAAGTAACGACTTGTCATTGGTCTGTGTTAATGCTGACCCAGGGCGTTGGCCGCACTCACCTCATTGACCGCAAGATGGCCGCCAGTCAAGTCTGCAGGTGGTGCTGAAGACACATCTTATTCCTCTGATCCTCTCCCTCTCTCTTCTGCACACTTTGTATCTCTATCTCCCTCCATCATCTATTATATGTTCCAGTCTGAATACCAAGCAGCCCATCGTCCTGTCCTCTTGTGCACAATGCATATATAGTATATGTATGCCTCTCTGAATGCTTCACTTTCCATACTCTCAGTAGGGACCTTACACGCATAGTCTACTCTATAATAAGACTCTAGTTGGCCCCAGATTCGTGGTTAAGATAGAAAGAGAGATGTGTTAATTAGACTCATTTACTGCACCAGCTAGTAAAGAGCAGGACCCCTTCACAGATGACCTGCTTCTCCTTGAAAAGACCCACAGATTTTCTTATCAAGGTTTCGCAGGGCAAACCACCGGGGCTGAGATGACTTAGGACCAGTGGTCTTCTTTAAGTCAAGAACAACACTGGTAGACGTAATGGGAATTGAAATTATTGACTGAAGCAGCATGGTAAGGAAATAGTGTCTCTGGTGTGCCATCATCGAGACTGAAAGCTTATAGTACCCTGATTTATGATTGCTGTGGAGAATTGAGTGCTTCATAAAGATTTGTCGCCGGCTGAGATGTAATCATCAGTGAAGTGATCTGACTTTGGTGGATTACAATTCCAACGAGTTGTAAAGTCAGTTACAATGTCTTGACTTTGTCTGTTGGACAATGCATGCGAAAGGAGTTAGAGTCCCACTCTGGCCCTCAGTCAAGGTCATATGGATTAGAAATGATCAGGTTTCCAATACTCTACTGGGGAGTTCTGCATGATGAATCATCACTCCATTCCAAATCGACACCAATTAAGAAAGGTTTGTTTATTCCGCTGTGGGACATGCTGTGGATGTTCATTTGGAACAAGCATTTTCACCCCCTTTCTCTTTTCACAAGCAACACTGTGGCATTTGCAGGGATTAGTATAATGCGTGTGAATGTGTTTATGTATTTGTATCTGCACATGCTTCCTCATGCACTGTGTGGTTTGTATTAGTTTCAGGCTTGTGGATTCACATTTTATTTGCACGCTTGTGCATATGTGTCTGTGTAGACATGTTGGCATGTGCAGGTCCACAGTCATGTCACTCAGTGTAGCACTGCTGTGTTTGTGCCAGTAGCGTGATGTCTGTAAGGCATTCTATATGAAAAGTGAGGTTGTGGAGCCCATTGCCAGAGCCAGTGAATTCATTTGCATTCATTCCACTGCCTCTCTCTCCTCAGAGCCCATTCTAATTACCAGCAACTCAGGTCTGCTACAACACTGCGCATACTCTCTCTCTCTCTCACTGAAAAAATGGGCTGCTGGTGGTGCATTCCTGTAGCTTTGATACTACTCTCTCTTTAGCCTGCCAGGAATGTCTTCATGTTGGCTTGTTTGCTGTCAAGCCCAGGCACTTTCTCCTGTTTTAGTGCCGGAGTCTGAGGAAATATAGCGTATACACGTGTGTGCAACTCCTCCATATTCTGTGTGTGCTTGTCGTGATTGTTTCGGGGCTGTGGGAGATGCAGTGTGTGTTCATATATAGGAGAGAGCACGACGGGGAAGGCGGGAGAGAATCATGAGGCTTGTAAAAGATGAATGTGTGCACTAATCACCGTAATGGCCATTGTGGCGTTTCACCTCCTGAGTCTCAAACACCTTATCATGCCTTCTTCCTGGTGATGCAAATTTCTACCAAGGCTAATAACTCACTTGACGTCACACCACTACTGAGTATGCTCTAAAGCTGTCAGACACTTATGCATGCATGCACGCACATGGAAATATGACATGCAACAGCACACACACACAAGCACACACAAACACCTGCACAACTCCAGGGTAGGTGGCAATGACCGGGCACCCTGCAGCAGTGACAAGGTCAGGAAGGATCAGGACACTGTTGTGCTCTCAGGAGAGATGAGCTGATCTCAGCTAGCTGCTACTTCACTGTTAGCTACAACCAAGCAAACCTGAACCGGCCTTCATTGGGCGGCAGCCAAACTTCATTAAGATCAAAAAAGTTCAGTCGGACAGCTTGATTAACATTAACATTAGCTGATTAATTGCAAGTTTTAAACAGATCATTTCAATCGCACAGGAACGAAAGAGGGTGCTCTTCTGAAAATGTTATTTTAGCATGGGCCCCTGCAGTGAAGTGTTTGAGTGATGGCAAGCCTCTTGCTGTAGAGCGGAGGAGCCAGACTCAGGAGGTTTCACACCCTCTCTGGGGAAATGTTACTTTCAGATGCACCTGCAGCCTAAACATGATTGTGGAGTTGCTCTGGAGTTGTTTTTGAAGATGGGGCTACAAACAAGCAATTACACAAATATGCACATGCATATACACCTTCACACAGATGCACGCATGCACGTAGCAAAACACATGCACACGCAACGGCCTCCAGTATGAAAAAGTCAGATGACGCATGGTTGCTAATTATCAGGCTCCGTATGAAAATCGACTGGGTTCCGTATGAGACAGAAAAGCTCTTAGAGCACTCTGTTTCTTTATTTGGATTTTCTTGCGTTAATTGGACAACATGATCATGTCACTTTGTTAAATGGAGACCCCACCGTTCATCCCTGTGTCTGCAGAAATGAATCAGTGGCTGCTTGTATTCTCACTGCTGTCTCAGAGCTCACTGTCATCAGTGTAATTATCTGTGTTTCTGCTGCCATCACTGCTGCTTTTATCATCATTGTTACCATTGTAATTACCAATGTTATCATGACTATCTCTGTTATTTTCATCACCGCCAGCGCTGCTATCACCAGTGACATCATCATCACCCTCATCCCAAAGATCATCAGCAATATTAGTCCAGCTCTCACACGTATTGTTATCAATATTCCCATTCTTCACACTAACTTCATCAACAGCAAACCAATGAAAGGAGTCACACTGGAGCTTATAATGTGTGATGAGATAATGTGTTATCTCTGGTCAGGAACTCTGCTAAGACAAAGACAAATTATTACAGAGTCAGATGGTCAGCTAGTTCAGGATCCCATCTCATTACCACAAAAAGGAGGAACAAAAGACAGTGAGTTCTAATTTCAGTTGTCTGACCTTTTTATGGGGTTAATTATTTATTTCATCGAAGCACAGCAGTGGAATAAACTTTGTGGCAATTTAATGCAAGTCAATTAAGAAGCGAGATAGATGAAAAGCTATCCTAAGGGAAATTATTAAGCTTTTATTTTTAGAGTGGGGTGGATGATGTGGTTTTTGCTGGGCCTGATCCAACAATAGTGTTAAATGTTCTCTAAAATGATCACATTCTCCTGTTAGACAGCCAGGTTTGATATTGTTGAGGTCAGGCTCTATGGATTTTATGCGGCTTCCTTGTAATAACTGAAATTAATTCTGCACTAGAGTGCTGGGCACAATAATGAAGAGAAAAGGGAAAGAAGGAGAAAGGGGGGCGTGAGCAAACATAAAGAGTGAAAGTGAGGAAGAAATTTGGTTAAATATTAGGCTTTAATATTATTGTGGCTCATATTTTTATAGTCTGCCACACACCAAAAGTAGTTGCCTCTTCTTATTACAAAAGCTATAAATTCTGTGTTTCATGCTTCCACGCTTTAGAGACTGTAAGAAAGTTTTCGGTGTATGGAAAGGGCCTGACTCCTGATTATTTTCATAAAAAAAAAACAAGGGCATGTGAAGCACAATTAACATAATGTTATTATTTGTATTTAATCCTCCCCTCTAAAATAGAAAAAAAATCTAACACCGTCCTTGAAATATCTCAAACAGGCTGCAGATTTGAGCTCTAATAAGTAGCACATACAAAATCTTTTTGATGTAACTGTTTTTTCTGCTCTATTTTCACATGACAATGCTAAAATAAAATACAAATAGACGAAAAGTAAAAGTACATAGCCTTGCCCCATCTCTGACCTCTGTCCTGGTCATTTTATTTTCACAGTCCCTTACTGTCCATAACTAAAATTCCAACTGCTGTGTTTTTTTTTTAACATCTCTCACTGTGACGCCTTAAATGTTCTCTGTCTATTTATGAAAAGACAGGTAGCGCTGAACAGCTGGCAGGCACATCCAGACTGGAGGTAAAACATTTTAATGAGCATGACGAGCGCTCATGAACAAGATTATTTTGCACACGCGATTCATTTTTCTCCAGACATTTTTATACCAGCATGTTAATATCCCTTCCAAAGCGAATTGCACCATCGTGAAATCTAGCTCATTACACACACAGCAACACCATTACTGTGTGCGTGAGGAGGCTCGACTCATTTTTTACTACACATACCTCATGTTGCAATCAGTATGACTTGGCTCCAAATGCCTAAATTGTCATAAATACTTAATGTCTGTCCTATTTTAGGTCCATCTCACCTACAGTAATGCATTTTTAATACCTGGCCCAAATACCTGCTACCTGTTACATTCCCCACTAAATCCCCCCAGATCTCCCTTCTGCTGGATGTAAAATGCTTTCCCTCATATTTCGCTTATGTAACCAAAAGCTGATGATTCCAGGAAAGTATCTCATAAGCGACTTCCAAAAGTGTCTTTCTGGAGGGCTAAGTCCCAGAGGCAGAGGATGTTCTACAATGTCACCACTGTCATCTAGAGTTATAATAGCCCCTCCCCTGGCTTCTATCTGCTCCCCACAGAGTTGATTTCATGTTTTTGATCTCCTGGCTAGTTTGCCAAATATTGCTACCCTACATTCCCAGGCCTATTTAGGTTACATCCACTATTTAACACAACATCACAGCTTGCGCGTTTGATGTGACTTTGTGTGAAACAGTGACACAGGAAGGACCAGTTAGCAAGTGTTTCTCATTTCTCATTTGAGTGGAATTGAGTCAGTTTGTGGATCTTTGGGAGGGGAGACCCAAAGCTGCCTTAGCTAAGCCTTCTAAAGCACCATCTGGCAGGCTGGGCCCCTGTGTCACCCTATTCACAAAGATTACATTCTCTCCTGGACCTCTATTCCCATTTTTCCCCTTCCCCTGTCCACTTTATACTCTTTCTCCTTTCCCTCGCCAGCAAACATAAACATAGAACAATGAAATTGTGGCGATTGTATTCCCAAAGCTGTTATAACATGGTCAGGTTTTCTAAAAGGTCTGAATTAATAATGAAGTAGATGTCATTGGGCTTTAAGAGGCAAAGATTATTTGGATTTATTATTTCAGGTTCAAAACAATGGTTCAAAACATTTTGGACTGAAAAGATTTTCTCATCCTCTCAAGTCCTGTGACTGAGTTCTTGATGGTTTATACTAATATGATATAGCAATTTCTCTGAAGATTATTTATATTCTTGATATATAAAATTGAAGAATACAGGTTTTAAATGTAAATGCTAAAATGATTTTTTGCCCACTTAAAGAGGCATGCCACTGATTTTACATGTGAAATGTGGTTCAGTTGTGAGTAATACCGCTCAGACAGGTATACAGTGTCTTGGATGTGCTTCCTGATGTGCAGAAATTAGCCTGAAGTGGACGTGGATATTTACCACAGCCAACTGAAATGTCATTACCCCATTAAATTGTTATCACTCCCATAGTTTTCTTGGGCAGTCAGCCATGATTCCCAGGACTGGTTTTCCTAGTTCCTACTGGCCACATGTTGTCTTGTTGTCACAAGCCTGAATCCACGCAGTTGCTTTGCATTGCTTATGTGCCGCTTTCCAACAACATTTTTCCCATGAGGATCAATAATGTAATTAAAAATAAAATAAAAAATAATAATTAGGCCAGGTCAGGACAAAACAAAAGACAGGACAGTTGGTTTCCCATTTCCAGTTTAAATCAAAGCTAAGAACATATCTCATAAGAAACTTTCCAAAAGTGTTTTTCTTGCATGGTCGTTACTTTAGTTGTTATTTTGATTCCAAACACAGTCTATACCTAAAACTAAACAAGTTGTTTTTGTGCATAAACCTGGTACGGGCGACATAATATAAGCTAGGGCTGATGAAGGTCCAGTGTATGATAACAGCCTACTGACATCTAGGCCACAAAAATGATGCCTATAAGAACTCATAGCAGCCATTTATCCATCCACTTTCTTAACCGCTTGTCCTCGTAAGGGTCACGGGGGAGTGCTGGAGCCTATCCCAGCTGTCATCGGGCGAGAGGCGGGGTACACCCTCGCCAATCCATCGCAGGGCCGACACATAGAGACAAACAACCATGCACACTCACACCTACGGACAATTTTAGAGTCACCAATTAACCTAACATGCATGTCTTTTGGATGGTGGGAGGAAGCCGGAGTACCCGGAGAGAACCCACGCAGACACGGGGAGAACATGCAAACTGCACACAGATTATGGAAAGTTTAGTATGCAGCATTTTTGGAACGTCACCTGCAAAAAATAACACAGCATTAAATCCGTCCTTGCCATGTCATTAAACTTGAACAGAATGCAATACTAAATAATGGAGATTTTTTTTTTGCTTTTGTTCTTTTTGAGGTACTTTAGTGTCAACTGGTACAAAGCAGCCAGTGAGTGAAAATATTTTCAGTGTTTCCTTTGTTTAACTTTTATCTTCTTTCATCCACTGAAAAACGCTCTCCAACACAAATTTTGATAGTTAAATCACAGCGTAGTATTGTCCTACATATTCAAATAAGCATCATCTCAGCGATGGGAAGTAACTGAACCAGTTTATTTACCAATCATAAGATAATGTTGTAAATGTAATTTTGCAACTTAATGTTTTAGAAATCAAATTACCTAATGGTATTATATGTAAAGTAGTTAAATAATAATAATAATAATAATAATAATGTGCTGTATTTATATATATGCTGTATTTATATAAGTAAGTAAGTATTTTTACCCTGTGGAATTACTACTTTTGTTTAATTGGAGGATGGATACTCTTCTGATGAATCCAACAGCTAAAAATTGAAGCACCACTTAAAAGCTTTTGGTGCATTACAATGACACGCGATGCAGTAGTGCTCTAAAAATGTATCAGTTTTCCCTAAGCGTGTAATTTGTAATACTCAGAGGTGGTTCAGACAAAAATAACTTCCATTTTCCACATTCATTATTTTAGTCTAAACAACACCTCTAGGTGATGACACAAATAAATTTCCTGTCATTTTACCGGGTCTTATATAGAGTGAGTTTTAGCCTGATTGGCTGTTGAAATCTTCTGATGTAGTGCGGGGATAACACGTAGACTGTGTATAGTACCTTACAATATTATATAATTTCTCTGAAGAAAATCCATTTTTAAGGTTCAGAGTAGACGTGTTTCTAAATATGACACATTGATGGTTAACAACATTCACAAATGACACACTACTACACTGTTTCAGTTGTTGTTATTCAACATAACAAGTTGGGCATGCTAAAAATATAACATTTTATGTGTGAGTGTGAAATGTTCATCATCACAGGTGGCCCAGGGCAATAAACAATGACAATGGAGGGAGGAATATGTTTAGTTAGAACCCCTTGTATGTTTCCCTGAAATCATGAAATATGCAGTGCGAGTAATGGCATGTCATGAGTAATGAAGAGATAATTTCATTGTGTCAGTATGCAGAGAATGGAGACCAATATTTTATTACATGCTTCGGAAATGTGACAAAGACAATTCAGTCATGTTGGAAGATCCATAAGCAAGCATGTGTTTTGAAAGATGAAAAACTTGTCATTTGCTCAAAAGCATGTTGACAGCCGTTACACAGTCATTTTGGAGACTGTAATATCAAATATGAAGATATATATATATCTATATACGCACGCGGAGGAAATGTCATAACAATGTTCAAAATGCAAAATGCTATTTCAGCTGGACAGATGGCATCATGGAATTATTACTGAGCAATTGTTTATAGGCCATTTACACAATTTCTCCTGCTCTGCCAGTTCATTGCCCCAACATTACAGCAATGTACAGTATATCTTGTAAATGTGAAATTCAAACAACTAAGAGTCATAAAACTTCAAGCTCAAATGTTCCATGTGGTATGTCAGTAACATTGTACATACTGGTGGTATTATTGTTAACATATTAGTTTCCAATAATTAAGCATCAAAGCAGCAACAGAGTGTGATATGTCATGCATGTGCAAAGATTTAGTATTATGGAAGGGTTGATGATAAAATGCCCCATGTTTCATCAATATTTGAAAGTACAGATTCCAGTAACAACCAGGTTTGTAGGAAACTGAAACATGCTTATTTAATACTTTGCTTTTCTCAGTTCTCAGTTCATCTGGCAAGAATCAAAAAAATCTGTTCTCTGGTGTTACTGTGTGTAATACTTACACTTGAATAGGAAAGATTGTGGTAATGTCCCAGGTGGGCTACATTTCCAGATACTAAATTATTGCTGACATTTTGGCAGCAAATAGAGTTGAGGGCCAATAGTGTCTGTCTACTAGATATTGGAGTCCTTACTCCCTTACAACGGGCTTGAGGGTAATGTTACATTCATTGTCAATACAGCTGGACAGGCTCGGTCTTCTGGGACGAGAGATTTGCCGTGTTCGTAGAACCATGCTGCAACCACATGGCATGAGCTGTTCCCTTAAAAACGCATATCCCAAGATGCTTGCTGTAAACTCAGGTGGTTGCACACATGGCGATGCAAGCCAGCAAGCACACACGTACACACACACACACACACACACACACACATTAAACTAACATATGCATACACTTTGCATTTGGCAAAACAGTAATTAGTCTCTGCTCAGTTTTAGAAGTAAGACTGAAAAGCGAGAGAAAACAGCGGGAGGGAAGAGACGGGGAGTGGGAGAGTTACAGCGAAAGAGAATGATAAATGATGGATTGAGAGACCCCGAGGTTACCAGTGTGAGGGAGTTACAGCTGGCTAGCTCATTCCGTTGAGCTACAGATCTCATAATAAACATCACATGGGTAGTTTGGGCTGGCGGGTGCAGATTAAGCCAGAGCTGTTAGCTCTTTAAAGACTGCTCAATGTTGCAGCCAGCCAAGAACCTATTTATAGGGTGGCTGGAAGTGTATCAAAGCAGGTAGGAAGGGAAGGCGCTGGACAGGGACAGTTTTCAAGCTGATTTACGCCCCTCAATCAGTGCAATAACAATAAACTGTCAACTAACACGCCACTTTTATTTGTAATTTATGGTACTGTGCTCCTAATAAACCTATGTTTATTTCTCCCCTGTCCCTCCTCCTTCTCCTCCTCCCCTGTATTTTCTCTATCTCTCTACACAGAGCTGCCCAGCAGTCCAGGTGGTCAGTTCACGTTTCGCCCGCTGCCCCCACCTCCCCCGCCGCCCCACGCGTGCACTTGTGCCCGCCTGGCGCCCTACACTCAAGTCAGCCTGCAGAGGAAGACCATGCCAACGCGGTGCCATGCCAGTCAGGGCGGCCAGGGGGCAGACACCAGCTCCAACACAGAGCAGGCACAGCTTCACAACAGCTGGGTGCTCAACAGCAACATTCCCCTAGAGACCAGGTAAGAGAAATCAACAAATTAAAAGGTCCACCTTAAAGCTGTAGCAAAATCTAACCGAAAAGGTTATATTTTAACCTTGTAAAATAATAACCTAAAAAGGTTATATTTTATATGGTGTTTTTACTTTTTTAATGAGTGAAGAGAAAGAGGTGAGATGATTTAAAGACTTTGAAAATATGGAAGGCTTCGTTCCAAAAAGCTTTCAGTCCAAAATGGTGGATATGTCAGTTTGCAATGAAACTCTTCAAATGAAAATATCTTCAAGGCAAACCACCCTACTTCAACATAGTGTCACTTGATTAAAGACACTTCTTTAATCTTACAAATGAGGTTCATTAGATTAAAGAAATTTCTTTCATCAGGACTCAGAGTTGGCAGACTTTCCCCATTTCTTAGAAAAATCAAGAGTAGAATGATTATGAATGAATGTTGGACAAAAGGATTTTTTAGGATGGACATGTTTTGCACGTGTAAAGAGCAGTAAGTTGAACACCATGCAAGCCTCTAGGGTATTATTACAGGACTTTGCACATCATCAAAGTCATAATGAATCTCTCAGGTTTCCTTGGACTGTTTTCATTTTTGTACCCCCTCCTGCAGAAAGATTTGCCAGGAGACCTGTGTCTAAGTTTATACTTCCCAAAACAAAGGTAAAATTCTGTATGTAGGAGAAATCCTCTTTTCAGGAACACATTGTTCTTCCACTTCCATTTGTAGCACATTTTTCGAAATGCTTGGAGATGAGCCGTTGGAATTTTGTCTCGTCAAACAGAATTAAGCATTTGCTTGCTGCATAAGTAATAATTGATCACAGAATTATTTAGGAGATCCTCATTTGTGAGGCGGCTTTTCGAGAAGAAGCAGCAAGGTGCAAAAGAATATGTTTGCATGTTTAATGAGTGCTTGTGTGGTAGCTGAATTCTGGTATTATGAGTGAGGATGAGATTGGCAGGCTGCCACGCCAGAAGAAGAGGTTTTAATAAGTTATGCATTAGGCCATAATTAGATCTTACCTCATTTTAAGGAAAGGAAGAATAAAATTAGATTCACTGACTATTTAAATTAATCATTGGCCAGACATGAGTATCAATGTGAAAGACTTGTCAGTAGTGCATTGTAATTACATTACTTATCGTGTCTGTGTGTGTGTGTGTGTGTGTGTGTGTGTGTGTGTGTGTGGGTGTGTGTGTGTGTGTGTGTGTGAGGTTTAATTGAAAATCAACCATAAACATTAAAACAATAGATGTTGAACACAGGAACTCCTTTCCAAAGAGAAATGTGATTATAAAACACCATTTCTCCAGTGGTTCAGTATATTGGATGGTGGATTTTTGTAGCAATACATTTTTGCATTTGGGACTTTATAGTGAAATAAGTTTCATTTGATAGTCCGCTATTAGTTCTGAACCATAAAATATAATCATATTCATAGTCAATAGAATAGTGTTCTTTCATAATGTAATTCAGATATTATTGGTTCTTTCCTATGTGGCTTTTGGGGGGAAAGACAAAAAAAAACTATTCTCTGCTGTTTTGGGTTGAATTTAATATTCAAGCACCCTCCTTTCTGTCCTCTTTCACATTTTCGGATACGCTACAAATCTAATGATTTCTTTTTTTTTTTACTCTTACCCTGACGATGCTATCAGCTCAATCTCAGACGTGAGATTAAAGATTTATCAAGTATTTACACAGTAGACATGTGGGTTCGCGCCAACAGAATTATAAGTGATGCTGTGACCTTAATAAAAATGGTAAAAAAAAAATTGATCATATCTCTTGTTGTTAACCACACTTGCATTTTCCTCGATGTGTATTTGATGAATCTGTATTGAAATGTATTGATGTTGTGTCAGCAGAGATTAAGATTGTTTGAAGTGTGCATAGATTTCCTTTTCAGCCGCGTATCTGTAATGTTTCTGGAGAGGGCAGCTTGTTTAAGTGGAAGGATGCAGATATGGATATTCAATATATCTGACTGGGTCTCACATTGGGTGTGTTAAGAGGCATAACAAATGTTGGGACTGTAATAAATTGACTGGTGCCCTGCCTTCTCCCCTTCCTCTTATCACTAAGAAGTAAGACTATTTGAATACCACACAGTGCATGTGCAGCTACACCTTAAATCAACTTCTACACACTGCATGTACCTGTACCTTGTGCACACATGCCTTCACCCACACACACACGTAGTCATTCTCACGTATCCAGGTAGAGGCAGCCCTTGAGCCATAGACTCCGACCTCCTGGAGAGCGGGAACTCTCATTTTCTTCCTGTCTCGGGGGAAATCTGCCCTCTGATATGAATTCAGAGCTTCCTGGGCGTCGCCCCTGGATATCGTCTGAGGAGATCAAAGGCAGGGAGCCAGGAAGAACAGTGAAGCACTTTTAAAAGCATCACAAAAAGAATAGGGTTCCAGACGAGTCAACAAATGCAATTTCTTCAGCTGGATTCTGATCCCTTTTGCTCTAATCCTTCTTCAGCAGAGCAATAAAAGCACTACGGTGGGCTCGACCTGTGTGCTGGCCTCAAAAATGTGAAAATGCTCGCCTGAATTTGACATCTTTTGTTTATGCTTGTCTTGTGTTGACATCTCAGAGCCAAGCTATGTTTCTCTATGTGTGTATCTGTCCTATATCTGGCCTTTCAGAGTTGAACTACCGTTGACCCTTATGTGTGTCGTTGCTCTTTGTGCAGCCTTCTCTGACTCACAGCCTTTAGCATATGCTGGATGGAAGGACAGAGAAAGCGAGGGATACCGACAGTGAATGATGGCTGTCATCTTTTTCAGGCATAGGGTCACGTTATAGACCTGCAAAAAGAGAGAAACTTAAAAAATAAAATAAAATAACACGGAAAGACAAGTCACTGTGAAATCATATCCATCAGACACAAAATTAAGTCAGGTAATGAAACAAGGAAAATATTAATTAAAAAATCTGTCAGTGGGGAGAAACTTCCCCCTTTGTCCTATTATTTGTCATTTTTATTTGATTGTTTTATTATATTTTACTGGATTTTATGTTTCAACTTTTTGTGTTTTTTACTATTGCTCTAATGCTTGTTCTGCCTCATGTAAAGCACTATCAATTGCCTCCGTTTGAGAAATCCTATAAATAAACTTGCCTCACCTTGCTTTGAGATAATTTCTCCTGTTTCCTATGCAAATCACCTTGCTTCACAGATTTTCTTGTAATTTGCATATGTTTTATTCTGTCATGAATGACACCCAAACTCATTTCGAGAAAATTCTTGAAACTCCTACCCCAGTGGAAGATTTTTGTTCTTGGTTTTAGTAAAAATCTTTCTTCAAGACTGAATGTGAGCTTAAATGACTTGAGAAGATGGATGTGTTTTTGCTGCATATGATGGCAAGTGGACAAGGTGTAAGGTAGGCGCAGACTAGAGTCCAGTGGCGCTGTCAGTGTGATGTCTGGCCCCGCTTTAATGGCCTGTCCTCTGAGGGCTCTTCAGAGACTGCGGTCGTACCAACAGCCTGTGACCTCACACCCTCCATTGCATGGACAGAATAACATTCTGCCAAGCTGCGTGTCTGCCTTGACATCTTGACATAATGCACTCAAGGCCGGTATTAACCCCCGGATAGCTCACAGTAACCTGGGGCAATCATCACTTTCGGTGATTTCCAAAGGCTTCAGGATATTTGTTTGCTATAAAAAATACACACGCACTGCAGACACTACAAGGACTATGAGTCATACCTGTTTTTGTGCTTCTGATGTTGTCTCCAGTATAGCCAGGCTTTGTTTCCCCATAGCAGCAGTCTTTGTTCATTTTTTGATGGGAGCCAGAATGGCCAGAACAAGCTGGAGCTGCTTATAATTGCCTGCCCAGATCCACTTTTCCAAATTGCATAATTTCCTAGCCCCCGTATTTCTGCTTCCTAAACTGACACCCTCCAACTCTCGCCCTCCATTATCCAAACACAATATAGATGAAATGCTACCTAGATTAATTGCCCTTCGGCGTAGTTTCCTATCATCATCTGCCATCTAACAGACTCTTTTTCATAATGAAAATGAACCTCATCTTCGTTTAACTAATACAGCCGTATAACTTAAGGAGTCACTTTGATGAGTCAAAAAAGGAATAGGTAAGTCATTGATCCTTGGCTGCCAGGCCTTTTTCATTCTCTTTCATATCAGTGCTGCTCTGCATTACAGTACCTGCTCATAATGTTGCACCAAAGTAGCATTTTGTCAACTTTGGGCTTCTTCTCTGATGAAGAACTTGAGCTGGAAATGAGATTATAGTTTAATATTCTGTGACTGTATCAATAGTGTGTTGTGAGTATATTGCAAAGCACTTTGTTGCATGCATTTTGAAGCAAGACTGTTTTCTATTGTACAACTGGTTATAGTGCACTAACCATGAATAATAACTGTCTTTTATATTTGTCACATAAATTGCCTACCTCCCTGAATTTATGGTGGAACATAACATAAATTACAAGTGCAATCGGAACGCTTAGGGACTTTCTTAGACTACTTTTCTTCCTTGATTTTAGCTTTTTGGATTCATTTTTGATGATGCATTACTTAAACTACCCCTACCACTTAAATTAAAAGCAGACAAATGCAGCCAAATAGGTGAAATAGGGTGTAACTGAATTACACACTTCCAGACAGTATAGAGAGCATTTTTGACAGGTAAGGTTTAGTAGAACTCCATGCAGCGGTAATGTGGAACAATCCGTCCTGTGCGTGATATCTGAATCCTGAGCCAGTCTGTGTGCATCACTTAAAAATAGCAAGAGAGGGGTCTTTTCGAAAATCTCCCACCTTGGGGGCCCTTTAAATGAGTTTCAGTCAGGCGTACTTTAGAGTGAGACTGAATTCCACTGAGTGCAGATTTGCATAAATAGAATCAGAATAAAATACTAGATACCTGAGAAAAGATGATGTCTGTGCTGTGTTGAGCTAATTGGCAAGTATTGAACCACTGTTCTAAATAGGTCTGCACAATAATTGTGATTGTTTCCGACTTCACACCGTAATCTACTTTAGAAAGACACAAATAGTACTCCCAGAGGTGGCAGGTAGTTTGTGGGACACACATTGCGGGAAGGCATCCTGCTCATAAGATAAAGAAAGCAATTAATTGGCTGTTCTTTCTCCAGAACAGTATAGTTCATAGGGCTGTGGTAAGGTCCTTATGAAGTCAGTATTTAAAGAGTTTGGAGGGTGGTCTCTTTTTAAAAATGTCTTTTTAAAAACTAAACACAAAAACAAAAGTATGCATAATTAACATACAGTCTATGGCAATTAATTAAACAGTGTCTTGTAACATAAGCTGCAATTGTTCTTATTCATATCCAGCTTACTAGTTTACTTGAGTGTGCGTCGAGGCAAATAACTGCAATATTGCTGCATATGCTAATAACTGCATTCTTATGCATTATTATGCGGGGTTACAGGTTCACAGCATATCCACTTCTTAGTATTTTAAAGTTTGGGTTAACATTAGCAGCTCTGTATCACTCTGAATAGGAATTAAGAAAGGTTATGCTTCAGCAACCCCAGCCAATGTTACTCAAGATATAGCATTATGTTTGCAAAGTACATCTTCATCCTTCTCTCTTGTCATCTTAAACGTGAAAACATATATTATTGATTACAGTTTTTATTGAACCAAATCAACTGGAAATATGAGAACCCTAACCCTGTTTAATGAGCCTGGGTCACAGGAACCGTCAACGACACCTTTCCACATCACTTGCAGGTTGGAATAAAGGTCTTTGTGTTTTTCTCCACAGACACTTCCTGTTTAAGCAAGGCTCTGGTTCGTCGGCTCTACTGTCAGGGGCTGGGCAGGGTTACCCCCTGACCTCTGGGACAGTGTACTCCCCTCCACCCCGGCCCCTCCCTCGCAGCAGCGTGACCAGACCACTGTTTACCTTCAACAAGCCTCACCGCTGTTGCAACTGGAAGTGTACGGCCCTGTCGGCGTCACTCCTCACTCTCACCCTGGCCCTGCTGCTCACATACGTCATCGGTGAGTTACAATCATCAAGTGTGCAAGGTTGTCATGTGTAGTTGCACAAGAAGATTTTGTTTGTTCTCAATTTATTTATAGAATCAACATTTTCAAAATGCTAGACAAGCAAGGAAATTGGGAAAACAAAAAAAACAACAACCCAGAATCAATAAAAAATACAGAAACAAACTCTTTTACACATAAAGAACGCTGCAGGCATCAAAGAGTACAAAAAATGCAAGAACCAAAAAGAAGAAAAAAAAAGAAAGATCGATGTGGATCAAAGAGCGACTGCTGAAAATGTTACACTCTTACTTTGAAGGAGTTCGCTTTTAAAGCAGCAGGTAATGTATTCCAAATGTGACCCTCTGTTGGAAATTCAGAAATTTTAATTAGCTGTCCTGCACCAAATCACACATAACTTTAAATTATTCTTTGATGAATACATACATATCATAAGTAATCACCTTATTCGAGTTCTACCTATTTAAACCTATTGTTTTATCATATTATTCAGTAATGGCTTATGACCTTGTTATCTGTACTTTATTTGAATGTTGTTAGTTTTTTATATTTATATTAATATTTCATTTTTTAAATTATTCATTGGTTATATGGTGAGGCTATGAATTACTTAAGGCCTACTTAACTTCTTCTTTTATTTGTAATCACACCTACGCAACTTTCATTACAACAGTTTATTATACACTACCAGTCAAAAGTTTGGACACACATAGGAATGACCATGTTTTTCATGAAAAGATACATGTCTTCA
>JAUMHL010000002.1:5888241-5951104 GCA_032362345.1 Sandelia bainsii | reverse complement strand
TTATGAAATCTGCTTTTCTTTCACAAACATGGTCATTTCTATGTGTGTCCAAACTTTTGACTGGTAGTGTATATCTTATATTGCCATCTGATGTTGTTAGTAATCCTAGATAAACTAAAGGTAAAGAACTTCTACTCCACTACAGTTGTAGTTGTTCATAACAGTCACATCCATTTTTTTTTCTTCTGACAAATCAAATATGTATTTATGGTAATATTACGAATGTGCGTTTACATGTTTAAGTGACACTTTCAATGCAGCATTTTCAGTTTTAATTTGGGCTGCCTATTTTTATATTGCTTGGGTAAAGGATCTGAATAAAGACTCCATTACTGAGTATAACTTCAGATAAATGCAACACAAAATTTGATGATTGATGCTAACTTAGAAATTATTTGGATCTTTAAAATTAAGCAAGTTTCGGGAGATTTTCTGTAGTCTGAAAGATCACCAGCAGAGTTTGTCAAAGTCACATAACAAAATTATTCATCAATCCTCCAAGTGCATGAATTCCCTGCTCATCCTCAACCTTGGCCCGGCCATCCACCTCAGCACATCGTCTTCCATCCGCCTCACCAAGTGCAGATATCCCAACCTTCCACCCAGCCAGTTCATTTCCCTCCTGTGGTGGTGCTCAAGGTCATGACAGAGCAGGCGGGGGTTCACATTAATCACACACACACACACACACACACACACACACGCACGCACGAACACGCACACATCACAGACAGACATCAAAACACACATACACACGAATCTGTGCAGATTAATCCCCAGGCTGAACCATGCTATTCCATTAATGTCCCGGCCCCGGTAATTAGTGCATTAGTGAAGAGTGTGAGTGATGACTTGGAGACGACATCACCTTTTAATTGGTGTCATGCTCCACTCCTGCTTGGCAATGATTGATCCGCATGTTGACATCACCATGGCAACCGCACCAAGATGTATGGGATGTAAGCATAGATGATATGTTGTAAATCAAAGACATTCAAATAGCAAGATTAAAGTGGTTATGGACTTAAAGTCATTGTCTAGGGGGAGAGGTTGAGACACGGGCCACCAGATGATTAGGCCCTCTCATTACATAATGAGTCAGTAATTTTAATGAATTAATTTACCGCCACTGGCAGGAAAAAATTCTGCCCCAGTAGTATTGCACTTTCTCATCTTCATCAAACAATAGCCACTCTGGCTTTTGCTATATTTATTGATTTTGAGTCTGTCTCTCATTAAATCAGGTTCCTATTGATAATTATTTCTTATTATCATAAAATATTGTAATGTAAAACAGAGGAAATAAAATTGCATGTTTAAAATATGGTAATTAATAATCTTTTATTCAAACTATAATCACCTCCTGTGGGATATTACACTGTACTTAGCTGTGCAGTTCGTACAGTTATATATTTATTATTATTTTAATACAGAATATGTTTTGAATTTCTTTTCTTTCTCATGTGTAAGACCCACCACATGCAAGTAGCATCAAACATTCTCCAAACATCCAGCCTCTCAGTTGTAAGGTTTTGAAGTATTTTTTGTATTTTATTATATCTAAGCAACTTTATTGGGTATTATTTTAATTTCTGTGACATTTTACACTGTGCCTTTTGTCAGTTTCATACTGCAGACACTCCTGAGTGAATCAAGACGTTTGCGACAATAAAAAAAAAAAATCAACATATTCCTTTACAGTCGTGCCAAACTGGAGCCAAACAGGATGTTGGAGATGCCTCCGTACCACTCCCACTCCCCCATCCCTTGGTGAAAATCATCTTTACGCAGCTGTTACATTTGGCTGAATCTTCATTTTCTCCCATGGTGCTCAGCCAAACTTTCCACCGCTTGCTGTAGTCATCCTTGGTTAAGCTCGTAACTGAGCTAGTAACTTATCGGCCATGCTCTGTGGAGGCACAGAGTGACCAGAGGTATTACAGTGAAGTCCTTGCAGCAGATCTTAGAACACTTGCGGTAGCTTTTAATAATCCACTAAACAGATCTGACACGTTTTTCTGTAGCAAACCATATTTTATTCTCTGACAATTTTGAACAATTCTTAATATCCATTTCAAATTTATGTCAATCTTTAAAGCTCTTAATGTAAGTTATGTGACTTGTTTATTAATTTGAGGACAAAGTAACCCAGCAAATAATGAGACAATAATATTATGTCTCAAATTAAAGTTTCCAATTAGCACAGCAATTGGACGATGCAAGTGATTGCAGCATATGCCCCCTGTTGTGATTAGCTAAGGCAGTCCTCCTCTTCTTCTTTACTGCCCTCTTCCCTCTTCTCCCATACCCCCTGGTGTTGCAGGGGCTGTGAGTAGCTTTGTTAATTTGTTTATCTCCCAACGTACGCCTCCCTCCTGCAGTCATAGCTTGTTATTAAGCACAACACGGCCATCAGATATGAGGAGCAGGCATTATGATAGCGAACGGGGCATTTAAGGAGAGATAGAGGACAGATTAAGATTGCATCTGTAATCTTGAAGAATATTGCTGCTGACAACACTACCAGTAATTCATTTCTATTTTAAGCCTCATTTAAGTTCTGCCTCCATAAAACCTATCTGCTATTGCTCTATCATGCTGTCAAAAAAGCTAATTAGAGAATTACGTGCATAAATGAACGTCTTGCTGTTTGAAACACAATACTCAGTTGTTGAATCAAATATGAGGAGAGGGTAGGATGTGTCAGTTCTGAAACTTAACCATCTCTATGGCAACAGGGAGAAGCTACTGACGCAAGTGAAATGAGCAAGTCAGCAGCACCCCGCAATCAAATAATCACCACCAAATCACATTTCAGTCACTTGCACACACACACACACACACACACACACACACACACAGACACAGACAGTGCACACTTCAAGCTAAGGTCTTCGTTATACTTCTATTGTGCATTACGTGATGCTTCAGGGGACCTGGTGGTTCCATAAAGAGCCAAATGACTCATTAGTGGTGTTAAGTTCATTACTTTCACACTTTTTCTTTTGGTAAATCTATTTTCACAGTTTGATGGCAATTCAAAGCATCTGCTTTAAGTTAGTCATTAATTTAAGGGGTCAAACTCAGTACAGTCTCCAGCTGAACCCAACTGAAAAACAAACAAACAAACAAACTGTGTAACTGTGTGTTTATTAGCACTACAAATAATGATTACTTCTATTATCAATAAATCAGCTCACCCATTTTTGAAGATGGGGCTGGCAGTTTGACAGTTCTGCTTGAAAAATTGCACAAATGATTAATGAATCATAAAAATAGTTGTAATCAACTAATTGTTTCAGTTTTAATGTTTATGCATGTGCAGTCTACAATAGTGCTGAATTAACTGGTCAATTAATGATGTTGATGGAAAATTAATTGACAATTTTGATCGATTAACAGTGTGAATAATTTACAAAAATGCAATTTTTTGCTTGCTGTCTAATGTAATTTTAAAATAAATACCTTCTGGCTTTGGACTGTTGGTTAGACGAAACAGGCTATTAATTATTAAAAATAAAGGTTAATTGCAGCACCAGTAAAATATCAAACGGGTGGCTGGAGCTGAATCGTCCTTTCAGTCGCTCCCTCGTGATCTGAATTTCTCTTCCAAACGTCCTAGCAGGCCTTGTCTGTCTCAAAGCACCAAGCAGATTACAGTTTATCATGAATTAACTGCTTGTTCTATTCTTTGTTGCTGACCACCCAGGCTAACAAACTAAAAAATTACAACTGGGAGCTTGAGGAGCACTTTATGTGTACATACATTATGTCAAGAAGACAATTACTTTAACACACACTCTCACGTTTAATTATACTATGTCAGGGTATTCAGACAATAAAGATCTGCGGATACCTTAGAAAATATAAGCAATGACTTCTTTTAATCCTCAATTTCCTGCAATTAATGCAAAAATAGGCATTGAGAGACACAAAAACTCAAAACAAGCAACAAGCAATAAAGCTAACATTAGCAAATGATTACCAAATGATAACCAACAAGCAACTTATTGGTCGCAGAAAAGTTAGGGTGTAAACACATGTGTTGCTTTATCACCTATTGCTTCACGGAAGTGAGTGGTTCACCTGTCCACAGCTTAACTTATGTTCCTAGCTCGTGCGTTTTGTTTACGGTCTGTTCTTGAGACCAAGACAACAAACCACACAGGCTTTTTTTTTTTTTTTAAGAAAACAGAAGAAGAGAAACACAAAATAAATAAACAATTAGTTTTTAATTACGTGTAAAATAGCTAAGAAGGCACTTTGCAGATCTCAGATTCTCATCAAAAAACATAATCAACTAAGCTAATAAGTGATGGTGCGTTTTTATGGATTAACCAGCTGTCAGAACATGGTGGTGAAATTAGCTCCACCTTTATGTTCCACACATTGTCTCTATAGTAACAGAGGTCTTTGGCTGTATTTATTATCAATTAATAGAACATCTTCTTTGCCATAGTTTTCATCTTTTATCATTTTCTTGCAGTTTACAGGACAAATGTGAAATGAGTTGACTGTAAATAAATGGTGTGTCGCCATGTAGTACAAGAAGTGATAATCTTAAAAGGTACATGTCCAAAGAGCAGTAGCATGTTCCCTACTTACTGATGAAGTCTGCTTAAGTTATTAGACAGGGAGAGCTCATGAAAGACACAGAAAGGCTATGGGGGACTGTTTAGACAAGGTAGTTGACCTTTAATTAGAAAAGCCTTCATTCTATCTCGGATATAATTGAATGACTGTCAAAAGGAGGCCGTTTATAACACAGTTAGGCTCATTACAGAATCAAAATCGCTCGACAGATTCAGCGAACACAATGGTTGTAAAATGAGAACAAGAGAACAAGTCATAGGCACATACAGACTATACATCATATATTCTATCTGCTAATTGTTATATTTCCTTTATAACATCAGTCAGAAGTGGCCAAATGTCTGGAGTAATTGTCACAGTAACCAGCTTCCTTACTAGTGTGAATATATATAGTATTTCTGACTGGTACATAGCCTCTAAAGTGTGATTGCTGTTAGACGTGTTGAAGAGGCACGTGGTGGAACCTATTCCAGGCAGATATGCTACCTTGGTTTCAGGCTGGTAATAATCCATCCTTCTTCAGCTACCGGGCTCCAGGCTCTCATCACTGCTTAAAAGGAAAAGCAGAAACTTGAACAAAGAAACTAGTACTGGACATTACCAGTAAGAGAAAGCTTTAGTTCAGGTCAAGTTTGCTTTTATCAAAGCCAAGGCCAGTCCTTTTTACCAACAACCAGTCAGGACTGATTGTACTGTAAATAATATAAAGGCTGCCGCTTGGCTTAGTGAAAGAAAGTGCTCATTTGATTTAACCCTTATGTCAAAATTTAAAAATACAGTATATAACTTTTCACAAAACCTTTATATTTAATAGAAGGTAATTTCCATATAAATAGGTTTACAATTCAATCACTATGTAAAAAGCAATTAAGTCTCAACAGAAAAAGTGAAAAACACCTTGGGCGTATTTTTTGGTGTACTAATGTAAAGGACAGTGAAACAAAGACTGTGAACAAATCCATTTGGAAGCAAAGACACACTCAAAATAAAAGCAGTCTATAAGTCTAAAATGAAAAGATGCTCAAATGTGACGATACACTCTGCTCAAGATACTTTTATTCACTGTCAACTGTGCCCTGCAATCAGACAGCACAGTCTACAGGGCAGTGCACAGCACATTGTGAAGTACTCAGAGACGGTCATCTTGAGTAGGATACAAATGCTTTTGGACATTTATTAATAGCGCTTCCTGAAGCTAGTACTGTAAGTGGTAAAAAGGACAAGTCCAGGCAATATGAGAAATGAAAAACAAACAACTCTAATGATAGGATGGTGTGTTATTATACTGTGTAGACTGCAGTGCAAACACTTGCTTGTAGCAACAGTGTACAGTAATAACAACCTCAGTGGAGTGAAGAGTCACAGCATGCAGAGTAGTGGGGATTGCAGTCTGTTGTAATAGCAGGCGGTGGGCAGGAGGCCAGACATTGTGTACAGACGTAAAGTCAGAGGGTCAGTGAGTCCGGTGATGGCTGTCTAAGTGACACTGTTGAGGTGCTGAGTTGGCTTGGTCCTAATGAAGTGTAACCTTTTCTCAAAGGAAAGTTTTTCAACTGGCAGTTGCCTGTTTGTCTGGAATAGGTGGTGACCTTCTTCATTGTGCAGCTCTGTCAAGGGGGGCAACTGGCAACCAATTATCTACTCAGCAATGTTAAGTGGGTGAGATTGGCTGCTACATCTCATTTCCAGTAGGGCCTTGAAACTAGAACCCTTTTTAGTAGGAGTGTTCTGGCTCAGCACAGTTCAGTGGGACAGAAAAACGCTGTCACACGCTGCGACTCGATCACAGTACAGTCACGCCGTCGTGTTCTGGACTCTGCATTGGCTTTATTCACTTTGTCTGAACAGATGTTTATAATCTGTTGCATAATTATAGCTCACACTGAGAGGGCTTTTGTGCTTGGGTCACCGTGTATCTGGATTTCTCTGAATTTGTGTGTTTCAGGGTATTTTCAACTTTTCATAAAATAATTTTTTTTTTTTTTTTTTTAAATCAGTGATACAATATATTTTTTTAAAAGATACCATTTCCTTTGTGAATTTTAACATTTTACTGATTTTTTTTTTCAGCAAAAACGGACCTATTTTGGGTGCATGAAGACAGAAAAGTAATTGGTTTAAATTGTATATTTTCTGGTAAAAAATTGGTGAAAATTGAAAATAATGAGCCTTGTAGTACACGTTGTACTGTATTTGAGTCCCAGTGTGTTAGCGTGTGCATGTACATGATGGTGTGCGTGTCACTTTGTGATAGGAATTGTGTGTGGGTTTGTGTGTATACTCCTCACCTCAGCTCCTTTCAGCTGGCTGCTTCATGCCTCATTGGGGTCTGTATTGATTGGTCCAGTTTCTCTTTGTTTTCAGTCCTCTATATTGGTCGTCTGATGCAGCTCTAAGAAACCCAGTGGCCTTTGCTAAAACTACTCTAACAGCTACAGAAGCCTTTGGTAAAATTGCTTTAAATGGCTAGACAGACTCTGGTCAGAAAGCTCTGAATGGCAAGAGAACCCTTTGGTAAAATGTCTCCAGAAGGTCAGAGAGGCTGCAATAAAATAGCCTCAATAGCTCCAATAGTTCAGCGGGCAAGTACAAGCTCTCACACACACACATACAGGCGTGCACTGCAACTCACACTCACACGCTCTCTTTTCTCTCTCATCTACTCCATGACACGCACGCACACCAACACACACCAGCACACACCAGCACACACCAACACGCAGAGATGGAGCTGTATGTGAGTGTGAGCGGCAGCTGTGAGTCTCTGTTTGTCTGCAGTGTTTTTGCGCTCATTGGTGGTAGATGGTGGCTGTCGGAGGGGAATCTAACATGGCACCGATCCCCTGCTCATTTAACGCTGTTCTGCCTGTTGTAACATGACTCAGCTTTCAGAAAGGGGCCAGATCAGTAAGACAGCCGGTGGGAGATAGACGGAGAGAGTGGAGGACTCTGACAGAAAGAGAGAGGGGGCGTGATTAGAAATGAAAGAACAACAGAGAAATGCGTGAAGCAGTAAGCTGTGATCTGTTGGACTTGGTATACTGTCGCTACCATGACTAACTAGATGACTACTGGTAAATAAACACCAGGATATACAGCAAATCTCCTCGTTCATGACATAAAAAGTGTGTCACCACCTCCGCTCTTCCTTTATCCCTCTTTCAGCTATTTTATCCCCTTATCCAAACAGGACTTTCCATTACCCATTAGCAAGGTCGCACTACTGACGACTCATGAGGTCTGTACCAGTCAAGACATTGGGGTGTGAGGTTCTGCTGCTGCTCAGGCACACGCATACACACACACACACACACACACATACACACACTTAAAACAGTCATGACAGTGGTATCAGTAGCTTTCAAGGTGTTGGTGGAGGGTAGTAAGAAAAACACTTCAGCACCTCTTGTCTGTCAGAATGGATCGAGGGCCGACAGGAGGAAAAGCAGGAGGGCATGTGGACCCCCAGGCTCTCTCAGATTCTACTCTGACATTGACTTAGACACAGATTTGTTTTATTGGCACTGAGGTCCCTCTCCTTCACTCTCCTTCACACTTGTTTTCCCCATTTGTCTCTCTCCTCCTTTCTTACACCCATCTCCCCCTCTCCCTGTGTCTTTTATCTCCCTCTGCCCTCCTTTCTCTCTCTGCCTTTCTTTTTCCTGTCCCTCAGATGTTGTGGCTTGGCTAGAAGCTGACACAGCCATGCAGAAGTTGGATGAGCAATTGCTTTTACTGTACATGCTAAACTACACACTAAATTGAATGACTGATGCTCTTGGAAGTGTTTGCTGCCAGGCAAAGCCAGCTGTAGTCTTTGGTTGTCAGAAGGTATACGGTTGGCGATTAGCTATATGTGTGAGTGAAAATAGCTTGGCAATCAGTCCTGGGTGTGCTTCCGCTTGTGTGAGAGTATTGATAAATCATTTTTAACTGACTGCAGTGCTACCTTGGCTATAATGGTTATCGATAAGACAGTATATTCACAGTCAATCTCACCCATTGTGTCCTATACACCAGCTTAGGACGGTTACAAACCTCAGATAACAGCATGTAGTGCAACACAGGCATTAAACAGGAATGCACACGCACACACACTATTTTCTTTCTCTATTGCCTATTTTTTCTCCAGCCACGAGTGTGAAATCTAATCATCACTGGAGCCCACAATCATTTCTATCTAATCTGGAGACACACACACACGCACACACACACACAAACAACAATAGCAACAACTGCAGCAGCAACTGCAAGCTAGTATTATCTCTGCGTCTACCAGATTAAACAGTCTGCTTTTAAAACCTGGCTGTCTGGAAAGAATTGTGGAGAGACTTTGGCGCTTCAGGGTTGCCATTCAATTACAATCACAATAATAATATGCCAACCATATGTCTTTGCATTCCAGCTGTTAATGCTGTTAATGTTAACAGCTGTAATAGAAAAGTTTTTATCTCAGCAGCCTTGCTAACTTTATTCACGCTGTTCTCTTCAGCCTGCCACATCCTCCCTGCACATCTCAGCAGGGTAGCCGATAGCGAGGGTACAGTACAGAACCCCCTCACAGCAGTGCCATCCTATTACCTCTGGCAGTCATCTCGCTGTCACGCCGATCAATGATTCATGTGCGCGAGGGCCTCGGCCTGTTAGCTCGTGGCACTTCTGCTTGCTGTCGCTACTGTGCTGCTGCCGCTGCTCCAGTTATAATGACTGGACTCACTCAGAGTATCTTTTTAGAGTGTTATGCGCATTTTTTGTGAGACAGCGAGAGAGAAAGATGGACAGTGAGAGAGAGATGGATAGACAGACAAGAGAAAAAGAAAGTGGGAGTGAAGGTTCATGCTGAGCACATGCTGCTCGCATAACTGACTGCATGCTGTGACTAAGTGTGTCTGTGTGAGTGTGTATGTATTTGATGTGTCCACACAAAAGATCAAAAATGTATCAAGTCCTGCAAGCAATGGAGTTAGGAAGTGACAGGAACTGCCAATACTGTATATTCTTATTTTAAATTTAATGATGTCCTTGTATAGTATAATCCGCAAACCATAGAACTGTTCCCAGCTCACTTTAGTTAGGCTGATTTAATCATTTTATACAGTGAGAGGAGGTTAATCCATAAGTGACACATCAGGATTTTATTAATATACATTGATTTTCCTAAGAATCTAATCATGCAAAAAGTAACTAGTAACTAATTATATTAAAATGAATGTGGTGGAGTAAAAGTACCATATTTTCCTCTTTTACCCCCCTATTTGTAGGGGGGTAAAAGACTACAAAGAAAGACTCAAGTAAAGTAGTAGTACAATTACCTCAAAATTGTACATAAGTACAGTAATTGAGTTAAAATACTTAACACCTCTGATGCTATGCCATAGTTGCTATAATTCATTAACACAGAATGTTAATTGACAATTAATTGTTTAAAATTATTTTTTTCCCTTTGTTTTTACATTTGGAGACATATTATTATTTGATTTCTCGCTAGAACTTAGATTTTTTATGCTAGGCTAAGCTAACCAGCTTATGGCAGAGGCTCGGTATTTACTGATATAATATTGGCATCAATCTATTTCTAAGAAGAAAACAAGCACATTCCCTACAATGTGAAACTTTTAGCCTCTGCTTTCCCTCCTAAACACAGTGACCAGATTTTTCCTTCTGAAAAGCTACTGTACTTGGCAGCAAAGCTTGATTGCCAATAGAACAAAGTGGGCAAAGGCACCACTTTGTCAGGAGCCACCCAATGCCCAGGTGGCTCCAGGTTGTCTATGTGGCAAAGTATCTGTGGAAATTATGATTTCACTGATTACAATTACATCAAAAAATATAATTAAATTACCACAGTCTTACACACAGCAAGCCTGGGCCTTGATTGTATCCCAGTGTAGAAATACTGGTTAGTTTCTCAGACTCTGGCCAAAATGTGGGTCCAGTGGGGGCTTTCAACATCAAATCTTTGTCTTCAGCTTCTATTGTGGGTTAATCTGACCCTGCTTAGGAGTTGTTATTGGCGTATGACAACAACAGCTCCATGACAACTGAGTAAACTCTTTCTGTCCATCTAGGAAAGCTAGTAAGTTGACCTTGAGTTAGAATTACTTTGTAGAAATAATTTTTCTAAGGTCAGCAATGACCAGCACTTGCTCATTTTTTTATTGATTCAACCATGAAATGCCTATCCAAGCCTTGGAGGTATTGGTCATCTAAGACAGATGAATGAGACAGCACAATCCTACTCATCAGGGTAACTCCCACTTTAACTGTATATCCAATTTCAAATCTAAATTAAAGCTTAGTAGTTTTTAAATATGCAAAATTAACACTGTCAAGTGAATAATAACAAACATGTGCTCACTAGTCTTAATATTACAGTGAGGACATCAGGTCCTCAGAAATACAAGAGCACAAACTCTCACTCTCCACCTCCGTCCTCTCCTCATCATGTTCCAAGTCCTTATCCCTCCTCGCTTGAGCATGTGTTTGTGTGTGTGGATGCTCTGTGACTCTAGATGCTAAGTGTTCTAGCTAAAGGTCAACAGCCATAAAACAGGAGCGTGACAGAGACAAGGAGAGAGGGAGAGAGAGGGGCTGATGAGCAGGAGCAGGCGGAGTAGGGTCTGAGGGGCTTTAAGGAGGGATGGAGTGGTGAAGAGGACAAGATAGGAGAGCCAGTGAGGACTGTTGCTGCAGAGTCATTACTGGAGTGGTTAACGGAGGTGTGGGGGGGCATAGTACAAGGAGAGAAAAAAAAGCAATTCAGATGAGAGGAAGTGAGGAGAGAATGGAGCATGAGAGATTGAATGGTGGAAATGCTAAATGTTTGGGAATGACTTGTCATCCCTCACTGAGCACTCTTACAGGCTAATTTATGATACTATGATAGGTTGTTCCACTTGACTGCATAATATAATGTAGTACAAACAGGGATGATGCATAGAAACCTACATTTGTACGTGCAACACTATATTTCATGTTTAATTCTAATAGGAGACAGTTGATAATGGACTGTAGTTTAAAGGAAATCTCAGTGGGATTGTTTCTGAATCTGTCACTGTTAAATAAAATGTGATCACTGATATGTTTTTATTCCTGTTCCTTCCTATCTGCTTATGTTTTTTTCTCCCACCTGTCTGCTAAAAGATGCACTACTCACACTACTAGACAACCATAAAGGATTTTGCTGGAGACTAAGCCCATGAAATTGAATGTACAAGAGCAGATCATTTGGGTTTCTTGTTGTGATACTTTTTTTTTCCAGCATCAGAGTTGCAAATTTCACAGTGTTCTGTTAATGAGAAAACCCCCCATACTGCATATTTCTAAATGAAAAATAATAATAATAAAAAGAGCGACTTGTACACACACTGATATGGAGAATATGTGCATGTCCGTGTCTGGTCTCGTCACAGGCTGACAGTTCAATTAGTCTAAACTAAATGATGCATGATGTCTCCCTCATGGCCCTAGTAATCGTCAGTGTTCTGCTTTGAGGAGCTCATATTGTGCACGGGTAGATAGCTAGACCAACAGTGGCTAGTGCTAGTCTGAAGTTGAAATGTATGATTTGTGGATCCCCACAGATGCCAGAGTGGAGCATGGGACCAAATTGGTTTCAACTCTCAGAGCTCATCACAGATTTGATGTATTTTTTAGAGAAATGTGCTTCTGCAACAAAAAGCAAAATGGCTTTGAACTATCTGGAGTTTTAATTAGCTCTTCCTCGTCAGCTGGGGATCAAGTTTGGGTGAGCCTGCGTGTGCAGCCATGCATACATGAAGATAGCAGGTAAATTAATACACATAAGAATGTGCTGTACCTGTGTGATTATGTTGGTCATGCTGTATAATTGTGGATTTGTTTTTCTAAGCAGCCATTTTGTGCAGGCGTGTGTCAAGTACTTTTTCTGGGTGTCTGCTACCAGCAGACAGAAGACAGACAGTGAAGATGTTTGAAGTCGTTAGAAGTTCCTTACCTTGATCTGCATGCAGCAGCCATCCTCTGAGTGCCACCAGCGCAGAGTAACTTTGTGATTTGAGTCTTTGCTTTTGTTTGATGTTCGGAATGTGTCAGAGGAGGAAAAAAAAACCCTGCAATGATTTATTTCATTTGCTTTGTTCTTCACATCAGCAAAAGAACATTACCTTTTTAGATC
The DNA here is from genome assembly GCA_032362345.1 of Sandelia bainsii. Taxonomy (NCBI): domain Eukaryota; kingdom Metazoa; phylum Chordata; class Actinopteri; order Anabantiformes; family Anabantidae; genus Sandelia; species Sandelia bainsii. The sequence goes on along the minus strand of JAUMHL010000002.1, from coordinate 5,938,356 downwards.
CCTTTAAAGTAAAAAATTAAAGCAGTGTTGCAGTACAATCTCACATGAATGAAAAGTGATGATTGGTCAGAGCGAGGTGAATGTTTTACTGAAACTTTTATTGACAGCCTTGCAAGACACTAATTAATTTTCTTAATGTGCAGGTGTTAGTTGTTTTTATTTAACAGCACGTCGGATTGTTGTCCTAGTAAACACTTTTATGAGTGGGAGGGGGAATCCAGTTTCTCCCCATACCCTTTGTTGTTTAAAAGGCCCATATGGATTGTGAATCGGCAGCAGCTTTCAAAGCATCATTAGTCATGCATAAAAGACTGTGTTAGCACTTTAATACCAGCCCTGGGCTCAGACTATGAAGATCTGCCTTAATTGCTCACCTCTGCCATGCTCTGTGTTCATGTGCACATGTGTATACGCACATGCTGTGTGTGTGAGAGTTTATGTATGCCTGTGTTCTTTGTGTATTGGCTAATTGTCCGCTGCCTTGCTGGGAACTAATAAGCACATAAATTGAGTAAGGACTCTAAGATGGGCATTAAAGAAGATTCAGACACACCCCTCTGCATGCCTTGAATAATGATCTTTTCTATCTGCTTTTCTTCTCCCTGTGGCTGTCACTGTGTGTGTGTGTGTGTAGCTGTCCACCTGTTAGGTCTGACCTGGCATCTGCGGCACGGTGATAGTCAGCTGTATGAGAATGGCCTGAGCTCAGCGGACCATCAGCAGGAGGACCGCAGCAAAACCAGACCTACCACCTCCATCCACCTGCTGGACACTCTCAACCCTGAAAACACACATGCTGGTGACAGAGGTGGGCTGACACACACACACAGTGTTACACCGCATTAACAGATGTTCTGCACTCCACTATTGACAGGATTTGCCCGTCAGTAACAACAAAACAAGTGTAACACAGTAATTTGTGATTTAGTAAATATCAAATGTATTGAATGAACACTGGCTTTAAGCATTTTACTTTTAACAGGGCTTGGCCGATTTTATTTTGCATTTTCATTTAATTTTAAAAGCTACAAGGCAAGTGTGCCGAGTAGGGACAGCTTGGCGAAATCTGATAAATTGTGTCAAAGTATGTCACTTGAGTCAGAGTCCGCTGGGGTTGAAGTCTACAAGCTTGAAAATGGAAAAGAATAAACTCTGGGGGTGTGGAGTTAGAAACAAGCGAGCTTGGCAATCAGCCCATCTGAAGGTCTGTACAGGTCTGCATATTTTACATGTTGCATTTTATTCATCTACACATCAATCTTCAGCTCTTCAAAGAAATTACATTATTGATGCAGCACTTAAAAACAAGGTGTAACAAATGGAGCACTACAACTATCTGAGCAAACAATGCCGGAGTGTGAGCCCAATGCTGGTTGACAAAGTGCTTCTAGAAGTTCATGTTTTAGTCTTAACATATGACATTTTCTTCAATTCAAGTCAATTCAATTTAATTCATTTCAATTCAATTAATTTATATAGTGTCAAATTACAACAAACGTCAAGGCACTTAAAAATGTAAGGTTTAAGACCTTACAGAATATATCAATACAACTATGTAAAATTATATAGAAACAACAAATCCTCCCCCTGCATGCACTAAATCAGTGGTTCTCAAACTATGGTACGCGTACCACTTGTGGTACGCAGGTTCCCTCTAGTGGTACGTAGGAACACCTGAGAATTTTTTATGAAATTAAATAATAACATTAAAGACATAATACTACTATAGTTTACAGGTGAAACTGTCTCCGCTCACTGGACGTCAGACTTTTATATGCTTCACATCTCCATAAACATTAACAGCATTAGAGTCACAACACCGCATCCCGAATTACAAGTGTTAGTTTAAACTATACAGTGTTTTCATTCATATGATGTTGTAGCCGAAATCTGGTATCTTAATGTCTGTCATGATTTAGAACCATGTCCAGTTTTGTTGGGGACGTTTAATTCAGACAGATGTGAGCAGACAATCCCAAAACACAGGTCGGTAACATCGCTAAGGCAGACAGATGTGTGGAGATGCGCACACTTCACCCGTTAGATCTCTTAGACTGTTTTTACGCATGATCACATGGAGAGAAACAACCTTATTCACAGACATCGCTGAAATCTAGTCGCTGAAGTCTGTTGGTTAATAAATCTAGAGCACAGATTACTAAATGTGTCCTACAGTCGCTTTGAAGCCCAGTGTGTTCCTCTCTGGCAGCTCAAATAAATCCACAAAATCATCATAGTTTACAAGTGAACTGTTTTCGCTCACTGGACAACGTCTGACCGTCAGACTTTTATACACTTTACATCTCCATAAACATTATTAACAGCATTAGAGACACAACACGGCATCCCGAATTACAAGTGTTAGTCTAAACTGACTTTACAGTGTTTTCATTCACATGATGTGGTAGCCGAAATCTGGTTTCTGAATGTCTCAGGTCGGTAATAAGGACGCTAAATTGATTAATTCAGACACGTGAGCAGACAATCCCAAAACACAGGTCGGTAATGTCGCTAAGGCAGACAGCTGTGTGGAGATGCGCACACATCACCCGTTTGATCTTTCGGGCTGTTTTTACGCACGGTCACATGGACAGAAACAGCCTTATTCACAGACATCACTGAAGTCTAGTCGCTGAAGTCTGTTGGCTGATCAGAATGTAACGATAAATCACCTATTTCTGGATCCAGAGTGATCTAACGGGTGAACTCACAGGTGAAGTGTGCGCATTTGCGCACAGCTGGACAGCTGTCTGCCTTCTGCGTGTTTTTTTTTTATGGTGCAGTAAAACTACTACTAGAACTAATTTTTTTCAAAAAGTAACTTAAGAAAATGTAACGGAGTAAATGTAACTCATTACTACACACCTCTGGTCATAATGGTGGTACTTGGAGAGCCAAATATTTTTTGAGGTGGTACCTGGTGTTAAAAGTTTGAGAACCACTGCACTAAATGACAGTGAAAAGGTAAAACTCCCTTTAATGGAAGAAACCTCCAGCAGAATCAGGCTCATCTGACTCGACTGGTTGGAGTGAGTGGAAAGTAGAGAGAGAAAAGAACAACAACGACAAGCAGCAGACAAAACACTGGGCAGGTTGGTAGGGTCAGTAACTGCATGCTGGAAACATACAGCTCAGAGGCTGGGGAGATCTACAGAAAGATACAGAGAGAGAGAGACAGAGGAGAAGAAGCACAACTACAGGGGAAAGAGGACACAAGTTAATGACAAGCACCTTCACTGTAAACTGACATGACCAGTGCTTGATGTCTGCCTCCCAAAGTCATGAAATAAGCCAGCTCTGTTCAGATTTTTCTATGTTCCATAGAATATGTATTTTATTTTATTCATGTTTTAGAAAGAAAAAAGAAATCCTGCAAGCTCACATTTTTGCTACATCATTCAAAAAAAACCAACAGTTCAAATTGGAGGAAGACGAGAAAATCCTCTTCAAATGTAGACACACACATTTAAACATTGATTGGAACATGTTGCAAGTGACTACATATCCATTGGCATGAATTCCAATCAGTTTCTATTGCATTAGGACTCTGGCTTGCATGCATAACACATTTGTCACAATAAGTGTGTTCCAATACGATAGAGAGACGTCAGTCCAAAGATCAGCCTTGAACTTATTACTCATTTATTAGGAAGGCCAGATAATTGGTTAATCGGTCTTCTCTCTAAGCCAGTACGTGACTGGAATAATTATTCTCCACTCGGCTATCCCTCAATTACTAACACCAATTTAACCCCATGATATGGGACATTAATTGTGAGTGTTCAGGTCATGAAGTCAGGCAGGACACAGCAACCTTCACGCTTAGTCTGACTCTGATGGATATTACATGAGATGCTTTTGGAGCCCATGTTCAGCACTTATGAAGAATGTACGAACCAAACTGCAACTCGCTGCAATTTTAGGCAACCTGGGACATCCCTAAAGCAACTATTCTTGATGAATCTTCACATTCTGCGGATTAACAGTCTCATCAGTAGCTAAATCCTCGAACAGAGTACGCAGGGGTCATGGAAATTACTTCCGAGTGCTGGGTCACAACAATCTATTGTTTCAACTCCTACTGCTCTATATGCTTGATGAAAGCTGGGAAATCAAAATGGGCAAAGCTAAGCCGTTGATGCAGGGGGCTCAGATTAATAAAATTGGCACGGTGGAGGTGGTCCCCGGGCAGAGGAGGGCCAGAGAGATTAGAGATTAGGCTGTAATCCAGTGTGGCAGATTATCACGCTCATCCTGCTGTACCCATCACCTCTCACACCAAGAGACCACACAATCCCCTAGATTACATAGCGAAGGATGGTGAGAGGAGGCTGCGGGGAAGGGAAAGGATAAAAACATGACACAGTAGAGAGATACAAGAGTGGAAGTGATGGGAGGAGAGACGAATGATTGATGGATTCCAATGTATTTGAAGGATGTTTGAAATATGAAGCATAAAAGTGACACAAGCTAAATAATTGCTGACATGAAGATACAATTTTCACAAAACTATTTATTAGCCGTTTCATGACTTTTGTCTTCAAAGCAGAGAAACCAAGCGAGTGAAATGTTCTTTTTTTTACTTTAGAATAAATGATTTTATTTTTAAGGCATTGTTATAAACAGAAATAACAACATAACAGTGGGGGCATCAAGATGGCTATGGAGACTGATTAGAGGATAGTTATCAGTTTGTGCCTGTTTGAATATAAACTGATGACACAGTAGGGAGAGATGAATCGGGCACAGCAGAATGATTGGAAGGTAGTAATCTTCTTATATTCTTGTTCATGTATTTTTAGTGTTATTGTTTTTATATCAACTTCAGTGCCATAAAGATAGGCTCTTTGTTTGATTTGTTGACTCTAAGCTGAAATCAGCATCCGGAGCAGCAGAATTCTAATCTACCTTACGAGGCAGCTTGCTGCACGGCACTAGATACTAATTGACATGTTGTGTCATGTGCGTATGGCTAGTGTCTCGTCAAGCCGCGCGCGCTGTGTTTTATGTTCTTCGTACTATCGTTCCTGCAGTTTCCAAAGATCGCCAAGAGCTCTTCCCGGTCCTCCACACATAAAAGCCTCTCTAATTAGTGCTACATTAATTGCCACTCACCCCATGATAATAAACCTCGGGCTGATGTGCATACATTGATGTGTGAACGCTCTGTCCTTGGTTTTCTTTAATTCTATATCCGGCACACATGCATGCGAGCATGCAGTCATGGCCACACACACACATGCACACAAACACTGAAAGTCCACTGGTGCTGGTAAAAGCAGAAGTGCCCAGAGAATACATTTTCTGGCAGTGGATTCGCTTCCTAATGAAGTACATTAGAGTTTGGGAATGATATTTTACTCAACATGGAACGTCAGCTATATTAATGTTATGAAATGATACACACTGACATACGGTGCAGCAGCATATTGCCTCATTATAATGTGAAGATGATGAAATGTGCAGCTTGTGGAATGCCATCTGAGCCTATGCTATGATTGTATAAACCACTGTACGAAAGGAGAGTTAGTGCTCAATTGTTTCCACTCTGTCTGATGGTGTGGTTAGAAATGGTGTGTAGATGGATGGAATGTGACACAGACAGAGAGGAGGGCTCTTAAAGAGCACATCAATATTCCAGACTGCGTGCAGAGAGTGTGGAGGGGAGTGAGGCTCAGCAGGGTGTGTGTGTGCAGAAGGCTAGGAAAGCTTGTGCGTGTTGTATGTATGTATGTGGGAAAACGAGATGTATGTGGGAGACACGGGTGTGCGTGTTTGTTCGTGCTTGTGCATGTGTGCAAATGCTGATGGACTGGCCCCTGCTACACTGGTCTCATTGATTTTCTCACGCTGGGATACAGTCTCAGGATGTAACACACGCTCGCACACATACACACAGACGCACGCATGGGAAAAGTATAGATCATTTAGTGAACCCCCCACTTGAGCTCCTCAACTTGAGAAAGCCTAACAGCAGGAACATGTCTGTCTGTTACTCAGCCTCAACCAAAACATTTCGTCCAGATACAGCTGAAGAAATTATACAGAATTTCAAGCTGTAGTCAGTATTTACAGTGTAGATGACACATTTTATCAAGAGCAGAGGGCTTTGTAGTATTCACTCTTTACATTTGAGAGAAGTAGATTGATGTCTTAGTCTCAAAAGCAAAAAGAGAAAAAATATGGAAGTAAGTTTTTATCTTTCGGGAAAACAAACTAGAACTGACTTAAAATATTTCTTTGGACACAGTGCAGCTAAAAGGGATGAAGCAGGGTTTTGGGTCACTTGTATATTTCAGTTTTATGTCACCTTTATGTACATTCTCATCACAGTAATTCAACTATATCCTCTATTTTTTTTATTATTAATACATCCACATACTAGTTACTTAGGATTTTACATTAAAAACATATGAGCATAGGAAAATTAGTTGTAATAGATTAAACTATCTACTGGTTTATAATTAATAATTGTTATGTAATTAATATTAGTTCCATCTTGACCTGTTACAAGATTAAAATGCCACTTACACATTGATGCATTAGTATTAACATTCTACATCTGTAGCATGTTAACATATCACTCACAGGGGCCATTTTTCTGCAGAACAAGCAGATTTACATTGATACCTTAAGCACATTTTGTGGTAATGTACGTAAGCAGGATTTTAAAGGCATGACTATCTAATTTTTCGAACATCGCTGTATTGGTACTTTTAGTCTTTAGTCTTTAGTCTTTAGTACATTTTCAAGTATGTCTCTGTGGATAACTGCTCAGAGGTCATGACCACATAAAGACGTGATGCTAATTGTAAAGAGGGCTCATAAGGGGACACTGATTTCACTCACAGGACAAAAGGGTTGAGAGCCACTGCTCTATAATGATAAATATTCATGAGAGCATTAGCAAAAACTAAAGTTAACAAAAATATCTTTACGTATTCTTCACAGACAGAAGAAGTATCTGTTAAAAGACTAAAATACTCAATACTAGATTTAGGTCTTCATTGAAATGTGCAGAATAGACATTTACAGGCATTTTTTCACTTCTTCCATGCCTCTTACTAGACTACATCAGTGCATGCTCACTAAAGGGTACAATACAGTTTGTGCTTCATCCATGTGTCAATTTATACAAACATATTACATGTGTAACAGTGTAAGTGCACTGAATGTCATGAAGTGAATGAGTTTGTGAACAGTCAGACATGCCTGTCACAGACATAGCCCGAGGCCCCATGGTAAAAGGTGAGGATGTGAGAGTAATGGAAGGGCCCTAAGGCCAAGAGCATTATCTTCTCCTGACTCTGACTGACACTCATTAGGCTGCACAGTGGATAGAGGAGGCTGAAAGCTTATTAAGCCACCTGCTCAAAAGGCCTTTAATTGAATCCAAGTAATTATAGAGACCTTGCCCATTGTGATATTTTTATTCATCCTGCGGCAAACTCAATCTCTCTTGCATTTGGAACACTATTAATGTTGTCTGCACCAATGTGTGTGAGATTCACACACAGGCCTGCGCTTCAATATCGACCAACACACAGTTTCGGTCCCCCCAGACATGTCCCGTCACCAAGACCCCGGCTGCACTTTTAGTCTGTTCTCTGCTTCATTAGAATCTGAGGGATAATAACATTAACTGCAAAGACAGACATTACAGGTGTAATTGTTTTACCTGAATAACCCGTAGGCAATAGAAATTAATTAGACCTTGTGTCCCCAAGTCCTAATGTAGCTCATTGCTTTCATTGGCCTGACGCACAATACCCTGAGAGACACAAAACAGACAGACAGACAGATGGGATGGCAAACTCACATCGGCTTTGAGAAACACACTTTATAAGAAGTATGAAGGTTGACAGTGTGGAGATATCATTAGAAATGGGAGAAGAGTTCAAATGTAAACCAATCGTTGTCCAGATGTTCTGTAGCACAGAAACTTTTTCTAATGGCTAATTTAGCAGAAAAATATTGCAGTTTGTACATGTGTTTGTATATTGTGGCTGAATAGAGTCAATGAGAGCATCAGTGGCGTTATGTGTACACCATGCTGCACCACCACTATAATTGGCTGAGGCAGCATCATTATTAGTCAGTTATAAGCAGACCAGCCCACTAACAATCTATCATTTCCATCAAGAGCATGTTGTGCACATTGTGCTTGATGGCAGACATGAATAAACTATGCAATACTTTCATCTGCCCTTTAAAACAAGCTCAACATTTTCAAATGAACCTCAACAAATTTTTTGCTTACAACTTCAGCTTCTGCTGCCAGCTAATGATGAAAAGCACAAGCGGCGATTTATGTAATGCCATTTATTGGTATTTATTCTAAGTAAAAGATAGCATGTGTGAATCTCAACCTGCGTTTCCTTTATTAAAGCTATGCAGTAAGTTACTGTAGATACTGTAGAAAAGTGTGAAGGAATTTTACCTCCCTGTTCACATATTGGCTTCTTTAAGCTTGTATTACTTTTGCCTGCCAAGTAGGAATAAACAGAGATTTGGTGTTTTGAAAGATATTTTCAGAGAATGGTCTCAGGTTTTGTGCTGAGATACATAGGGATATGGTGCTGGTGTAACACGATGATTGACAGCAGTAATCTGAGAAGCTGGGGAGGCCTAGAGAAGCCCTACTCACCTCGTGAGCCATCTGGGTTCTGCGGGACTCCCAAAAAGCCTTGATCCTGGTCTATTTCGTCTGGTGCTGCAGCACTGCTGCTGATACAGAAAGAAAGATGCAAGGAGGGTTTTTCAGCTTTCTTGCATCAGCAGCTGTAACTTGACACCGCCACCTACTCTTTGGACATGGTCCTCTCGTCTCATCTCTTCTCTTATGTTCTCCCACCTCTTTTTCATCCTTCTTTCACCTTACCACCCCTCCTTGCGGCTGACCTGGGCACCACCTTCTGTCCCTCTGTTGCATCAGACTTGGACAGGCACAGTACAGTAATTAGCATCAGAAGGACTTGCCTGCTCATCTGCCCGTCAGCCTGCTCTGTCGGCTGCCAGTGTTCTGCCAACTGCCATGCCCTATTCATGTCCTATTCATCTAGTGTTGAATAAAAGGCTGCTTTCCTCGGGACATCCATCCCTCTGCTGGCCTTTTTTTTTCTTTTTGTGGCGAGGCACAGGAGTGAGGATTAGCTTTAAAAGGAATAGACTGCTGAGGTAGACTCGGCAGGAATGTGTGAATGCATACCTTATTTCTGCCAAGCTGCTTTTATTCTGTTTGGCAGAGATTTTAGTACAGGGACAATTTATGCTTTATACAGGACACATGTCTCTGTTTTCTCTTTCATTACAAACCTTTCTGAACTCTCTTTTTGTTCTCGACCCCCTTTCGCTTTTCTCTTCGTTTGTCTTTCTTCCTTTTCCTCTGACCCCCCTTTCTTGTCACACTTCAGTCTAGTTCAATCAGTTGATTAATTAATCAATTTTTTTTTTCAATTCCGTGGTCCCTACAAAAAGATAAATGACATACAAGATAAAAAGAAATATCCAGTGTTTTAGCATGTATTAGCATGACATTTGACAGAGTAAATTATAACATGTAAAGTGACAGTTTGTGCTAGAAATAAGAACCACTGGCAGGTCTACAGCCATGCTAGCAGCTGAAGCACAGTGGTGATTTTGGTTGTAAATGCATGGTAACACATTCACAATGAAATAGCATGCTGTTGAGCAAGAATTAATACGTCAAGCAGTATAAGTTATCAGTGGCCATCTTTGCAGAGATTTTTAGCTCAGATTTTTAGCCTTTCAACTAGAACTTCAAATAAGGAGATTAGGAAATAGACTTTATGGAATATGGTATAGCAGTAGTATCAGAGCTGGCTTTGTTTGGTCATTATTTAATGTAATTAGATAAAAGTTCTAATTACTCAAGTCATTATCACTGATATAAGAAAACACAAAGTGTGTCTTTGCAGCTTTGAGCTTAATGCTAGCATCAGTGTGCTAAAATGGTCACAGTGTCAATGCTAACATGCTGTTTAGCAAGTGGAATGTTTACCACGTTTGCTACCTTAGTTAAGTGTATCAACATGCTAAGACTTGCTCAAACAAGTACTGTAGAGGCTGATTGGGACATTAAAATGTATCCAGGTATCATAACAAACAATAATGCGCAAAATAATAAAATGAGCTGGTGATTGGACTGGTAGACATGTCTCTCAAAATCACAAATGTCAGATTCATAGTGGTGAAGGGAAAAGTTAAGGGATCATCAAAGACAGTAGGCTTCATTCCCTGTGCACATTGGATGTCTGTACAAACAATTCATGGCAATTCATCAAATATTTGTTGAACCATTTCAGTCATGGAAGTGGTTTTTTAAACTTTTTCTGAGTCTGGCAGCTAGCATAGCTAAAAGTTAATGGTTACAGTAAAACCTGGAGCTCCTTACAGGCCTGTGCTCTCTACGTCCCTATCTGTGTGACACTACATGTGATATATGCCAGCTTGCTGGTGGATGTGCATGGTGTCACCATAATGGAGTGGTAAAGCTGCAGGCACTATAGATTGGGAGCCAGCAGCCTCATCCATGAATCTGCCCCTAACTGTTCTTCTGCCTTTGTGGCCGTAACGATCGGCTGGCTCCCCTCTGTCACCATATTTCCTCCATCTTAGTTTAGAAGCAGAGATATATCTCTCCATAAAAGCTGACACAAAGAGGGCTGGAGAGCGTCGCCTGCTCCCCTACACAAAAGACTCACGCCTGGTGGTTGATAAAGGCTTATGGAGAGGAGAGGAGCTGATGGCCTGGGGACTGTTGGAAAAACCTATTCTCTTCACATACAAAGACGTGCTCTCACTCAAGACGCTATCTGTGTGCCATGATGCTGTTGGTGAATGCGTGCGTGCATTTGTGTGTGTGCCCCTGCCCTCTTAGACTTTCATCTAGAGCTACCTCTCTGTCTTTCCTTTCACACACAGTAAAACATTCACACTCACTTTCTTTCTGAGGCTAACAGTGTTAAATTTGTCAATGAATACGTTTCAGCATATTTTTCACAGTGGCAAGAAGATTAAAACCAAATAAAAAGTAACCTTTCAAAATGAGAACTGTGACAAACTGTAACATTTTTCTTCATCAAATGACAAAATAACTAATGATGTGACAGATGGATGAATGGACATGAAGTAGTTATTGTTTTAATGCAAAGTTTTATTCAGTGATGTGCATATATCTGCAAAATCACAAACTGTAGCATCTTAAAAGTAAAGCGGTTTCCTCCCAAAATATCGCCATCACTATGCAAAATATCTAAAAGTTGATTTAGACCCTTTACCTGTTGAAGTGCTGTTAAGCAGCAGATGCGTCTTACATTCAGTGTATGTCTTTTTTTTATTTTACTTTACTGGTACTTGGAAGAAACAGGTTGATGAGCTAAATTTATGTTCAGTCAACTGAGAATTACACAAAAAAAATGAACAAAAACAAACACCATAGACAAACAAAAATGCAGGCAGCTCGCAGTGTTGAAAGAGAGCTGAGATGATTTAACGTTAAGTACTGTGGATTCAGGTTTGATATCTGCAATGAAAAGCAATAATTAATTAATTAATGATATTCGCTAAGGAACTATATCTGTAGCTTCACCTCTTAAGCTAAACCTAGTGAACAGTATTTAAGTCAAAATGTGAGTGAATCCAGCTTATGAATTGCTCACTATGCGAAGCAGATTGACACGGACACAGGATGTTTCTCATGATCTCATTTCACATCTCCTTGCTCTTTGGGTGATCCGGAAATTGTTCAGTTCGCCGTCATGAAGGATATCTCAGTTCCATTATTACTACTTGGAGGAGCAAAGAACCTGGATGCAGTTTGAGTGAGGACACAGGGGACCGACATTCACGGAAGTTTTTAATCTGAGCGTCTTGCGCCTTTGTTATAAATCTCTTAATGATTGGACAGTGCAACTGATTGGACTGCACCACTATTTTAGACAATTTATTTTTGCTCTGATTCACCATTTATTTAAAATGACTGGGTTTGTGTTAACTGTCAGTCTGATTAATTACGGCAACATAAAGCAACTTTCATCATTCATCAGAAAGATTTATCTTTTGCCACTTAACCTGTGTAATAGATGATCAGAGAGAGTCTTTTGTATTGCGACAGAAAAAAATGTTTTAATTAAATACCGGTTTCTGTCAAATTGAAAATCCCTGTGTTTCAGGTAGACAGAATATTTTTATGTGATACATTTACAGAGTTTTCATTTTCTAAAAGAATAGACTCTACTAAATAATGTCTACAAATTACAAGACATTCTCATCATAACATCTGTAATTATATTATATTTATAGACAGAATATCAAAACAGTGCAGACACAAATAATTAAAAAATAATTTAAATCTTATTGACTTATGTGCTTTCAGTGTCTAAACAGTAAGTTTACAAACTTGTAATGAATGTGCAGTTGCTTGTCAAACTGTTTATTTAAGGGAAACATGGAGAGATATTTCATTTTTGTCATGTTGGTGGACATCACTACACTGCCACGCTGGCAGTAGTTATTATTATTTGGACATTATTTGGATAATATCTGTGGAAATACAGATTCCTTAAGCATAAAGAGTTCTTAAAACCTGCAGACTGACAGATGACGGGTCAGAGGAAAGGACATCTCATTTCTCAAAAAAACAAAACAAAAACACAGTTACCACCTTCCTTCTCTCCTTTCATCTGTTTTTGCATGTCTTCATAACGAACTTTGTGGGAGACTGGAGGATAAGATGCAAATAGAAGAGATATTTTAGGGTGATGAGGAGCATCCCACTGTATGTGTGGAAACAAATAAACAGCCTTTTCCACTAATCTCACAGCTGATGAGAACAACATACTTAACCGTGGTTAACTACACGACAAAGATGGCAACAGCTGTAGCATCAAAATATACGTACAGCTTTAAAACGTTGGACAAAACTAAAGTGAGTTTGGTTTTTATTGACCAATAACAAACGACTAAAAATCGCCTAAAAATTTGAAATAATATCTATTTAATTAAATCTTAAATAAAGATTTCAAAACCAAGGGCCAAAATTAAAACTAGGTGCTAGTATTTTTTCAGTAGACCGTTTTCAGACACTTCCTTTCTACAGCAGTCCATCTTTATGCAGAGCCTATCCAAAGGATTGCCAAAGCAGCATTTCTTGAAAAGCAGGATTTTCACCACCGCTAAGTCATTCCTGATGTCTGTTCAGTCTCCCTTCATTATGAAAGCCGCAGATCACGCTGATGTTTGAGGACACAAGGCTGTTTATTAATTGCTCCCTTTGAAACTGACTAGAACTCTCTGTCCACCTCGATAAACCTGCAGCAAGACTTACTGCCATCACATAAAACCTGTGGTTTTTACCTGCAGAAAAGTGGGTGCGAGGACGAGCCATCGACCGTGGTGAGGTCGACATGGGAACCCAACAGAGCCAGGCAATCCCACCAGGACTTTTCTGGAGGTTTCATATGACTGTGCACCATCCAACCTACATCAAGTTCAATCTGTCTCTGTCACACAATGCACTGCTGGGGGTCTATGGACGCAGGAACATACCGCCTACACACACTCAGGTAAAGTTGTAGCATGCTGTTTACCCAGATGGGCTTGTTTGCTTCATCTACCACAGATTGCATCCAAACAAATGTACTTATTTCTCTCATTTTGGCCTTTTACCCTCAGTAAGGCGGTGGAGAGAAGTCTTTACTTTTCTTTATACTTACTAATGAAATGTAGAAGCTATTTTGTCAAAACTTGCCAATACAAATACTGAAATCAAACTTTTGTTTTTGGCAAAGCCATGATAATGATGATGGCGACACAGTGAACAAAATATTACAGTGATCCACCTGGTGGTTTTAATGTTGTGGTAGACACGGCTCAGCATGGGCCCTCTGACCAGGCTGCTGATATGCAGCAAGCTGTGATTCACTGTGTGACACGTGTCAATCATAGCCAGCATTATTTTTGGAGCAGTATGTCTCAAACACAGCAATAGTATCATATTTAAATTGTGATTTGAAAATTGATTCACATTAAGCTGCTATGAATCTTAAGTCAAATTACGGTATTTACCCTCCTAGGAACAAATTCAGTCTGTTAATGACTCATGTGACAGGTCTGGACCACTTTTAAATTAATTCAGATTCACATATATGCTTACATGTCACTTGAATCTGTTTGTACAGCTGTTATGTAGCCCACTGTGTTAAAGTGAGGAAAATTTTGACCCGCTTGTTAGTTTGACTAGGTTGTTTTCTGAAATAAAACAAATAAGATAAGTTCCTGTTTGTCACCTCTAAGCTTCTAACCTCTGATTGCCCATTTTAAAATATCAGTTAAACCATTTACACAATGAAAGTGCTGAAATGTATTTATGCTTGTTTTGTGAAAGAGGTTTAAGCAAATAAAATAATGATTTGATCGACATCTCAGTTCAACAGAGCAATTGCTGTCCTCCTATTTAACAGGTACTGTTTATTAGCAACAAACAAATTTTATACTTGTTAACAACAGCAGAAAATATATAAAAGAGAGCAATTATGTTGTGACTTTAGCTGAAATTAAAACACCGTCTACGAGTTGATGGAAAGCAGAGGTTTTTCTTGTTCAGACTGCAGAGTAATCAGACCGTGTGTGTCCCATTATCAAATTTAGGTTGTAAGCTGAGCTTAAAAGGAGGAAGAAGAAGAGATTTTGCCACAAGGACAGAAATCTTTACAAATCTGACTTTAAAGATATGCATGTGCATCGTTATCGCTAGGAAACAGAGATTTCTGATTTAGTCAGCTTAGTGTGGATATAGTGTGTCTCAGACGAACTCCGAAGAAACAATAGACACACGCAAATACGTACGTTTAGAAGAGCATTGTGTCATGCAAGAAGCACGTATACAGACAAAAATACAACACACACTGAGTCATCTGCTTTTTAACATCAATGCACCCCTGCTCTCGCCAGCATGAAGAGGTCTAATTAGCTGTTTTTGACACTAGTGTGACACACAGCCCTCAGGGGGAATAAGACTCACAGAGTGCTTGCTAGTTCAAGGAGGTTTGAGGATGGAGAGGATGAGAGGGAGAGAGGAGGGTGGTGGGGAAAGTTAGAGAGGGTGAGAAAGAAGCAGAGAAAGGTTTAGACAGATGAAATAATAGTGTGTTCCATTTGAAAACCTGGGTGGTAAAGTCTGCCCATGCTATTAGCAGCACGTCAAGTTGCTGAACCAACTGCTATGGAATATGTCTGCTGGAGGCCTGAGCTGCCATGGATGATGATTTCCTTTCCTTTCTGTGACTTCCCGTTTCCCGTCTGTTACAACTAATATCATTCCACAACGTTTCTTATGTGCAGGTAGTTCTTCAATAGCATTCAGTTTGTAGTCTCACGCTGCTCACACCAGCCACACACCACTACACAAGGGTTGGCTTGTGAATTTCCATTGCATTTATGCAGGTTTTATGAATCACTGTCTTGCTCATTCCAACTGTATGAAATTGCTGTTGTCTGTACTGTGTTACTGCATTGTGTTCAGTTCGACTTTGTGAAACTGCTGGATGGGAAGGCACTGCCCAGGTCCTTGACTGATCCCGTCTCAACTGCCAAAGCTCCCAAAGGCCTGCTGCTGAGTGGCCTCCAAGAAACAGGCTTCATCGAGTACATGGACCCTGGCACCTGGCACCTTGCTCTCTACAATGATGGACGTAACCTGGAGCAAGTGTTACTCCACAGCACTCCTATAGGTGAGGTGGATAACTACAGCTTCACTGAAAATAGTAGAATTTCTTTTTCCTAAATCCATTTCATATTGCCATTGATATTTGTCCTCCTCCTGTATTTATAGAGTTGTATTGTGTGTGCATTCCAGTGTTTGTATCTGTAAGGGTTACTTTACTCTCTTGTCCTCGTTCCCCTTTCATTTGTTGATATGCGGAAAACATGGCCCAGAGTGGTTTGAAAGTCACTGACATTTGAAAGGAACTTTTCCTATTATAAGAGTGAGTTTGGCATGGCAAGAGACAGCAGTTGGGAAGGGGAGGACAGCTCCTGCAGTAATGACAGGGCTTGCTAACTGCAGCTCATTGCTATGACACACACGGAAGGAAGTGTAAATTGAAGGATGTGAATAATGCAAGAGTACGTGGCTGAATATAGACAAGTCGATAATTACCAGGGCAGTTTCTGCACTCCCACTTTGTCCAGTGGTGTTTAAGAGAATACAGTGCTGCGATAACAAAAAGAGGTTGGAAATGTACTAGCAAGGTAACGTCATGAGAGGACTCATTTTTTTGTAACAGACAGGTAACATAGCAACGCATGCAGTATGCGATGAAACAGCCATTTCAAATGTTAGCGCCACATTACATGATTATTGTTACCCATAATTATACTTTAGTAAGTTCAAACTTCACCTGCCTGTCTGTAAGATGCATTGATACCTTATAACTAAACTCAAACAACAGGCAAGAGAAGTACTTGCAAAGTAGCAGGAGAACTTTGATGGTTCTTTGCGAGTACTTCTGTCAGCTGTTGATTAAGTTTGTAAAACAGATCGAGTATGACAGCTACAGCCTACAAGACATTTTATAATTAGTGAGAAGTTCAGGCAGGACAGGTAGACATTATTTAACCCAACCCCTCTTTTCCTAAACCTGTTTTTGTGCCTTAACCTGGTACACTCTGGGTTTATTATTGCAACCATGACAACAAAGATTTACTGTATGATAGCGGCGTATTGAGCTAACTAGGAGGTGGAGTAGGATCCCACAAACCCATATCTATGGCCCAACTGACAAACTGCTAATGGCTGTTTAAAGGGTACAATGTGTTTTTCTTTGTGTTATTCAGTAAATCGGGAAGATTGCACAGAACATTCTTGATATGTATAAGCTAAATATGCATCAGCAATCTCTTAGGCCCAAGTTGTAAGCCAGTCAGGAAAAAGCTCCACAATGCAAAAACATTGCACTGATGACATATTTCATTGTTGTGTCGACAGAGTGCTTTATATAATGAGTGACAGCATGCGACAGCTAAACACAGATTTTATTTCAGAGCTGTCAAACATTTGTTGACACGTGAGCTGTCGGTAAAATCTGGAATATACCAGATCTATTTTGAGTTGCATATTTTGGAGCCAGCGGTGTTTACAGAGAGTTAACTTTCCTTTTCTCTTTTCCTCTCTTCAATAATCAAAACAAATACAGACACAACAGATGGGCTCAGAATAGCAGTCCGCTTAGCTTTTTCAAATAATTAATCAAGTGATTTGGCTTGAAAGAGGAAAATATTATTAATGGATTGATGTCAAAGTTCATTTCACTGCCCATTTACACCTCTAATGAGGGTTACAAACAGACACTGCATTGTTTTGGAGGCAGAAAATCAAAACCATTGAGCTACAGGCCAATAAATTCTAATAAGAGACAGTATGCTGTAGCCTGAGAGAGGAGCTTTATGGGGAGGGGAGGGAGCAATGAGATGATCTCTTTCGGGAAACTGAGCTTTTCCACAGCAAACAGTAACTGGATACGTGAAACTGAGAGTATAAATAAGAACAAAACTAAAGACCGTCGTAATAATAAATAAATAAAATAAAGTAAAATCAATACAATGGAGACTATCACAAGAAAGAAAATATGAGAACACAAATAACATGAAAACAATCCCTGAAATGTAGCTGTTGTGCATAAATATGTTTTCACAGAAACAGGGGGGGTGAATAATGTATGTAAAACATGATACTAAAGGTAATGAGCTGTGTGGTTAAATTGGACAGAAACCACTTTCATGGATAATCACAATAATCATCATCTTGATAAAAGTGAGAAGAAAAAAGATTTAAAATCCCTGTGTGTTTGGTCAGCTGGTAACTGACCTGTATCAGTCAGAAGATATTAGGTTGTTCTTTCATCTATGCACAGACAGTCTCACAGACACAGAGCATTCAGTTACATCTTAATTCAGTGCTGCTGCTGAGTAGGACAGAAAATTGTCAGCATAAATGCTGATATATATACTGCAATATATACTGATATGTATACAGTACAGATACAGTATACTACAGTAATTTCTTAGTGATTCTGTCATGTATAAATATGTCGCATGCAGTAAAAATGTTGAAAAAAATGAATAAATGGGTTAGAGATCTGGTTTTAAAATATATATCATTATGTGGATTTATCTGTGAAGATTCTCAGTCATCCAGGTCATGGTTATCTCAAAAAAACGTTTTTTTGAGATTGTTTTAGTTCCTTGACTACGTTTCACCCTTCCATTCCAGAGGGCATGGAAGGGTGAAACGTAGTCAAGGAACTAAAACAAGTCCAGTTGCCATTAAAAAAAACGTTTTTTTGAGATTATGTGGATTATTTGAGACGTTTCCCAAAACTGTAGATAAAACCCTTTTTCCTTCTCCACTGTTATTGACATTTACCTGTGACCCACAAAAGCTCTGCCTTAATGATTTCTGCCATTTTGCCACCACCAACTCCAGCCCCATCTTCTTTAATTCTCCTCAGCCTGTACACAGGCAACGAGTGGTGCTTTCTGCAGGGCTATTAATTGTGCATAATTGCTATACTTCACCTGTCATCACACGTCCTCTCGAATATTATATCTTTCACACAATGGAAGCACAAAGTTCACAAAGTATATGAAGAAAACTCATGTAGATATGTGGATCAAAATAGTTGCTAAATTTAAAAAAATGGTTAGCTAGCTATCGGATACATCTACTTAGCTGAGCTTTTTTTCATTAAGCCCAGGGGTCATAAAGCATGGCTGAAACTTTACAGGCTCATAAAGTACAATTGGAATGCTTATTTGACCAATCAGATCACTTGGCTGGAAGCACCCATTTTATAATAGCATTTAACTGCAATAACTTATGGCTTGAGTGATTCCTAACGGGGAAGGGTTTAGTCAGTGGAAAGAACCAAGTGGATGTTCCACAAATGCCCACTCACATGCACACACACGCACACACACACTATGTACTGTAACAAATAAAGACATGACTGTTCATACATTAGCTGTTAATTGCCTGGAGATTTTATAGTTGAGACATTGACCTGAAAGATAGGGAGCTTATATCACTGTTACAACCCTGCATCTTACAGCCCTGTAAGTTTTCTGACGGATCACTCGCCTCCTCTGGATTAAAAAGTACTCTGTGACCTTGCAGATGAGTTTTTGTTCATTGCATGTGTCAGGTGCCAGATACAATATTGGCGTTTGTGAGGCTTTTTTCAAGAGCAAGAAAGAGACGCATATGGAGAATGGTTTGTGAGGCCCCCCTGACTGTGTGGGAGAAAAGATGATTGCCACTCCTTCTCTCCATCGGTGTGACGATGACAGGTGATGGAGGTGAAAATGACTTTGGTTTCTGTAGTGATGCGCTGCTGTGGAGGATAAGGCTGTGCTGCCGGCTACTGGCAGGGCCTGTCTCATTAGCATGTGTCACATGTGCCTCAAGGCGGGTGTCGCGTAATAACTTTGCACGCTTGTGTTTGTGAATGCTTGTGTGTGTGCGAGCCATTCCACTGAAGGATTTGTCATCCGTGCTCCCTGAATAGAGTGAGCCATGGGACTGCAGTGGTTTGACTCCAGAGTCGATCCTCCTTCAGAGGAGCCAAGCAGGACAGCACAGGGTCAAAAAAGGGTTAATATCTTTGACACCTATTTTAATTACTCTATCTACTACCTTAGATAGAGCTTTCCTGTCACTAGACAACCAGTAGCACAATTCAGATCCCCAACTCCAGTCTCTGGGTACTTCACCACCAGCATCTTCCATCTCAAGGAGAGCTGACTGAGCTCAGAGGCTTATATAATGCTCTAAAAGCATGAAAGTGTACTCCCTCTTTATCTTTGCCATGCTGTCTGTACCCAGAGAATGAGATCTGACATGATGGACATATCAATGGGAGAAAAGGACATCGGTAAAAGGAAGGCAGCTAATTGAAGTCTGATGGAAGAAAAATGATGATGCATATAGCCCGTAGAAGAACATGATGAAACACATGTATTCAGATGTGATAAAGCCCTACTGGGAACAAGCATCACATTGATTTTCACCATGCTCATAGTGTAGTTACTGTGGCGACACAGTATTCTCCACTAACTTGTGCATTCAATGTCAGATTTTATGTTGTTCCATCTCGTTCCAAACTGCATCGTTGTAAACAGTTTGTTGATTAGGCCTTGATGTTTGTAAATTTGCGCTTTGTGTGTTTCCAACCTGTAATGCAGTATAATGTGCTTAGTGCTACTGAGTGTAAGTGAGTGCTTGGCCGTTCCCCAGAGAGTGATAGCAGCTGGATCAGACTAATCTAATATAGCTCCTGTGTCTGGGGAGCCATCCATTGCTTATCAGATCTCTCATTCAATAACAGAAAGCTATGCCAGCTTATGGAGTTACATGTGGAATATTTTCAAGTTTTTTTTCTCTTTTCTCAATGCCTTGTAAGTCTGACTAGAATGTGTGTTGGTTTGCAGACTCAATGGATGGTTGCTCCACAGACTGCAACGGAAATGGAGAGTGCGTGGCAGGACACTGCCATTGCTTTGCTGGATTCTTGGGTCCTGACTGTGCCAAAGGTAAGAAATACAGGCTGGTATTATTCTATAGTTTTCTTATTTCCAACAATAACCATGTAATAACTAAACCCAACTATGCTTAAGTTCATCCCTGAATACTTACTAGCCTACACTGTCTATGACATAACCTGTGAATTTGTCCTGTAATTCTTGTTTTCTCCATAACTTTATAAACAACTAGGCAAGTTAGTTCTTAGCTAACAATCCTTACAGAGAAGTAACAAGTGCATTAGCAAGGGACCATTTCCATCAGTGCATTATTACATATTTAGTGTACTAGTAGATATGTACTGCACCAGTACTTTCTACTGTAATTCTAAATTGGACCAATCCTGTATTCTTATCCTGCACTCAGTGAACTCAACACTTCTCTGTGTTTACGTGTGATCTGGATCACTTCAGTTTAATAGCACAAATTTAATCAGTACACCAACACAGTCAGATGTATTCACTTCTTTGCTGCACTGAACTTGTCTTAACAGAAATAGGCTTGCCATTTCCTTTCGCCAGCTATTTTCTGGCTGTTTTTGAAACCATGTTAAACTACAGTCAGTAAATCTCAACACTTCCCACAGTGATGGTTCACATCAAGGCCTTATAGTGGCTCAGTGTTGCTGATACACTTTTAAATTGAAGCAAAAAAAGTAGAAAGCATGCACACACAACTCGAGCTGGGTACAGGTGCAGGACAAAATGAACTAAGATTGTCTGCGCAATGGAATAAGCAACCTCCCAAAAACTATATTATTGCAAATGTTTTGACCTCGGGCAAAAATTCAAACTCAGGCTATGTATAGAGGAGAGATGACAAGTCCTTTTAATGTGAAATATGTTGTTAACTTTTATTGACAAAAAAATGCATAAGGGCATGAAACTTGTTAATAGGATCAATTCATTGTTGGTCTTTTCATGGGATTTGTTGATAGTAGGAAAAGAGCAACATTATCTTTTAAATGCAACTATGCAACTTCATATTTACTCTTCCCCATCTGTCTTTCATTTTTTCTCTGTCTCTGCCTCTCTATGTGCTTCCTTCCTTTCTTTTGGTTTCTGTCTGCCACTTCATCCTCTCTCTGTCCCTTTCTGATTCCCTCTCTCCCTTTGTCCCTCTTTGTGAAATCATTGTAGCTTTATCTGTCTCATTGTGTAAAAACAGGTGATACGATATCACATCCTATGATTTATTTATGCTCATTATTTATTCATATGTTTCTCTCTCCTGTGCTCATTTGCTTGTGTTATTATATTCTCAGGTTGAAAAGTTAGACAGCAAGTTCTGGCAGGACTTGTAAAAAGTAAAGTATGAATTCATGACTGTTGGGGTGCAAAGTGTTAGATTTAACAAAAGATCAAGCAAACACATGAACACATGCCCGAATGCATGAACGCACCAGGCCTTCATTGCAAATTATGTCAGAACAAAAGGCGATGGTTCTGGATCTAATCCATTAGAAGTCCCATGCTGCCATACCTGCTACAACGAAGGGAAGGAATACGTAACTGTCAGTCCATCATCAGACATTCGCTTGCTTTATTCTACCTGGTTGTCATTACATTACTCCATCACAACTGCGTAGAGATAGCAGTGCTTTCCACCCTCATTCTGTAAACCCCTAATGCTCTCTTTCCTAATCTTCCGTTTTCACAATTGTTTTCACGGCCTGTTCAGAGCGAGTGAGGTGACGTTGGGGGGATTTTCTACAATTCCTGGGTTGCCGTGGTAGCCAGGCTCAGGTGGTGCTTGAGTAAATTGAAACAGCGTGAGGGATAAGCTGGAGAGTGTATATGTATGTGTGTGTGTGTCTGAGAGAAAGAGAGGGAGACAGAGGCTGCTGGGATTTGCTGAATCCGCGCACTAGCTGAGATAAGAGAGCGTAGCCCCACTCACTGTAGGTTACTGCGGTCTTCCAGCTAATATACTGCAGCGGTGTGTGTGTGTGTATCTGTGTGGGTGTCTGTGTGTGTACATACTACTAGGTATGTGAGTGTAATCTGTGTTTGTCCTGTTCACAGATTCATGCCCTGTGTTGTGCAGCGGTAACGGCGTGTATGAGAAAGGAAGGTGTGTGTGCCTGGCAGGGTGGAAGGGAGCAGAGTGTAATGTGGAGGAAGGTCAGTGTATCGACCCCACCTGCTCCAACCATGGTTCCTGCATCCAGGGAATCTGCATTTGTAGTCCAGCCTACAAAGGGGTTAACTGTGAACAAGGTAAGTATTCTCTTGTCATAATGTCACATCCTCAGTGCAAAAGTGGCTCCAGCTATCCAGATGTAAATAAATGATTTTGCTATTTTCACAAAAGCATTGCATTACATTTAAAACACTTAATTTAAGCTGTGCTCAATACTTTTAAAATCAAAGGGCTCATCCTCTGTCTTTAGACTGTGAGTGCAAATAAGGTTTTAAAGGCTAATATTCTGTTTTCAGAAAATGTTAGAGAAGAGAAGAAAGACTTGATGCATCATCCAAAGTTTTTTTTTTCCTCAGGAAAATATTCTCTAACATAAAAAGGAATTTCCACGACATAAACAATGTTTTTTGTATTTTTGCTTTGTCATCCCAGCAGCAGTAGGCAGTCATTTTCAGCCTGCCCAGCACCGAATGGAAGGCAGTTAGCAACTAGCTAATAAACACACTGGAGCCCTGTTTTGCTGTCAGATTACTAAACTAAATCTCTGTGGTGTTTTTAAGTTTTTTCAAATTTTTTATCTCCCACCTGGAGAGTGAGCAGTGTTGAAGTGTAGGAATATGCTTTCTTTTGTGGTGACGACATACTTGTAAAAGAAACTAAACCATTTTGAATTGCATTAAAGAAGCTCTTCTAAAACGATGTTATTTGAAAAGAACAATTCACGTGTGTATACACTGTAAAATTTTTATATAATGTATATATACTGTTTGCCAGGACACAAGTAAAGGTAGTGAAAACCAATAGTCTAGTGTTGCGTATGGCAGCGATATAAATGACTCATGTAGCTCAGGAAGCTGAGGCACCTTACATTTGTAGAGGAAAGTGCAGGTTAGGCCCTCTCATATCATATCGCTTCCAGATGTCCACTGTAAAATCACTCAGTAGCAATTAGCAAAAACAAACAAAGCCTTAGTATTTAATAAAATTATGATGTGTACACTTGATCATAACCAGCACAGCTGTCCTAAAGATCGCCCTGCTGTTGCCTCCAGTATCTGGGCCAGCAGAGACTAAATCAGATATTTGACCTTGAGCAGCGGAGATGAGCTGAGCTGAGCTGAGCTGAGCTGAGCTGAGCTGAACTGTGCTGAGCTTTGGCTCAGTGCTCAGAGCTGTAATTACACACACTAACACAGCGTAACGCAGACCACCATGCCACACATACACACACACACACACACACAAACCAACCCATTTCACCCCTTATCAAAGCCTCAGTTCTAAGTGTCCTATGAAGTGTAATGTTGTGGAACCGATACAGGGACTGTGGCTAGGGTGGTTAACTCCTGGATGGGATGCAAAGAACACTGCTTTCATACTCGGTGAACTGATGATTATAATGAGACAGGCGTGTCTCCCCCCCACACCCCACCCTCTCACTCCCTCCCCTCACCTCTGACTCACTCTTGCTTCTCCTTTTGTCCTCCCTCTCTCTGCAGTGGACTGTGTAGACCCTCAATGTAGCGGGCACGGCGTGTGTGTGCGTGGGGAGTGCGTGTGCTCGGCAGGTTGGGCAGGAGTGAGCTGCGATGACCCGCTGCCAGCCTGTCAGGAGCAGTGTTCAGGACATGGCACCTATCTCCCTGAGTCAGACACCTGCGCCTGCCAGCCCAACTGGACGGGGCCAGACTGCTACACTGGTAAGACCTGAGGATTATTGTTCAAATGCAGAGAAAACACTGAAAATTGCAAGTGCACATCACTAGTTTGCCAGTGTTCTTGTTACACACATAGTCTTGCCAGATACTATTTTCTGGGGATTTGACAGACATGAGAGAGAAATATGAAGTGGGGCACTACATAATATACGTGTGTGTGTGTGTTTTTCTTCATGCTGGTCGTAAATGAGATTTCCCATCATGTCTCTCTGACGACCACACTCTGCAGCCCTCCCTTGGACCATCACTCACTTTACTGTGCATTTATACTGTAACTCACACATGCTCATGCACACACATGTTCCCTTCAGCTAAATGAGGACAAAAAGGCAGGCGAGAAAAAAAAAAAAAAGAGAGTCCTCTGTTACCACTTTGCTCCAAGGCATTTCAGCAACTGCTACGCTGAGGAGCATTCAGCTTGGCATTTAAAAGCTTACTGATGTTTATTGCATATCCATTTATCTGCACGCTAAATATTAGTTTAGATTGTTAAATATGCTTGTAAAAGACTTCTTACATCTACAACTACCTTGACATTTCTTTGCACGCAAAAATATATTTTATTGTAAAGGAAAGGCAGCGAGGTAGCCACTGTAGTAGATGAGCAAAGCATGTGCCCTGGCATACTATGGTATCTAAAATATAGAGTGCAGTCCTCTGCAGCACACAGTGAGAAAAGTGTCCTTGTCCTTACAGTGTAAGCTGACAGGGAGGAAAATAGCCATTATAGGACTGACTTTCCTCTGTTTTCCACCACGCTAACTTAATGCGTGTTTTGAGAAGGATCCGCTTTACCATGTACACCAGTGATTTGCAGGCAATTGGTATTAGCTCTTCTGCTCTCAGGTGTGTCCATGCCTTATTATAGTGATATAGCCTATGATAATGATAGACCGTGGCTGAATATCAGAGATATGAGTGGCCTCTCTCTGCCTGCCGGGCTTTTAATCAAAAGGACCCAGCAATTCCACATCCTGGTCTTGTTGAAGCAAAGCTAAGCTAATGTAATTCTAATAGAGAGCTGAAAAACTCTCCAACTTTAATCCACTTTTTCCTCCTTCTTCATGCTATGTATATTTAAATTGAAATAACTTTTTACTGCAGCTTTATAAGTAGTCTTTGTGTGCCTCCAGCACTTTGCTCTCTTTACTGATGGATGAGGCTTTCCATCTGCAGAGAGAGAGTGTGTTAGATGGTGAGAAGTGCACAGAAAAGGAAATAGACAAAAAGAGAAGGAAAGAAATTTTAAAGGATGTTGCCTGAGAGAAGGAGGGAAGGGGATACAGAAAAGAGAAAGCTGACAGAGACAAAGATGGAGAGATGATGAAAAAGAAAAAGGGTATTAGCATACCCAACAAATCTGATCAAAATGTCAGAGAAGAATAATAGAGCTGAATTGGAGTCCCTGTAGTTTAAATATGCGGTGCAAATACAAATCATTTGGCTGTTATTATGAGTCTATTCACTCTTCCCCTCCTTCAGGGAGCTCAGCTATTAAAGGTGGGAAGATTGTGTATTGTGAGAAAGTAGACTTTTTAGTCTCTGAGGTTATCCTCTTCTATTGCTTGTTTTTTCTTTTTTCTTTTACCTATATCCGATGGCTCACCACAAATTCAGATTTATTTTTTTTTCTTTAACTTTCCTTTTCTTCCAACCCTCAATTCCTCCATCTGTTCCCCTCCCTCTCATTCTCTCTTCCTCTCACTTACACGCTTTTTTCTCACGTATATTCCCACCCACCTGTTCGACAGAGCTGTGCCCGGTGCCATGTGGCAGCCATGGTGTTTGCTCAGAGGGCCTGTGCCAGTGCGAGGAGGGCTGGATTGGCGCCGCGTGCGACCAGAGAGCGTGCCATCCTCGCTGCGAAGAACACGGCCAGTGCCACGATGGGACCTGCATCTGCCAGCCTGGCTGGGAGGGAGAGCACTGTAACATTGGTGCGAAGTGTGTTAGTTCATGTGGGAGTGTTTAATTATTCCTTGTGATAGTTAGATTAGTATGATTAATAGATAAGAAAAAGTGACATTGTTGTTGGGACAATTTCCATTTACAACTGCTGTTTCTTAGCCATTTCTCACTTTTGTTCTCCACAGTTACTCATGATTTGGATGTTGTAGTGAAAGGTAATTTATCTTTTATTTAGGATTAAAATTTCACATTGCACTCTTCCAACATGCTCAAAAATGCCAAATTGTATGTATGTGTGTGTGTGTGTGTGTGTGTGTCCTCACGTCTATTTGGGGCAAACCCTTTCAGACGGCTGCCCAGGGTTGTGCAGCGGGCATGGGCGCTGTACCCTGGAGCAGAGCGGCTGGCGTTGCGTCTGTCAGGCTGGATGGAGTGGGCCTGGATGCAGCGTTGTCATGGAAACTGACTGCAGTGATGGAACAGACAACGACGGAGGTGACATTCTAACATCATCTATCATTTTCTATCTCTTTTTCTCTTTCCTACCACTTTTATTTCAGTCTTTCTGGCAGATTGTCTTTTCCTTTCCATTACTTCTGCTTGTGTTTCTCCTGCCGAAAAATCTGCCTCATTGTTCCTCCCCTTCATCCCTCTGTGCTGTCCCAGTCCTGCTGAGACTCCTGTAGAGTCCTGCTGGTCATTATTATATTGAATATGAATTGAATGTGTGTGCAAGTGTGCTTGTCTGTTTTTCCTCTTATCACAGCAAAATGTCTAATATGCATACCACCTGCTAGGATAAAAGGCTTTCCGAAAATTTCACAAGTCTAAATACAGCAAATCACACTGCTCCTTTTTCTGCTTCTTTGGTTATGAGTTGTTTGATGACAGGTGAGAGGTGTGTGTCGCTCAGCCTCATAGCTCTGTTTTTCTATCCTCAGGTGAAGTGATAAGAATGGAACATTTCACGAGTAACAAGATCTGTGCTCATTACAGTAATTTCCCAGCCATTTCAGTCCCATCTACAACTCTTTGCCTCTTTTCAGAATATGTTGCAATATTACATTGTTTTCAACGGTGCCCATTCACTTTGAAGCTCCATCAGCTGTAATCCATCATTGCAAACAAGGTAGTGTCGCTTTTGTTTGGTAGAAAAGCTTATTTGTTTTGCTCGTGTGTGTGTGCGCGCGCACGTGCGTGATTGTGCGTGCGTATGTGTGGTTCCATACTTTGTGATGAGTGGCATTTGAATCAGTGCATACAGCAGTTGGAAACCTCAAACACATACATACGTTTTTGTAGTCACTTTTTCACGGTTGTGTGGGATGCTGATAGCTGCAATGTAACCTTTTTTTTTCCTGCGCATTGTTTACCAAAGCTGCATGACTCACTGAGCCAACACTTCAAAAAGTCAGAGTAGATGACTGCTCAAAACACGAATTACAGGCCCTCACTCTGGATTATAACCTCAGAGACATGCAAAAAAAATGCCTTGTGGACTATAAAATAGTGGCTGAATAAATGGAACAAGTCATAGCAAATAGAATGTGGCCTGCCAACAGTGTAGGCACTGGTGGTGATGTATTGTATTAATGGATTATTTCATTGCTGTGAATATATTTTTGTTATGAATGTGTATTTCATCTTTGGTGTTTAGGGAATATTTAATAACAGTAAAATAATTGTCAAATTATTCACATTATACATTTACACATTTAGTATTATTAGCTCTTAATTCAGTCACACTTTAAATAAACTGAACCCTTTCCTATTTAGCCCCCTTTTAAAGGAGCATTCTACTGATTTTACACAAACGTTTTAGTTTATAGGTCACTGGGTCTATTACTCAGCAAGTGAAAACAGTTGTGTGATATTGTCTGTGTCTATGGAAGAGCTTTGTCAAGGCTACAGATGTGCTCACATCCAGTAAGAGGGGAAACATCAAAAGCAAGTAGGTTATAGATCAACATTAAAATTAGGCTTCCTAAACCTAAACAGCATAAAAAGAACAACTGAATATTAAAATGGAATTATAGTTGAAGTTAGTTCATGCAGGACTGCAGTCATTGTTGACTGTCTGGCTGCCAGTCCCTGTAAAACCGCTAATTAAAGAAAATGACATACAGAATGTTAGTGAGCTTTAGATGTGCTGGTAGGCAGATTTTGTTACTTGTGTTAGCTGTGTCTTTTTTGCTAAGATAAGCCTGCTGGGCACTGACTGCAGCCTTAAACTGAATAGATAAATGCAAGAAGACTATCAGTCTTGACGTCTTAACTCTTGGCAAGAAATCATAGACTGGTGTTTCCCAGAGTGTTTAATTATTCCTTTTTATTTAGGGAATTTAGGATCTTGCAGAAAGGTGCCTTTGAGTGGCATTGTGTAAAGTGTTTTGGGACTAAAAGTAAAGATATCTATTTGCCTCTTGTGAGTCATCTAGCATTATGGAGGTGTTTTACTAAATGGCTGGACTACCTTCAAAACACACATATGTGCAGATTTGATTAAGCATCACATTACACTTAACTTTCTCTCCAAATGAGCAGGTTAAGTAGAGGTTGGGGTGGTGAGTGGGTGGTGGAACGAAAGGGATAATACGGCAGTATATGCAAAAAGAGAATTCAATATATACATTCAGTATGATATTATAAAACCATATGAATATTGATAAACTTCCTGAAGTGTCTGTGCTGTAGGTGTCAGACCATTCAGTTCAAGGATGATTATGCTAACACAGCCTTATGGAGACCATTTTTACATCTCCTAACTTTCTATCCTTCCACCTCTGTGCACAGGTTTTCAAATGCCATAATTTAAAAAGCACAGTTCAGCCATCTCCCTTAATTGGCACATATATTGTAGACTCTCATAGACTTCTCTGAGAGCAATCTTTTTGTCTCTGAAGATAGACAGAGATGGAAAGATGCTATCACACGTAATCAGAGAATAAAGAGGAACTTTGAAGAGCGAGTTTCAATTATTCTGCCTGGATGGGAGAGTGGAGCGTATGTATTGTTCTTGCTCATGAAAAAACACAATTTATACCAGGCACTAGGCAGCAAAATTACATTTAAATACATATTTATATGTATTGTATATGTTCAGAATCTACATTTTACTATGTTGTTCTTTGTGTATTCTTTAACAACCATGCCGACATAAAAAAGATAGAAAAGATGTGTTTTTTTAATGACAGTAATTTTAGAAATTCAATTAATAATCACTTTCAAGTTGGAGTGGTGGATCTTATTGAAATCAGCTATTGTACGATGCTCCCTTTGTTGGAGGAGGTTATAATAGAATATTGTTGGCCTTTAGCTCCCTGCTCTGTGGTCAGATGCATTTAAATGTCAGCACTGTTTCCTGCCTTTTCAGAAACAGGCTTGAAATAGGACACAAATACTAGCCTGGCTCCTATTACCTGCTGGCTTGGTGTGCACCCATGGTCCATTGTTTACATCAGACTTTTACGGATCACATTCAAATAATGCTGGTGATTCAGGTCTGATTTATAGCAGTAGGTGCTGATTGCTCTAATGAATGCCATTTCATTGATACCTGTAGTAATGTTGATACGGACTTGTAGATTAGATATCTCCCATACAGTTTCTCACCAGCCAGCCATGCAAAAGTTATTTCCTGGCAGTTCTGAGGTTTTATGGTGTCCTATTCATGCATTTTTGCTGCGGGGGTCTGCAGTACTTTGGCCTTTAGAAAAAGAATGTGTTCTCAGCAGCTTAGTTAATTAAATCTATTACATCCTTTATTAACTAAGCACAATAAAGATGTTAATGTGTTGTGTATATCAACTTTGTAAACTAAAGTATCCTCACATAACATTGTTTGTCCGTGAATGTGTATTTTATTTTATTTTATTTTAGTTTAACCATTTTATTTCAGTTTTTACATTTGTAAATTCCTGTCCGTTTTAGATGGCCTGATGGACTGCGTTGACCCAGACTGCTGTGAGCAGCTAAGTTGTGGCTCTGACCCTCTGTGTCATGGCTCAGCCGACCCCTTGGCCCTGTTGCAGCAGAGCCCACAGCCCCCAACCGCACCCCCTTCACCAACCAGCACACACACTTACAGCTTCTACCGCCGCATACGCTTCCTCCTTGGCAAGGCGGCCACACACACTCTCCCTGGTGATGTGCCCTTTGATACCAGGTATGTGCTTTTTTACTCTTTGTGTGCCTGGGTTTGAATCCCTTCATGTGTTTGTTTTGTATGTCTGTGTCCTTGAGTTGTTCGACTATACAGCATGTTCAAAGACATAAGTAGTTGATAGATAGTGACATAAATACATCATTATTAATGTGTTTAATTTTCCAGGTGTCTGTGCTTACATCCTTTTTATCTGTGTTCCCCTGGAGATTATCAGTAACACAGTAGTGCTTTATCCTCCAGTATCAGCGTCTGGTTACACCTGCAGAGTATGTATGTTACATATTGATGCTTAATGTGTCATTCAGTTACACCAGTCATAAATGCGTCACCATAAAATTTTCAGTGGCCTCTCACTGCCATCTAACAGAGGCAATACTGTACATCTCACCGGCATGATGACAGCCTAGAAAGATCGGTTTGGAAAACAAGAAGTCATGCATCTCTGAAAAAAATGACAAAAAGCGATTTTTCTCTTCTTCACTTGTGGAATAAACAAATAAATTAATTATGTGGCTGTTTTTTCAGAGGGGAAATCAATGGCAGCTTTCAGGACAGGCATAACAAATGGGGTAATGCAGCCACCTGGAGAAACATCACTATCCTTCATTTATCCTTCTTGTGGAGTAACAGATCGGTTCCATCAGTGAAACTGTGTGTGCTTGTGTGTGTGCGTGTGTGTGTGTGTGTGTGTGCGCGCGCGCAACACATGTTTATCTCTACATCTGTCTTCATTTGACCTGTTCAGCAATTATATCAGGTTTAAGCAGTGTATTTTTACACTTAACCAGCAAAGATGAATATTTCAATGTTTTGAGATAGAGATGTGACTTAAGGGCTATTTAAAGAACAACACAGCCTTTTTGCTGCAGGTACCACTGTCATTGTAATATAAACATGATGTGGAACTTTTGTTCTTTATATGACAAGGTGCTGAAAGGTCTTACTGTGGGTGAAGCTATATTTATGGTCCTTGTATCCTGGCAATCTCTAGCAGATTTATCTGTGCTAAAGAAGGGTATTGTACTGAGTAGAATAAATGCAGTTGCTTTTTCTTTACACACAAGGTCGCTTGGCTGGCGTTTCACAATATACTTCTCTCTTCAAACAATGATTATGTTCTCCATCATTGTAAGCCTGTCTTTCCCTCTCTTTGTGTATCTCCTTCTCTCTCGTTTCCTCCCTGCTTCTTTGTTTTGCCAGCCGGGCAGCAGTGATTCGAGGTAGTGTCGCTTTGCAGGATGGCTCTCCTCTTGTTGGAGTCAACATCACCTTCCCACAGCATCCTGAATATGGTTACACTATAAGTAGACAGGATGGAAGGTACAGACACAAACAAAAAATACACATACTGTGCATCTGTTTTTCCAGTCTTCCTACAGTCTTATTCTGCTTTACTCTTATTCAACTCTAGTTTTGACCTAGTGACCCTGGGTGCAATGTCTGTGACGCTGATGTTCCAGCGACCACCCTTCCTCCCACAAACACGCACCGTCTGGACGCCAAATAATAACTTTCTGGTTCTGGATCAGGTCACCATGTCCAGGGAAGAAGCTCAACCTTCTAAGTGCGACATCAAGAGTGTTTTGAGTCCATACCCACTGGTCCTGCCCTACCCTCTTCCCAGATACACGGGAGCTTGTACAGAGAAGGGGCCAGCTGTACCTGAGTTACAGGTACAGTCCCCTTTGCTTTGCTAGCAATTGTGAGGCTCATGCTTTGAGCTGACATACTGATGTTTAGCTGATATAATCTTGACTTTATTCACCATATTCACTTTAGGTTAACATATTAGCATTTAGCCAACACTTTTTAATTAGCACTAAACACAAAGCACAGCTGAGGTTCATGGGAACAAAGCTGCAATGATTTGTCCATAAATCAGTTAGTCTTACTACAGAAAAAGAACTACTGTGGTAACTATTTGACAATCATTAAATCTCAACATTTTGGAGTTAAAGAAAATATAAAAATATTAATTAATATTTAGATAAAATATATTTTACTGTTAGCTATTTAATCATCAACTATCAATAATCACCTCTGAAGTCAGTCATAAAAGTAATCATAAATAAAACAAAATTAGATATTATTAAATTATTAGTGTGGCCAGTATCCAGGTATGAACATATTAACTCAAAACTTTAAGTGTCAACCTGCTGGTGGTTCTAGATAAAAAGTCACCAAAGTCAGTACATGTAGGATTCATCCTCTGATAAGGATGCCTGAACAAAATTTCACCTCATGGTGTAATGAGGGAAAAATTAGGGAATCACCAAAGTCAGTATGTGTCACCGTGTTGAGACCTCTTCCATTCAATAGTTGTACAGCTAATGTCTATATGAAATTTAACAGTACACTGTGTACAGACAGTAGGAAAGATGCCTAGATGCAATTTGTAACAGCTCAATAACAAAGTAACCCAGTCTCATGGGGTTTTTGCAAATTTAGCTCATTTCACATTTGCATCATTCAAACACAGGATGAACAAAATGCAAATGTGTGATACATCCATGTACTTTCCCACCACAAAAACAAATTAGGTGTCTGAAAGTCAGGCGTGGAGGTCAAATTGTTTATCCCAGTGTGATACGAATATTTTTTTTTAACTTCAAAACTAAAACCTCACTCTGAACTTATTTCAATTACAGTTAAAATTCTTGGTTGTTCTCTTGTTGCCTGGACAAATGATAGACTGCAGAAACAACAAATCCTCACAACAAATAATACGCATACAGAAAGAAAATACTGTACGTGGAAAGAACAGTACTTAGTGTTCACAGTGAACTTAGTTACACCCACTGTGAATCAAAATGCTTTACACTTCTGATGAAAATGTCTCAGAGGTTGTCATCGTATAGATAATTTAATTTAACGTAAACACTGATTTAAATTACATCTGATTTTCTTTTATTCAAGAAATACCTTAGTGCTACTTTAATCTGTTTTTAATTATTTGCTAGTTTATAAGGTATACAGTAAAAACATATTTTCTACTTTAAAGTGAATCCTCATGGTATAGACAGATATCATGAGTCAGACTGATTCATTTTCTCTCAACAAAACCATTAATTGGTTAATCGGCCGTTACTTGTTTAATTAGAAATTCATACATTCTACCAGAATCAATAGAAGCGCTGAATGAATTGCAGTAATCTACAAGAGCAGTTTATACTCCTTAACAGTTTATTTTGGTGATTACCAGAGCTTTGACTATTTAACCACTGTGATTAGGTCTACTACATCTGCCACTCTTGTTATATCCTCTATCCTTATAGAGGAATTAAATGAACTATCAAAAACTGTAACTTGAGAACATTTTTATATTCAGCGACTTTTAACATTCACTTGGAGAACAGCACAATAAGTGATACTGTACAACTTCTATACAGTTCTTGATGTTGCAAACTCTCACTTAGACTTTATAATACAGAAATGAAATTTGCATCATATCTCCCAGCAGTTTATAACAATCTTCACAACCCTATTTCTCTAAAAGCAATTGTTGAAGAAACAAAGTTTGCACCAATACTAGATCACATATTGCCAGATCTTTCAGCAAACTGGTCGGTTACTTTCACCTGCAAATACAAATACTATCAAATCATCTATGCTCAATTTCTGAGTGATTGATTCTGCTAATTTGATTACAGCTACTACATACATCCACCAGCTGTTACGTTGGCTCAGTTTCCACTAAGCTATTCAAGTCTGACCTCTGTCTAATTGAATATTTGCTTAACATTGCTTATACATCCTTGATCTCTGGGATCTTTCTCATCGCTATAAAACATGCTGTCATTTCACCACAACTTAAATAGAACCTTGATTCAATCCTGGCTGACAATTATCAACTAATTTCTAATTGCTCTATCCTTACAGTCACTGGATAAGTAGTATTATCCAGCTCAATGACTATCTCTCAGCTCAAGACATCTACGATAGATAGTCTATGTTCCACTGCAGTCACACCTCTGATTAAAATAATTCATTATGTTAGGGTCAGTACTGACTCAATAAGAGTCTCTGGTGATTCTGCTAGACCTTACAGAAACATTCAAAACTGTCAACCACTCCACTCTAACTGAACATTATTTAGTCAGCCTTCATGGGCAAGCTCTTGAATGGCTATTTTAAGACATCAAACATTTTGTATTTCTGTTGGTACTTTCAATTCAATATTACGTCTGGAGTCCCTCATGTTTTTGACCTGGGACCTCTTTAGTTTAAGATATAGGCCTTCATGTTTCACTTATTGATATTGTCAGGAAACAGCACCAGAGAACAAATACCACTCATTTGCAGAGGACACACAGTTGTTGTTGTTGTTGTTGCTTCTCTCTATTAAATTAATCTAGTAGATAAATTTAATGTATTGATTACAATATATTAACAAATGGAACTTTGTACATTTAATTAAGGAAAAGACAGAAGTTCTTGTTATTGGTCCCAGAAATCAGGGATACTGCATGGAAACTTTCTTGTACCTTGAAACCATGTCATTCCAAGCCAGTAAGTAATCAGGTCAGAAATCTGGAGTTGTACTGGACAGTGTTTTAAATTTTGATATTCACACCAGTAACATTACAAAGACAGTTTTTTATCATGAAAAGAATATATTCAAAGTTTAGAGCCTGAATGATAGCATGAACTAGTTCATTTGTGACAGCAACTTTTCATTCATCCCACTCCCCTCTTTGTTGGATTTTCATAACACTCAATAACTCAGTTTCAATGTAGACAGAACAGAGCAGCCATACATACACTTAAATATCTTAACATACTACTCTAGTGCGGCACTCCACTGGTTTCAGTACAAAATCCCTCTCTTTGCCTACAAAGTATTTAATGGCCCTGGCCCTAGAATATTTAATTGACTTACTGACTGTCTTTACTCCAACTAGATCACTCTGATCCCATGGTACTGGGACTACAACTACTATAAAACTTTGCTAAAACCCATTAAAAGCAGTTTTAGTTACTCTGCTTCCTTTCTGTGGAACAAGCTTCCTGAGGACTTCAGAACAAAGACTAGCTTGCACTTTCAGTTTTAAATGTGCAGCATTTTGAGTTGCACCGTGTCTGAAAAATGCTATGTAAATAAAGTTTATTATGACGTTATCTCATACAAATACAATGTTAAATGACTTTTCTTTCTTATATTTCTCTCTCTCTCTCATATCTTATTTATTCTCTTTTTGTAACTTGTATTTATTATTCTACTCTCCATCTTGTTCTCCCCAGGCTGTGCAGGAAGAAGTTTCAATCCCAGGAGCTTTTGTGAAGTTGAACTATTTGAGCACCCGTGCTGCAGGGTACCTCTCTCTGCTGCGAATCCTCCTCACGCCTCCATCCCCGTCATCCCCAGTCTCCCCACTGGGCGGTTTGTCTAAGGTTCATGTCCGTGCCTCTGTCCAGGGAAGGTTGTACCAGCGCTGGTATCCCGCCGGACCTGGCCTGATCCACAGGCTGGTCTGGAACAAGACTGATGTGTATGGCCAGGAGGTCTGGGGTCTCACTCATGCAACTGGTATGCGGAATATGTAGTGCAATAAGCCATGTCCAAATTCAAATGGGTTGTCCTGGTGGCCTGCTGACCATCTAGTCACCCACGGTTTACATTTACCTGAGGGCATTTGTTGCATAACATTTTCCCCCATCTTCCTTCATTTCCTCATCGTCATCATCATCTCATCTCTTCCCTCTTGAATGAAGGCACGTGGCCCAGAAAAATAGGAATACTGAGAAAACATCTGGATCATAAAAATGTGCAAGCTACTTTGATAGATTTGGTCAAACCCATGAATAAACATGAATTATAAATAAGCATAAGTTAGATGCTGAGAGACAATCTGTTTAAAAGCACAGTTAAACATTTATAAGAACATAAGCTAATCACCCTCTTACTCTTGCTACTTATTTAATGCAAGGACATGAGAGGGGTATTAATCTTCTCATCTGGAAAACAAATTAGGATATTTTTCAAAATATTTAATTCCAGTATTCCTTACAAAAGGGCTCAGGTTTCCATGGGAGAATAGATTGGCACAACTTAGTCTCATTGGCATAGTGTTTCCAAATGTGCAGTTCCTGAAAGATACTCTACAGTGAAATGTCTTTACCCAGATAGGATGCAAACCACCTAAATAAATCAGAAAAAAATGTTACCGAGCCTTAGATTGTTATATCAAACACTGCTCAAATCCAACACTACAGACATTTATTGACTAAGTCTTAGTTCTCTGGGCGGCTGCTTTAAACAATAGCGTGATTGGAAGTCATCGTGTAAATGATTGGCCATTCAGTAGGTAATCTACCAATGCTAATGGACAGTCTCCCAGTGAGAAATAAAATATTACCTGATAATAAATAATAATATCTGCATCTTGGTTTAGTTCATTGTGGTTTACAGTGGTTTGACAGCTGTAGATTTACCAGAATGCAACAGAGTGTTCACGGTAGTTAAAATAAATCGAAAAACATGTAATCAGTGAAACGGGAAGTAGATGGAGTGAACAGTTGAACAGCAAGCAATTTAGACTGTGTACCACTTTTCTGAGACCTTCAGCACTGACAATAGAGAAGACTAGACATGTATTGAGAAGGAGAAATGGGAGGATGGATGCCTCGACAAACACACTGTGGAGTAACTGACAGTAAAGATATCATCAGCAGTGGCAGGGAGATACTGTACCACTTATGGACAATTTTGACAGGACTGGCTCTATGGAGGAAGATGTGTTTATATGCTAAATACAAATCTGTGCATGGAAATTTTTCATGAAAGTGGCCCACTGTCTCGCCTTGCTCACTTGTGCCAAAAAAGATATACTGTATGTGCTATATTATGGCAAAACAGTCATTTTAAAGATGCCATAAAGGATTAAACCTTTGAACTCTGTATCGGCCATTTGAGAGATAATGTTTCTGCTATCTGTGATCACCACTTTTGTTCATGAGAGCTTGTAGACAAACAGCAGAGCTGCAAGAGAGAGAGCTTTCCATAAGCACTGAGATATCGCAGGCAGACCAGAAGCTTTGTCCACTTGAGTGCATGGTCTCATACACAGATTGCATCTTTCCATCCCTAGGACTTCTTTCTCCTCCTGATTCATCCCCTCCTCTCCTTATCTGCTAGAGCTCGATTTCACCTGCTCCCGCTCTCTCATGATCTTTCACCTTTTCGCAACTCAAATGATCATGTTTTTTTATTTTATTTACCCTTCTTTACTAAGCCACCTCTTCCTCTGCCCTTCTTACCCTCTTCCCTCCCTGTGTATTTTCCTTACACAGTTCCCTGTGTTTCTACCCTCTTCTGAACTCTCTTTTCCTTTCTTCCCTGCTTATTATTTTCTCCATCACTCTGATCTCCTGTGTTACCTCTCTCTCTGGCCTCCCTTGTTTTTTCTACTCCACCCATCTTGTCCCCTGATCCTTTTCTTCTCTGTAGTTCCTGGTGCTTTGTTGACAAGCAAACGCATACATATACACCCGCGCATGTATGCGTACACACACACTCCATGTGC
Organism: Sandelia bainsii; assembly: GCA_032362345.1. Lineage (NCBI taxonomy): Eukaryota > Metazoa > Chordata > Actinopteri > Anabantiformes > Anabantidae > Sandelia > Sandelia bainsii. The sequence continues at coordinate 5,900,301 of JAUMHL010000002.1, read as the reverse complement.
TCACACATAACCAAGGAGAACAAGAGAAAGGGAGATCATGCTCTGTTTGCTGGGGTGAACACATCGCCTGAGGCTTCAGCAGAGGGGAATGAAAGCTTTCACCTGTGAGAGATTGAGTGTGCATTTATGGTGTGCATGTGTATTGTTTGTGAGAGAGCATCTATATGGCATGTGTGTGTTGTTTCTTGTAATATAGCTACAGTAATATTCTGTTGTGAAGCAGTTCTGAAAACTGACACTTTCCCTCTGAGATTGCTTTGCCCGTTTTGTCCTGGAAATAAAGGAAAGTCAGTTTTATTGTAGAGTTTAAAAAAAAAAAAACATGGCACTGCATTTATGGCACATTTGATGTGCATTTTTGATGCGTTTTCAACACGATGGATTGGATTCCAGGTCAAGGAGGGTGCAATGTGACTTTAAGGGTCAGAAATTACACAATATTAATATATTGCATGCATTTTATTTTAAGAATGTCTTTTTTTGTATCTGTCCAGCCAAGCGTAACTCGTATATAAATTTAGAGTCAGTTTCAGTCAGATCTGTTTTGGTCCTTCGGAAACACATCACAAACCTAAGAGCATAAGATGCACAAAATTCAGTCAAATTAATCTTTTAACAGAACCTAAAAGATCATTCCTGGACAAGCAACATTTGCCCAACAATTTAAATATTTTTTTCTCTTTCAGAATCCCTGGTGTCCCAAATTACCCATTATTCTCCCTCCCCAATCACTTTATCGATTGCACTTATTGAGTTGGAGCTATTAGCTGGCCCTGTGCTACTGCTCTGAGTTTCTCTCCGTGTTAAAGGGAATCTCCTGAGTTTGTGCACAATATGATCTCCCCTATTTACATATTCCACCGTCCCTCCTGTTGTTTATGCTGACTCTGCTCTCCAGTTCCCCTTGAGTGCCCATCAATTCACTGGCATGTTGGTTTACAATGTAGCCAGTTAGACAGAGATCAGTGCCAACAGTGATTGACATAGAACGACTATTCTTCTACAGTTTTTGTGCCAGACTTGTCAAGTTGATCTTACTGTACAGTATATCATTATCTTCATTTAAGCAAAGTAATATAATTTAAATATGACTAAATTAACCGCATTGAAATTTCACTGCTTCAATTATACAGCATGCTGAAGAGTGTATTTGCATTTCATTCATATAACTTGAAAACATTGCAGACATCTTTTGGTTAAGGATGGATGTAATGACTTCTTAATTTTAGGTTAACTGGCCTCCAGTGGAAAGTTACTTTTAATGAAAGCATTGCTTACCAGCCACTTGAAGCAATCTTAAAATGTGGATACTATATCATAAGATTTACTTAAAAATGCTCTAATCACTAATTTTATACAAACAAATTACAGCAGACAAAGTTAGCAGCTAGCTTATGAATAAAGCATATAGTAGCTAAAGAGCAGGAAGCAGAGTGAAAATCAGACTGACATTTGTAAGTTAACTACAAGCACAACTTACAGTAAATTAATAATAGCTGATTTATGAATTGTATGTTATGTTATTCTAGCACCCCGCCACCCTTAACAGGAAATGTGGTGGATAATGGATGGATAAATGGATGACACATCATCTACTATATGATCATATGAATTGTATTTATCTGCAATTTAACTTTAATGCTAGCTGTCAAATCAATGTTGTGAAGTAAAAATAAGAAGCAGCAGAAACTGAAAATACTGAATGGCTTATATTTGTACTTAGGTACAGTGCTTGAGTAATTGTATTCCTGTGAAATGTTTTATTTAATGCTTGTGCTTCTTAATGCATGTATGTGTGATTACATGTTTCAGAATCGATGTTACGGGTGTTAACATGTTTTCTAGAGATCCTGTGGCTTTGTCACCTGCTGCCTTTAAACATACTCCAAGTCTCAAGTGGTAAATTACTGTCAAAACATTTTTAATCCTGCCAAGCCAAAAAGAAGCTGTTGATAGTTGTTAGTTGTAGTGGGAAGCTGCACAGCGTGTCATTACAACTAAGAGGCCGTGCAGCTAATTCTAGGGCTCCTTCATGAAGATGGGCTCCTCCTGATTACGCCTCCACTTCTCACTGATCTCTCTCAAACACACACACTGATGAGGTCTCACTAAAGGCCTTTCATCTGTTTCACCACTCAATACAATATAGTTTTTGAGAGAGATTTGGAGCGTGTGTGCTTGTGTGTGAAATCTGGCTGTCACATTTTATATAAACGCCACCACATACAGTCTTTTTGCTGTACATTCTTGGTGCTAGACACAGCAGGTCCACAGCACATACCTGTAGTTATTACTGTGCAGAACATTAAGTCCTCTTATGCACATAATCTGTTTGTGTTTCAGTATCGGTCGGCTATGAATATGAGTCATGTCCCGGCATTATCCAGTGGGAGATGAGGACCGGCCTAATGCAAGGATTTGAATTGGTCCCGTCAAACCTGGGTGGGTGGTCTCTGGACAAACACCACGCCCTCAACATACAAAGTGGTAAGTACAAAAACACAAGCCAGTGTTGTCACCCATTTCAGTTTTATTTTCAGAGCACAAATTATACTGAAGATAATATTTGTCAATTACATCTTGTACAATGAAAAGGGTTCAGAGCAACATATCACTGAATTTTTGTTACATTATTTGGTATTCAAGATAGGAATACATAAAATCACACACAACAGAGATCAACTCAACTGAATAAAATCCCAGACTTGATTACATAGCAAAAATTCTCCAGATGACTAGGCTTCATCTTTCTACCATCAAGTCAACATAACAAATAACAATATTATATTTATAAGTAAATGTGCAACATTCAGAATTTAAGGTAAGAAAAATTTAGAGTTATTATTTATGAAGAGTTTAATACTCAAAAACTGAAAGTTATTCTACTTCAACAAGGTTGTGTGGATTTAATCATAAAACAACCCTACAACTGTCATCACAAGATTGAACCTGATTGGTGCAGAATAGGATGTGACATCCCCTCTTCCCAGTTGGCTGCTGCTGAATTAAAACCAGTGAGAGAAACTCAGTCAAAAAAATTTTTATACTTTAGCAGAGATAATAATGTAGATAATTAGTTGGTGAGTTAGTGAGTAAGTGTGTTTTTAGAGTTACTTATTGTATTGCTCTCTCATCAGGAATCCTTCACAAGGGAAATGGGGAAAACGTGTTCCTCTCCCAGCAGCCTCCTGTCATCAGCACTGTTATGGGAAATGGTTTCTACCGGAGCGTCCCATGTGGTCCAAGCTGCAGTGGCGCAGCCCGTGACATGATGCTGTTTGCCCCTGTGGCACTGGCCAGCGGCCCTGATGGCTCCCTCTATGTGGGGGACTTCAACTTCATCCGCAGGGTGCATCCTGATGGATATACTAGAACCATATTGGAACTCAAGTGAGAGTCATGAGCTTTTTGTGTATTCATGGCATAAGACTAGTCTGATCTTGGTAGGGATCACCCACAGTGGGAAGCAGCAGGATTTTGAGCACCGGATTGACTTGAGCACAATTACAACAAAATTAGCTTGGATGATATGGGTTAGTATGGCATTAGCTCTGGTTGGCATCTCCAGCTGTGATCTGTTTGATCTCACCAGAATATATTTTGAAGTTTGTCTTCATGCAAAAGCTGAGTGTGTGAGGTTCAGACATCACAGACTCTAATCTACCTCTTTAGGATGTTAGAGAAGCAGAAAGTCTTTGCTGTGAAACAAAGATATTTATTCTGTGGATTATGACGATGATATCTCCTACTGTGCTGCAGGCACTACATTCTCTATTTCTGTATTTTCTCAAGCATAGAATCTCAATGGGATTGCACACTGTCATTTGTCCTGTAAAGTGTTCTCCTTATGTAACTTTACTCTCTCATTCCGTGTTATTATTGTATCTCTGACTAATATTTCTGGTTCAGACGGAGGTTTCATAGTGTCTGTATTTGATACTTCCTTGTCCTCTGGGAGGAAATGCCAAAAAGCTTCCTGTTTAGGTTAATATTTAATGTGAAACAATACAGCCGTCTAAATCAACCCTAATCTCACTTTATGATGATAAAATTGACTCATTGTAGCCTATGAAATTCTTAACTGACTGTTGTTAACAGCGTAAATTATTCTTTCTGTCTTCTCTTTTCTCCTTTGTAAATGCTCCTTTATGGCTTATTATCAGGAACCGGGACACCAGACACAGGTGAGAACTAGTGATTAGCACCTCCTTGGTATACCTACACAAAACACACACATAAACACAAAGAACATGTGTCAAGAGAAAAGCCAGGACATGTTGAAAAATGCTTCACAGCACTTTATGTTGGTTTGTTTTCCTGCAAATTGCATTGACCTCACTTCCCATCTTCCCACAAACAGACACACGCACCACACCCAAAATCTGCATATACTCAGGTTGCAGTCAGATCTATCAAATCCTCATTCCAATTTCACTAGGCAGTATTAAATTTGTAAATTGGAAATGGGCCAAAATTTCAAGGATTACACATTTTAGAGGATTAATGGAAGTCTGTTTGTAAGGTTTGAGGGATGTAGTGATTCACTCACTTTCTGAGCCGGACTAAAAGCCGGAGGCCTGCTGTGGCCTCGACATTGTCCCTGGCCCCAAGCCTCGATGTTAGTGTGAGCTCTATACACCGTGTTTAGCTGAAGATTAGACAGATGTTATAGGGTTTGTGTGTGTAGATGCTAGGATGTGTGCGTGTGTGCTGCTGTCAGGGGTTATATCGAGATGATTCTGTATGTGTGTGCTTGTGGCTGTTTGTGAGCGAGATGGAATGGGTTTATCCGATTTGAAAAGGGAGGGGATTTTTCAAGATGCCATGTCTTTATCATGCCAAAGTATTCATGCTTATACTGTATAGGTGGGAGTGTCTGCAAGTGTGACAATGCAAATGTGCCTGAGATGGACAAGGTACGATAAACGCTGATTACCTACCTTACTAAACTTAAAATATTTTGATCAAGTAGAAATTATGGTTTAATTAAAATAATCTGTACTCTGTTGATTCAGCTATAGTAACTGAAAGCACTACAGGAAAACTAGTTAATAAGCTGGAAAGAAATTGAAACAGGTGAATGAATGCCAAAAGCTAGAATTAGTTAAAGGTGGCTAAATGGTTAAATCAAGTAGTTGATGAAGAGCTAAATTAATTGGCTAGAAGTAGTCTATTAGGCACTTATTTTAAATAACTAAAATAAATGACAAACAATTTCAATTATCTCCCAATTTTAGCCATTTCAGTTCATTTTAATTCAACTTATTTACATTGCGCCAAATCATGACAAAAGTTATCTCAAGGTACTTTACAGTGTAAAGTTTAAGACCTTACAGAATATAACTATAAATAGAATTATGCAGAAAACCCAACAAATCCTAGCAAGCACTAGGCAACAGTGGAGAGGAAAAACTCCCTTTAAGGGAAGAAACCTCCAGCAGAACCAGGCTCAGGGTTTCATCTGCCCTGTCATCTGCCTCGACCAGCTAGGGTTAATGGAAAGAGGAGAGAGAAAAGAACAGCAGGAAACAAAAGAACAACAACAAGCAGATGATTGAACACTGGGAAGGTTTGCAGGACCAATAACTGCAAACTGGAAACATACAACTTTGAAGCTGGGGATACCTGCCGAAAGAGGAAGACAGAGAGGACAAAGCACAACTATGGGAAAGAGAAGATACAAAGTTAATGACTTGCAATGGTGGCATATGAGTAGACAGAGGAGCGGAGAGGAGAGAAGAGGAGCCTAGTGTATCTAGAGCAGCATAAATAAGAGGTGGTTCAGAGTCACCTGAGCCAACTCTGACTATAAGCTTTATCAAATAGGAACTTTTTTGTGGCTAAAAGTAGTTAGTTAGTAGTTAGGCTAAATAGTTTTTAATGGATAAATTGTTGAAATAACCAGATAAGCGGTGGATTTGGTAAATGCTAAATGCAATGGGTAAAAGTTTGAAAAGCAAAGCTGAAATCATTAAAAGTATTGGGGCAACATATGTGCTTAAAGTAGTGGATAAACAGCTGTAACAGCATTGGTCTAAAATGTCAACATAAATAAAGGACCTCCAGCTTCTGCCAGAAAGCCTAAAAACGATGCTGTAACATCCACTGTTATGTCTACTTTAATATCATAAATAGTTAAGTAACATCCAGTTTAAAATCAAAGCAAATTAATACATTTTGGATATGAAGGGTGGTACCAACGAATGTAGTGCTTGAGTTAATCCCACATGCCTGTGGGGATACTGTACATCAAAAGTTGGGAACCACTGGTCTAACCTTATATGGTCCTTCTGAAGGCACTTTTGCATAGCCTTTCCTCACCCTGGAGGTTTCTCCTCTAGCTCCTGCTTCCTCTTTTTTTTTCCCGCAGCAGCTTTTTACTGTTAGCAGCATGTTAGTGTTTCTCTTTTATTCTATACTATTGTTCTCCCAAGTCAGACACATTAATTATTCATCCATATCCAGCTTTCAAAGCTGTTCACTCCACATTCTTCCCAGCAAAGTGCCTATCAGCCAACAGGATTTCAAAACAAGGTGATCTCTGAGGAGTGACAATATGGGATGTACTCACTGTAAAGCTATTGTCTATTCTTTCCCTTCAAGAGTTTGAGCGAGGAGTAAAGCAAATAGGGGAGGATGTCCTCTGCAATATTATCTAAGAGCGTAGACGGTTGATTCAGAAAACAGTCAGGAACAGCTAGATCCATATGTCTATCACTTCTGATCATTGTTTTGTTATTATGTTGCGGAGAGAACAAGGGAGGCTAGCGTGGGCTTGTTTGTGCCGTGGTTATTATTGTTGTTCATTTCTCCTCCACTGGATGGAAGTGTGTTTAGAGCTGTGAGCATCTAATTGAGGAAAAGACAGGTGAAGTGATCTGTAATCAGTCAATCGTATCATGCAATGCCTGCGGTAGCTTCGAGACGCCCAACAAATATGATATGCTGTGCGGAGCAGTGGCACACTTTGAAACTCAGTGAATAACTCTCTTAGGATCAAGTTTAAATTATTTATGTGCAGTTCAGTGCAGAGCTCTGTAAACAGTTATGCACTTAATGGACTAGATGACAGACAGCACCAATGTTGCTGTTTTTTTTTTTTTTTTATCTGGGTTGTGAGAAGGTTCAGGCTTATATCAGAAGGAAGTTTTCTACTCAGAGAGTAAGGGTTAGTGGGAGTATAATAGTCTTGCAGAGTACAATTACTGTCAAAAGCAAAGCGGAAATTATAGGAACCTTTTAGTAACCTGTGAGAAACAAAAATGTGTTTAGGTCTCTGAAAAGTGTGCATGTACTTGAACTGAGAATGAATGTGCACAGGCATGACATCAGAAATAGTTTTCTTGACATTGTAATTTCCCTTCCCTCTAAGACATTTTTCATTAAATAGCTATGAAAAAAAAACGCTTTTACGGGGTGTCTGGGTTTAATTGGCAGCAAGCTTTTGACCAGACCTATCTGACACGGGATTTCATGCTACAAAGTAGTTGCTTGGATCTCTGTTAGTTAAAATGTTCAAAGTGCGAAATTTCAATTCACTTTCACATTTTTTGGTTATCGCTACATTCTAGGCTCAGTAATACTGCACAATAACCTGACAATATCAAAGGGTTTCAGTAATAAATGACCTTCTGCCTATATGTACAGAAGCAAGTCAAGTCTTCTTTGTACAGATGCCCACAGTGTTGGAACTCCTCCTACACCAAGTGTAGTACAGTACACTGTATAGCTCACAGTTAGCATAAGGTTAAATGAAGTCTCTTTTCATTGTGTGCCAACTTAAGCCTGAGGCTTAACAGAGGACAATAGACAATTTCATTAAATCAGTAAAAACTATGTCTAGAGTATGAACTCATGAGCACTGTCAAAATGCACCTGTAGAATCTTGCATCAGAGTTGTCACATCACAGAAATATGTATGTAAGGATGCAGCTTTTGTTAGGATTTGTCAATACATGTATTATGCTGTTCGCCATCTTATCCAGCCTGCAGATACATTTATGCATAAGGTTCTTTATCGCTGCCTGATGTGTGGATACTTTTATGCTGATGAATGTATTACTAGCGCTACAAAATCTTGCACACACAATAACATCTTCATGGCTTCACTGTAAGTAGTTGGAGGTCTTTGCCTACTGCTTTTCATACCAATATGCATTGTATATGTGAGCATTATTCATATACATATAATCTGCTAAACCTCGAAAAGAAAGCCATTCATACCAGATCTCCTTTATTTCCTGATCAGATAGACCAAAAATGTTTGTCATGTGTCCTTTACTGTAGCTACGGCATTGATTTTATCCATTGTAAAGCTTGAGAAAAAAGGTACATTATTATGATGTTAGAGTAATTTAAATGAAATTGTAAATGGTAGTAGTAACAGTATTGTTTTTGCTACTGACACAAAATGTGATCTGTTTTTATACATTTTGAATGTAGAATTTTTAGGGCACTGAATGTTAAGAATAGCTTGGATTGTCATCACTTCATAGTATTATTAGTGCTAGTAGTGACAAACGAGCATATCAATCACTTTGTAAATTGTTTGAATTCATCAAATGTACTGATATAAAATCTTAGCAATTAGAACAACTATTGTGCTGCTGTGGCTGTATGTATAATTGAAATGGGAAGATATTAATTTTGTTCCGGCACAGGCGCATGTTTTCTCTTTTCTGAAGCGTCTCACACTAACGCTCCTCACTGAGATGACCTGATTGCTACTAAATGACGGTGTTGTTAGTCATGAATACAGAGTAATGTGACTTCCTAAACTAGGCTAGTCTCACTGTGTTTGTAACTTCAAACTGCATGTAGTGACATAACAATTGTGTAACTTTGAGGGTTTTTTTCCAGTTTCTGTCATGACAAAATGTACACGCAACTTTACTATCTTATTCATTTCTTAATTTTTATTCTTTCCAACTTCATTACTCATTAAAACTGTTCACATTTTCTCACTAGCACCAGCCCTGCTCATAAGTACTACCTGGCCATGGACCCAATGGGTGAGGTTCTTTACGTATCCGACACCAGCAGTCGCAGGGTGTACCGTGTGAGGAACCTTGGCCAGCCAAAAGACCCGTCACGCAACCTGGAGGTAGTGGCCGGGACGGGTGAGCAGTGCTTACCTTTTGACCAGAGCCACTGTGGAGAGGGCAGGAAGGCCATTGAAGCGGCACTCAACAACCCTAGAGGTAGGAGATTAAAGGACACTACATCTGAAAAAAGGTTCAGTTACTGCACTGTGTTGCTATGAAGATGAATTACATATATCATGCCCCAGGCTAATATATAGAGATGTTTGATCAGTACTCATGTCAGTTTTGAATCATTTTTGGCACATCTAGCAGGAAGACGGCTTTCCCTAGTTTTCTGAAGGTCAGTAGTTTTGTCTTGACAAAGCTCATTACACATGACATATTCAATAATTTAATATTTTCCTGATTTTAGGAAAATTTCAGTTCGTCAGCATGTTTGTAACCATATCTCACTATTTCATACTTGGCAGAGTGCAGCATTTTCAGTATTAGAATTGGGATTGTCATGGGACATACAGAAGCTGTCATGATTTCATAAAAAGTTACTTTGATAACCATGGAGCTATCTGTGAGACGTTGTGTGCTTTGAACAGTGTAGTTGTGTGAAGTGTAGTTTTTAAAAAATTGTTATCCGTGTGGGAGGTTGATGTTTTTTTCTTACCATATGACGACGTCGAGCTCACATTTCACACATTTTATGATAGTTTTATTACCACATCCGTCAATTCAAGCTGATCGCAATGCTGTGTTACAAGGATATTGTTACAATCACAGATAATATATCAGTATCTATAAATTTCCCCTGTGTCGTGCACTTATTGTGAGGTTGGTGTTTTTATTTTCAGAAACCTACTTGATTCTTCTCCTTCCTCAGAAAATGTATTTCATTCCAGACTGATTCCTCACATTATATGAAATTATTATTGTGTAACATACATAGTGAACTAATGTGTATTAGTTCAAATTGTATTCTCTAAATTACAGAACTGACTTTCTTTATTATTAAAACTGTAAATGTATTTACTGTATGTATGAGTTTTGAAGTTTAAACCCTACAGAATTGCTGTATTCCTCAAGTGTTGTGTTTTAACATAACACAATCAGTTAAATCTGTCTTTCTCATAAATTGTAAAACAGTGTAAAATAGTACTTTCATAGTAAGGCCTCAAATATTTCAATCTGCTGTGCCATTAAAACAATGCTTAATTGGTTCAAGGATCCTACTGTGTACTGCCACAAAAACACCCCATGACATCCCCACCAGCGGCCTGTACTGTTGACACCAGCTAGGATGGATTGATGGACTCCTGCTGGTTGTGCCTAATTCTTTTCTCGAACCTGCCATCAACATTTTAAAATATAAGTGAATTTACCAGGCAACACTAATTCTTCTTTTCAGTCAACTAATTTTAATGATTATGATTGTTAGCTAAAGTTACTTTTAAAGGCAATTAAAAAATAACTTCAAAATAACTAATTGTTTTTATAAAAAGCAAATTGCCTTGCCTGCCAAAATACTGCGAAACCTTTCACACAGCAGACATTGTGCCACATCACAGCAGGAAATGCAGAGCGTGACAATAAAGCCAATAATCATGGCTGCAGTTCATTCAGGTGTTCCTGTTTCAGGACCCTGACATTATGCATCATGGCTCAGTGTCATGGCCTATTAGTTATTAGTTGCACCTGTGCTACAACAATTCAAAATGTGTGCTGTACCACACACACAGTGTGTGGAGTTTGGTGACCAGCTGGCAAGGTCACCAAACTCCATATACTCTTAAGAATGATAAAGGTGTAATCGCTGAGCCCTTGCTAAATGCAAAAAAGCTAAGAGAAACATGAGGCAGATGTCAGTCAAGCACAGTATATGCACTATCACACAGTCCTGCCAATTTCACCTGGCTTCCCTTTAACAGGAATAAATGCCTTTATCACAGCAGCTCAGTACCCTTCTTCACCACACAAACTAACCCACAACTGCACAATTTGCAATCCAGAGTTCAGTAATTTAAAAAAAACTGTGAAAAATGCTAAATAGCCGTCCGTGAAAATAAGATAACAATACAGTAATTGTCATGTATAGAAAACTTGTTTGATCTTTTTTATTAAAATGACAATAACAGACTGTCTAATAGGGTAAGCTTGGCTTCCCCTGGCTTACAGGAGAAAATGACATTTGTGGGCGCTAAACTTAGACCAAATACGCCTGTCATATTAAGCTTTTCTAATACACAGAAGTCTGCAGATTCAGTCCTGATTTTCTCCAAGCTTTAGCCCTGTTAAAGCAATTTGAATTAATGCACATATAGTTCAGACATTAAGCCTGGAGTCTCGATTTGAATTGGCTAATCGTTCTGCACTTACTTCTTGGCTGACAGGAGTGGATTCCAGCCGTGTATCTTTTCTGCTGCTGTACTACATTTCAGTTTCCTTTCTTCTGTTCCACTTGTTAGCTGGAACAAGTCTTGCTGGTCTCTTCTGACTTCTGTCATCAGGAAGGCATTGTAAAACACTGAAAAGCTGAAGATAGGAGAGTTTTTTTTTTGTACATGGGACTGTTCTGTAGTAGTAAAGTATATCTTTCAAGCGTGTCAACAGTTTAATCGTCGAAACATTAAAATCAACATTGCTCTAGTTTTAAGAGGTAAACAATATTTAATTTAGCTGCACTTCATTTTTTAACTATGTTATGCAATTTTGAAATGAAAACTAAACGGTTTTTTTTTTATAATACTTTATTGATCCCCTTGGGGAAATTGTTGTTGGACAGCTGCCAGACAGTACATATCATTGGTAGTATGGGGTTTTGGTGTCTTGTGAGAATCAAACCACTCACCTTCTGGTTTGTAAGCTCTTCCCTAGAGCTGGGCGGTATGACCAAAATTCTATATCACGGTATTTTTCAAAATTACAACGGTTTCACGGTATTCAACGGAATTTTTTTCCCCATGCATGAGTGGGTGTTAATCATATTTTCCACTGATTGAGAGAAGAGCGCCAGATCACAACAGAA